>VRYO01002253.1:10947883-10975386 GCA_009812075.1 Sialia sialis | reverse complement strand
TCCCCTAGAGGGTGGTTGGGCACTGGAACAGCTCCCCAGCGCAGTTGTCACAGCACCAGCCTGGCAAAGTTCTAGAAATGTTTGGACAATGCTCTCAGGCACAGGGTGTGACTCCTGGGGATAGTGCTGTGCAGGGCCAGGAGCTGGACTCGATGATCCTGATGGGTCGCTTCCAACTCAGCTTATTCTATGATTCAGTGGGATTTCTTTCAGCTCTCCTTTCATCCGAACCTCATATGAGTTGTTTCAACTCCTTGTTTTTCCCTTGCTCTAATATAATTCTGTCATATGAAAATCTGTCTCTTGCAATTTAAAGTTTTCACATAGGAAAGAGTGTTCAGAAATATTCCCTATTTTTTCACAATTACAATTTTTGAGTCAGTATTTCATTAGAGAGTGCCTTTAAAAATCATTTTACATTTTCCAATCTTGCTGACTTGCTGAGTTTTCCAGCCTGAGATGTGATGAATCAATACTACTTTATTAGTACTAGCACCTACAAAAATATAATTAGAATGCTAAATATTATTTCAATGCGCATATCTGTTTCCATCAGTTGCCAGCTCATGAGAAGGAGGTGGTGACTTATTGAGAGAGCAGAAAGGGCAGCAAATTTCTCTGAGTAGCTTGGAATGATTCACAGGAGAGCAATAGTGGGAATTGCAGTGCTCACAAATGATGATCTATAGACAATCTTGAGAGTGAAGTCCTTTGCAGCCACAAGATATCTGTATCAGCTGTGGGAGTGCTCTGTGTGAAGCCATGAAGTGGAGTGTGAAGCCTGGGTCAGGGCTGAAAGTGCTGTGAAGCCTGTTGTACAGTGGGCACACTGTGCCAGAAAGCAGCATGTGTGTGAGTAAAGCTTGCTGTGTTCATCAGTTTGGAGTATCTACACAGGTAGGCTAGATTTGAGGCATCCAAAGAAAGTGTGCTGATGGCCCTGTGTGCTTTTGCAGCTGTATGTGGCCAGCCTGCAGAAACTCCCAAAGATACTAAAACAAATGGTTGGAACATTTTGCAAGGGCCACAGACTATTTCCTCAGCCATTTGTCCCTCTTAAATGTTGGAATGCCTGTAAAAATGCTGTCAGCTAGCACTGATTTGAGTCTCTCTGCAGTCTGGCAGGGTCCCTGCAGCCAGTGCATGGGAAGCAGTGTTTACTTTGGATGTCTCCATCTCCGACTCGCACACAGGAAACTGAGTGAGCTGCTGTGAGTTTAATTCCCCCTCTGTTTCCACATGCCTGAAGATGAGTGGGATGGTGGCCTCCTTTCCACATTGCTGGAAAGGAGATGATAATCCTTCTTCCTCTGGCCAAATGTAAACCGACACTGCTTGAAAAGCCTCCCCTCTAGCATGAAGCATCCCTCAATGCACTAAATTAAGAGCCTGGCCCTAAACAGACAGTGTTGACCTTTCAATGCTCTCATACTGTCCTGCCTTTAAGAAATATGACTCTCTCCCTTTCTCTGTCCTCTTTTTTTTTTTTCCTAATCTGTCTGGTTTCTTTCTCCCTAAGCAGCTTTTTGCAGGTACACTGAGGTAGTGAGTGCTACTGTCTGCTCCAGATGCAGCTTCTCTGTTTCAGGCAGAGAAGCTTCAGGCAAAGGTTCAGCCTCCTAATAAACCAAGTATGTTCTAAGATAAGTGCTGCATTAGGAATTGTGGATTTTCTCTTTCCCAAAGTTGATGGTTAATACAGAAATTTTGTGGGTTTTTTTCCAGCTAACTTTGGAGAGAAAATGCTGGGGAAGTTTTGGGTTTGGCTCTGAAGCCTGAATCTTCCTAATCCTACACCACAGGTCCTTGAATATGTCAGGCTTAAATATTAATTTCAGATAGCAGCAAACTGTGGCCGGGCCTCATGTGAATCCCTGAGCATGGGACTATCTGACTTCACAGACTTTACAGAGAGGGAAGAAGCTCCCTAATCACTGAGACCAGACCAGCACAGTGGATCACAGCTGCTGAAGGATGGAAACATTTTATAGAAGTCATATATAAATGCTGCAAGGACAGAGCTGGGCCAAAAATTATTTAAAATTTATTAAAGTTGAAGGACATTTCCATACCAGAACATAGGAATAAACAAGTAGAGACTCCAGAATGAGTCTGGGAGGTTTGGGAAGCATCAAGAAAGAGAAGGCTGAACACCTGCTTATCTCCATTTCAACCCTGTATAGTGCAAAGAGAGTTCATCTCAGGGCAGCAAGGAGACAGAAAGGGCAGGTTTCACATGCCAGTGCACTCAAAGAAGGCATTTTGGTGCATGTTTTGTTTGTGGCAAGACTGAACAAAAACAATGATTTATCTTTGCAGTATAGATATTTTATAAATTGCTACCTAATTTGAACCAGCATCCCTAGAAAAGAAGGGACAATGGTTCATGAACAATGCTTCTAGTGATCACTGCTTGCTGCAATTTTAAAATGCCCAGTCTTTGAAATGTTTATATGACTGCAATATCTGTATATGGGGGAAAATTGTAGGGTTGGCTTGTGTGATTTTAGGAGTCTGAAGTTCTGTCAGGGTGGCAAAAGTCCCTTTGATGAACTCAAGGCATCTCATCTACACAAGTATTTGCACTGGATGAGTAAAAGACAAGCAGAACATTTCTAAGGCTCCTCCAAGACTGCCATTTCTATAGGCTGTAATTGTTATTTTAGTAGGCAAACTACCAAGACATTATCTTTTAAAATAAACCTTCTATTTCTTTTAACAAATAGGCTTTTGTCAAACAGTAATCCAGGCACTTTCGTGAGCTGAGATGGTGATTGGTATTGGTGAGTAGACACTTCTGACTGCATCTTACTGCTTTGTTCCTCATAGGATCTGTTCCCAAGCTGTAAAGTGGGATGCCAGATTTAGTTTCTCAAGCCAGAAGAATAACACTAATAGACAGTAAATGGGTGTGAGTTGTCACATACACCAGCATCACAGAGTTAGTGCTGTGTCTCAATTAGCAGCAGACTGAAAATCAGTGGGAGCAGACAGCATTCTTTCTGGTTTCTGTTGAAGTTCTTAAGCTGTAGAGAAACTAAAAATACAGGGGTGTGTGCTTACTGATGAGGAGAGAAGCCTGTGACTGCAGTGCAGCAGTGAGCAGTGTTCCTGACCTGCCTGCCTGCATTTCTAGTTGCTTACATGGATCAGTTTATCCCCACACAAAAAGCTGAAGACAAACATGTAGATAACTGACAAAGGCTAAATCATGCCTGTTTTCTAATGGGAAAAGCCGGTGTAATTCCTGCTGGATAACAAATATCAGGTATGGGCAAAGTATAACTTCTGGATATTCCTAAAATTAACTGATGTTGCAACTTCTGCTGGTCCTGTTTCATACGTGTAGGAGTATGGCAGTGCCAACTCTGTAGAAATCATCTGAAGCTTGACTACTGATTTCTGGGAGACAGAATTATATTTTCTCAGTAGTGAACTGTTTTCCAAAATACACAAAAAACTCATTTTCCTGCTAAGTTGAAGCAACAGCTACCAGAGATTACAGGGAAAGCGAAATTACATCAACAGTTTGCTGGCTCGCCCCTGTAAAATGCACTGGCAAAGACCTTTGGGAGGGTCTCTAACTCACGAAGGGCTGTTCCTTTAAATGTACCTGAAACACCTTTTCATGCAGCTTACACAAGCAGATTGCTACATATAAAGATGACATTATCTGCTCCACAACTCCACTGTCTGATGTCATTTTAATATTGGTACAAGACTTGAAATCAGTAACATCATCAGGTACTAAGAAAATATGCGCCTCATCTAAGTATTTAAACATAATTCTATTGAGTCAGGGTTCATAGATTTTTAAAAAAATATTCACTATTTAATTACTTTTAATCACAGTCTCCACAGTTGAAAAACTGCTATCATCCAGCATTTCATAGACAGCATTTCTGTTGACTAAAGTCCAATTGTACCAGAGAGGGAATTAACAGTCATTCTGTATAATACATTTCGCAGTTTCTCAATCTCCCTTTTATTCTCTGAAGCAGGCCATGGATAAAAGTGCATTTCCTTTGAGAAGCACATGCATGTCACTGGCAAAGCTGATAAAAGGGCCTCTAACAGCTGAAAAGTTCACTCACATCATCCAAGAACAAAAGCTGAATGGCTGAAGTTAATAACAGTGAAAAAAAGCTAATTCTACAAAACAAAAAATTAATTATTATTTGTTTATTTGACCCTTATCTGAGACACTGAGGATGTAGATTCATGAGAATGAAAAGCAATGAGTTACATAGGCAGTTACTATGTACTGCCTATAGACATGTATCCTCTTAGGCACTTTTAAATGCATTGATACACTCCAAGGTAAGCAGAGTAAGCATTAGTGAACATCTTTCATATCACATATCCATGCAATATGACCTGAAAATGGAGAGAAGAGATTATATTAATAGAAAAAAGATTCACGGACCAGTGATTTGTGGTTAAGTGGAACAGTCACTTCCAAGTCTGGGTTTGTCCTCACACAACTCAGTTCTAATTAAGCACACTAGAAATAACTGTTCAAATTATTCTTAAACTTAGACACTTCATGGCTTTGCTTAAAAACTGATAACAACACCAAGTTAAAAAATAGCATACTTTCAGGTTTTTGGGGCTAAACTGAGAGCTAAACAGACCTCACACAGAAAAATCCTTTTAACATAGCAGGCTTCATCCACAACTCAAAACATCAAAGGCAAGATGCCCAGAGCCTTTGCTATATCCTTCATATCATGCCTTTGAAGTACCTGTGTTTACATGACCACTGTAAATATGTATGTGCCAGGGCTGAGGGGTAACATGCCATTTGTGTCTGCTGGATGTATGTTGTCCCTGAGGCTGGAAGCAGATGCAAAACCATCCACAATAGCTTTCACAACAGCTTTGCTTTACCAGCTCAGGCACATGAACACACCAAACATCCCCAGTGCAGCACTGAGCCTGACCTGGCTGAGGATGGACACACCACTCATCCCTTCCTGAGTGCTGCCATAGCAATCCCCACAGGATCCTGCTCTGGGTTCTCCTCTGGATTCTTCTCTCGACCCTGCTCAGGATCCTGCTCAAGATCCTCCTCTGGATGCTCCTCTGGATCCTGCTCAGGATCCTGCTCTGGATCCCACTCAGGATCCTGCTTGGGATCCTCCTCTGGATCCTGCTCTCGATCCCACTCAGGATCCTGCTCTGGATCCTCCTCTCGATCCTGCTCCGGATCCCACTCAGGATCCTGCTCGGGATCCTCCTCTGGATTCTCCTCTGGATCCTGCTCAGGATTCCTGCTTGGGATCCTCCTCTGGATCCTGCTCAGGATCCTACTCTCGATCCCACTCAGGATCCCACTCAGGATCCTACTCTTGATCTCACTCAGGATCCTGCTCTGGATCCTCCTCTCAACCCTGCTCAGGATCCTGCTTGGGATCCTCCTCTGGATCCCACTCAGGATTCCTGCTTGGGATCCTCCTCTAGACCCTGCTCAGGATCCTCCTCTGGATCCTGCTCTGGATCCCACTCAGGATCCTGCTCCCAGTCCCAGGGTCCCTGCAGGCTGTGCCATGGTATGGCAGATGTACTCAGGTATCAGCTCAGTTACCAGCCAGTGCTGCTCCACCAGTCTAGCCCAAAAAAGCTTTTCTGGACTCACACTGTAGCCATGGCAAATCTTGCTGAGCACAATTTGGCTCTATAAAGTAGTACTTCAGTGTCTCACTTGTTGTTGAAATTTGACCATATGTACAAATTTAAAAAGCAGCAGGAAATATAATTTTCAAACTATTTTAATGTGACATATAAATTATCTTTGCTGATTTTTTTAGCAGATTACAATATCATTATGATGTTACTCCAGTTAAAAGTCTATCTAAGACTTCCACTTACTATCCTAAATATCTATGTTTTATTGCTGTTTGGATGAACTAAATTACATTTTAGAGGAAAATGAACTGGTTACATTTCGCCCAGTTTTCTTTGTAACTATCTCTCATTGCATTATCACCTCTTTTTACAACTTATTCATGTCAGCTTGCACAGCATGAACAAAGAAAATGAGTGCTGCCAATGAAATATGCTAGCTTATCTGGTGTAGTCCTAAATCTTTCTTAGTTTTGAGAAAAGTTCATCTGTCCGTTCATAAAGGAAAAATAACACTTTTCTCATATAAGAGACCCAAATGATGCTATTTCCTTTGAGTTAGAAATTGTAGACTCACTACTATCTCCCTGATTTCTTTAGTTGGTGTCTGTACTCTAAGGCCACTGATACATTACATTATACCTTTGCCCTTGATAAGGTGTAGCAATATTACCAGCACCCCAATAATCACACAGTAATAGAGCATGAAGTAAGAAACATAAAAAAGTGACATCAAATTGGAGATGTTTGAGTTTAAAGAGATCTGAAAGTTATTAACAGTAAGACTTCACATTTTTGTCTTTCAGTGTAAGTTGACTTTTAAAAAACATTAAAAAACAAGCATTACTTCATAAACATCTTTATCCTTATATTACTGATATACAGAAAAAAAGAATGTCCAATGACTTTCTCTAAGTCAGAAAAAAGTTAATTGGAGTCAAGGAAAGTGTTCTAGAGAATTCTGATCCACTAATTCAGCATGTGGTTTGAACTCTTCAGACAGTTTGAAAAGCAATCAGTGCATTTGTGATATTGGATTTGCTTGTTTTGATTTAAAGTTTTGAGGGCAGTATCTTGAAAGAAGAGACACTGCAAGGAAATGAACACCTTGGTACAATGCTTCACAGACATATGTTAGGTAATTCCTCACTTTGAATATGAATTCAGATACATCAATTAGCTCTAAGTTCTCTTCTGAGTATTTTCAACACATTGAGTTTAGGCATAATTGGATTTTTTACCCCTGAAACACTTAATCAAGGCTAAATCAAAGAAAAAATACGCTTTCAGAAGAATTCTGCATTATACAAAGGAAATACTTCTCTATTTGCAAAAGATCTGCCAGCTTTATTAAGTTTCCCTCATTTAGAGACTTACTTGTTTTTCCTTTTATCCAATTAATGCATTAAATCACTTTGATGTGTTGCTTTATAAATATGCAGTATCTGCAGTTATAAAAAAGTACTAGACACATCAGCACCATTCATTTTCCCAAACTGAGACAACACTGTGCTCATCTCAAGTACAGAGATGATTTTAAGGTGACTTGATTATTCCCCCAGTGTTTATACAAACCTTTCATCAGTTTTAAAGCTACACAGCTGAAGTGTTTTCTTCCCTATAGAGCAAGGATTTCTGTCATCAAGTTAGCATGAGTCAAAGAGATCCTGAGGAAAAATCAGTGGAGAGCAAGTCTCATAAGATGAGTGTATTTGAGAAGTGTAATCCTTTTCTTCCATCTTACACGTTTCCAATACCTTCCAACACAGAAGAAGCTAACGTATGTGAAATCTGAGTGCAATTTTGTTATAAGTAAGCTGTCTTCTCTCTACCCTTGCACACCCAGAGGTGGATATAAATGGAACTTGTTATGCACCTGACAGAAGTGCCAACATTCTCAGGAAAGATAGAGACAAAAATAGATGTCAAAAGAGTATTCAGCAAGAATCCCTTAAAAATGAGTTTATGAGTGTTTATTTAAGGTAGACATCAAATCTTACCTATAAGAAGCTGTTATTATTATTGTTGATAGTGAAAACCAGGTCACTTTGGAAAAGTGCATAATGACCCATAGTCACATCTCTATTTGCAAACATGTTGCATAGAAGGATGGCATGGTTATTAAGCTCTGTATTTCATTGTCAAGGGATCAAAAACATTAGGAACTTGGGTATGAATACAGACTAGACCAGTGTAAAAAGAAATCCAGAACTCCTTGGAATCCCAGCCCAATCTCCAGTGTTGTCTTTGCTTCTACGAAGACAAGTCTCTGCCCAGCAGAGCTCAGCCAAGCCCCATCTATCAAGGCCACAAGGAAAGGACTTGTCTCAAGCACTCAGCTTTACCACAAACATTAATATCTGTGTTCATATTGGTGTATTTGAGATCAATACTACTAATAATTTCCAGATTCGGGAGAATACACTTAGCACAGCATAACCTATTAATTTGGAAAGCTGGTGAGTTCTCTTGCTATCCAGAGCCTATGTGAACACATGCTAAGTCAGTTTTTTACTGATATAACTACACAGGAGGCACACACACACACACACAGATTTCACAACCCATCTCTACCAAAAGCAGTTGATAAAAACTCCAAACTCGGACACAGTGCTCAACCCGTGTTTGGCACTTTTGGGAGCTGCTATTCGGTGGAGGAGGTTCAGGGAGGAGCTGTTGCATGTGATTGCCATGGCAATGGGGATGTGGCTTCCAGGGTGATGCAATCTCATCGTCCAACTGCTCTGTGAACTCCTGTTCTGCCTGGAACTAAAAGCCATGCTGAGAAGGATTAGTACTTTCATTTCTTCAAATGCATGGTTGAAGAAATGAAATGGGAAAAGCTGGGACAGCCTTAATTCTTCATGAGAGGCTTTAGCCTTAAGTAAAACCCCTAGCTAAGGTTATATGAAAGGTTCAAGAAGGAATATTGGATGTTTCACAATGAATCTGAAAACAATGTATCTCTAGAGTTATAACATTTCTGTCACAGACTGTGGTTAAAGTCTTAAAGGAAAACAAATAAAAGGCTTATATGAAAACCAGCTTTTTTTCTAGGCTAATAAAATGTATTTTGAATCATTTTCTGTCTTTCTGAGATGTGCTTCCATCTTTTGCAAGCTTTTTTGTGCATTCTGTACTTGATGTATTTGAAAAATAAACTTGCTTTATGAGTGACTCTCAGCTTGTGTCAGCACTTTCACAGTGTAAACACAGAAAGCTTTATATAATATAGATTATGTTTAAAGTAAAAGTGTCTTTCTCAAACTCCCAAGCATGCCTTCTTTTTTCTTTTTTCATTAACTATATGAGTCTTAATGAGATCAGAATCACTGTGTGAAATAGCAATAACAATGAGCTGAGCCATCCCAATGCCTCCTGTTTCTCTCCACTCCTGTTCTGAGCTCTGTTCCAGTTGACACAGTCATACACCCAAATATACTGCCCCAGTAAGGGCTTGGCAATCACATAAAGATAGCATAAAGTGCTGGCCACTGAATCCTTTCCCTGTAATTTCCAAAATACTGAGTTAATCTTTAGGGGTTCTTTTCCTGATTTCAGCCTGTTTAGAAATCCATGTCAATAGGAGGAGTAATTTCTACTCATTCCTCCAGTTGCTTAACAACCTTTACAGATTTTGTTTCTACAATAATATTTCCTTTTCAGATTTGGTTTCTCTACTAACCCATCATCACATTAATGTGAAAAAATAATAATATCTTTCTTTTAGCAATTACACAGCTTCCTACTATGCCAATTCCTTTGTTACTTTCTAAACCAATGCACAACATTTTTCTTTATTATTTCTCCATTTACCACAAGCTCTTTCACAAGTCCTAACACTTTTCTTGGAGTGAATTTATACCTCTTTGATTTCTTTTAGTTTTGAATCTGCATTCATAAATGTGGGTGTACAATCCTTGGATTATTATGTTTTGGTTTCTTGGCAAGGCACACACTGCTCCTACTTCATATTACATGTCTGAAGATTTTTTTAAACTTCTTTTTAGTTTTCCTTTCTAATGTCAGCTACAGAAGCCTCCCAGTAATGTTTTGTGTGTGTTTACCAAAATAGCAGCTTTCCAGGGCTTATCAAGCTATTCTGTGTTTTGAAATTCTTATGTGAAAATGTGTTTCTCATGAAGAATTGACTGGTCACACTGGTACTTCTATTCCTCAGTCATCTTTTTACAGGTCATACAGCATTTCTCAGAGGAAAAAAAGAAAAAGTGAAGGAAAAAAAAAAAGTGTTTCAGGAAGCTAAATATCTTCACCAACCAACCAAATGGGAAACACATGAATTTTCACTTTGCCTTAAGTACTGTGACCAATAAAAGTTTGTCATCTGCTTTTATGTATGAATTCTAACTCACTCATCTCTGCCATGAAAGGCTAGAGCACCCAGTCGTCCATATGTGGCCATTTCTTACTTCTGTTGTACCTGACTTTAGCCTGCTCTCCCATCTGTCAGTCTCTTTTTCTCACTTCAAAAGCAGCGTCTCAAAGCATTCTGAATGTAGCTTTTTCTCAAGTGACATCTCAGGGTTGAGAGACACTTGTGAATATAGCTGAAAGTTACCACTTCACTACTGAGTTCAGTCTCTAATTTCTCTGCAGGTGATGCTGCCTGCAAACCGACAAGAGGTTTGAATCCTCCTTGACAGAAGGGTCTAGAAATGGAACAGCCCAGAGTCACAGCAGCTCATCATGGCCAAAGGAACACTGAAGAGCTAGATAAATCTCCAAGAAAAAAAAGCTACCTCACCTACACAGAATAGTTTGTTTATGTAATAGGATTCATGTCACAAATTGCTATTTTGAGAGCAGGAAATACTATTTTTTTACCACAGGATTGTGTTAGCCCAGTACCTTAACTGCTGTTTACAAATCCAGATTTTGTTTTCTGCCTATCTGGATCTTTAGCTAGGCAAGTCCCATACTGATGTCAAACATGCTTTGGCAATTATCTCTCTCTCTTTTTTTTATATATGAGAAGAAATAAACCCTGAAAATTACCAATTTGCTTCCTCTCTTGTCAGCTCCAGGAGGAGATCAAAGGATGACTATTAATATAAAGTGTTGGGTGCTCTACAGACAAAAAATTGTTTCTTCATTGCTGTTTACTAATACTCAAGATTTATTCTAGCAGTCTCGTGGAATATTAATTTTAATTATCAACTACAGATTACTTGAGATTCTTACAAGAAATGGCCTGTATAAATTTTCTAAGAAAGTCCTTTATTGAAAGTCTGGACTAAGCAAGGTCACAGGAAGAATGATTTAAGATAATGTTGAAATGTGGAAGTACAAAAAATAAAATACAGTAATTTCACAAATATAAGCTGCACCATTTTCATTGAAGAATCCAGCCTACCCCAGTAGTGTGGCTTATATTCAGGTGCGGCTTATCTATGGACAAATCCCAGTGAAATGCCAACCCGGAAGTGAGAGCCAGCCGAGAGGACGCCTGGGGCTGCCTTTAAAGGCTTCTCTGGTCTATGAAAACTGTTGCAACTTGAGCACCTGACACCAATTTGTGTCTGTTACTAATTTGTTACTTTGTTACACATGGATCATCGCTTAAAAAAAAAAAAAAAAGGTGCGGCTTATATTCAGGTGCAGCTTATAATAGTGAAATTACTGTATATAAATGTGATGTGATTAAAGGAGTGTGACATTTCTCCTTTAAAGTCATGTAAGACTTAATAAGGACACAGCAAAAACCACGGTTAAAGGGGCTATACCTAGTGAAATGTCAGACATCCAGAACTGAGAGTGCAGCAAATACTGCAATCATGTTTATACATGAAGGCTGTTTCACCAGTCCATCATTACCACAGATACAGCCAGGAGTTCAGAAGAACATTTGGCATAATGGAAGTCGCACCATCAAGCATTTTTAACAGCTTAATGATCTCCTCTTTTGTGTAGCACACACTTTGATTCAAGCACCAAGGACAATGCTTGTTTATGTTACTAGATTTGTGTTATTAGATTTGCTTGACACAAACTGGAATGTGCATTGCGGCAACCAAAGTTAAACTAATCTCTATTGTGAACAAAATTTTAAAATAAACCTATTTTTAAAGCATAAATTAGAAATTATTCTCCCCTGAATTGACTGACACATCTAAAAGTCACCCGTTACTTAATATTATGACTATGACTTTAAAATGACAAATAAAAAGGAAAAGAATTCAGTAGAAAAAAGTATGATCACAATGCAGCTAGGCAGGTGGAAGAGCATAAAGCAGCAAACCTGGCTGCTGGATGAGAGATTATTCTGCAAAATGTCTGTATTTGGGTCAGTGAAGGCGATATGCCTAGTTAATTGGTGAATAGAGCAGAGCACTGAAATCAATGAAAAACACTGATAACTGATGAGAACGTAGCTGGTGCTCCACACATTGAGTACAGAAAAGCTGATTTGCTTATCCAGGAGATTTTATGATACAGTTGCCCATGATTATAGTGTGGACTGAAATCAATGGCTGAGAGGTCTCTTCCAGTTCTACGCTTCTGAAAAAATGGTACAGGTATTTTAATTGAAAAGAAAATATGCAATCTCTGATACAGTGTTCTAACTCTATTAAGTTCAATAGGTGGTCACTATTTTGTTTTGCATTAGCAGGAAATAGTAAAATAATATAATTTGTATGCACAAAGGCTTCAGGTTTGGTCCTTCCTGTGCAAAAAATCTGTGTAAACTATAATCTTGTATATGAACCTCTTAGTCCCTCTCTATTATGGATGGATGTCTGAGTAAGTTCTTTGAAATGCTTTAATACTGCATGGTTTACCCTTCTAAAAATAACCTTTGTAAAATGTACTTTGATATTAAGAATTCTGAAATCCTTGAACAGTAGAATACAGTTGCACAGCTACAGAACTTGTCAAATGTAGAAGAGCGTGTTCACAACCCCTTTAACGCAGACACTGAATTTCTGTTTATAAATGTGTGCAAATGATACTAATCAAGATCTGTAGTGCCTATTACATCAGAGGAAATCACTAATAAGTTAATAGTCATCTTAATGTGGAGAAAAAGGAATATTTGTGAAGGGCTAGTAAAGAGGACTAAAATAACGCATGACATTAGTGTTTAAAAAAAAAAAAAGCTGATGAGAGGATTAGCACTAATAGTCCTTGGAAAGAACTCTTTTGATTATTTCCTGGAATATCCTCTCAGTTGGACACTGCCACCTGGAATGCAGAAGAGAGTGTCTAAGCAAATGAAACGATTCACCTCTCTTGTGCATATTCAGTCTTTGCCTCTTGCCACTTTAATATAAATTAACCACCATTTACACTTCTTCTCAGATAAACCCAGCACTTCTGCCATTATCACAAACTGAAAAACATTGAACCACTGTGACATTCAATGCATCTCACTGTGAATACAGGTAGCAACATTTCAGAGACAACTAGCTCTCCACATTTTTATTATGCATTCCTATGTTTTGGATGAGGAGTTTTAGCTAACATAAGTTTTCTACAGTGCAACAGAAGGTTTAAAACTTAATGATTTAACTTAATTTAGTATAATTGTAAAATGAAGGTGATACTTAATTCTAATCTTCCAGATGAAAGTGCCAGCACTGTATCAGAAGTTTGCAGTGACAACAATTTAGAAGGAATTCTTCCACCTGCTTGGGAGGAAGGGGTAAACTTCCTCTCTTCCACTGCTAGGAAAATACCACTGATTTTGAGCAAGTAATTGCAGATTTACACCACAGTGCCTGGGATCAGAGTATGGCTTGTAATAAAGGTTCAATGTGTTTCAGAAGTGAAGACACTTCTTCAAAGACTTTAAGATAAAGCAAATGTTTTAAAGTTTTATTTTGGCAGGTTTCATTCAGGCTGAGCTTCAAGGAACCTGAGTGTCAAAGTGCTAGAAGGTGACTTTCTGTCAAAAAGCACAGTTTTCTCTTGCTCTCATAATATATCACAAAGCACCCGGGATTTTGGACTGTTTCTCTCACACTGCTTCCTCTGCCTTTTCTCATGGGTAGGGATGCTGCATAGAGGCCACAATGACTGGGTTTCCTCATCCTTCCACCCTCTTCCTCTTCAACAGCCTATGGTTCATCAGGATGCTGAAAACCTGCATAAGACTTTTTGCCCCACTGAAATCCATGACATCAACCCTTCCCCAAAGTGCAGTGGTGGAGAAGAGCCCAGTACAACACGCCAGACACTGGATCCTTCTGCAGGGAGGAACTTGTGCTGGTGGGATATGGATGTTTTAGAGCCAGAGGGGAATGGCATGAGCATCAGGAGCGAGGAGAAGACCCTGGGGTGGAAGTGAAGCTCCCCATTGCCCTGAAAACCTTACCACTGGGGAAGGAAACTTTATCACTAGCTTAGCTCTCCTTGGACACAATCCAGCTCACAATTATTTTTTCTTTTCAAAGACATTTTTCTCCTTACTCCTGAGGTTCCAAAAGGCAAAACCATCAATTTCTGTTAAGCAGCATGGTGTGTCAGTTTTTTGGCATTTGAGTTAAACAGTAACCATAAAGAACACTTATGAGAGACAATATCTGTTCTTATGTCAAGTTTTCCACAATGAGGAACTGCTTTTAAATAACTTCTTTGAAGAATGAGAAAAATAGTTTTCTGATAATTGGTTTATTTCCATGGAGAAGTGAAGGAAAAGTTGTTGGGCTTATATTCTTTACCAGCTTGAGGATGTGCATAAGAATTCCTGTTTCTGCCATCATTAATTTTATTTTTTCTTTCTCATTTATCTTAATTTTGTTTTTGTTTGCTTTCTCTGTTTCTCTATGAATTGCTTGATTTCTTTCCTTTCTGGAGCTTTATTCCAAGCCCTCTGCTCTCAGCTCCTCTCCATGCCCTGTCATCCTCTGTGCCACTCACTCAGCTTGTTAAACACTCTCCCTCCCACAGAATTCTTGGTTATAAACCTTTGTGACAACGGTCAAAACCTTTGACAATGGTCAATTCTCTCTGTCAGTGTAAGATGTTTATGCCAAGGATGGCCATTTTCAGACAGAGGGTCAGTAATTTTAAGGGCAAACAGAGGCTGTCTCTCACAGACAACTGTACTGCACTCAAAGACAAAAACGCATTTGTTCATCAACATCTACCTATTTCAATCCAGTCTCCCTTCACACCTTTGAGGAAGGGTGTGAGAACCCTAAAAAGGAGGAACAAACGGGTAAACCAAATTCATATGCAAGGTGATAAGGTGAACTGGCATTTCAAAGGCATGCCTGTAAAAAATAAAAGGGAAACATATTCTAGTAACAGAAGAGGTGATTTGATGGAGAATACTATGATCCCAGAAGAGGAGACACATCCTATGTCAGACACTTCCTTAGATTTTTTTGATAGTAATTTCCTAAAAAAAGAGTTTATTCTGGTTCCTTTTATTTTCTCTTTTTTCTTCCTTTTTGGATTACTGCACTTTGCCTTTGCCAGGCATGACTCATATGCACAGAAGTGTCTTTATCACAAATGAAACACATTTTCAGATTTACATGCTGACTTAACCAAAACTCAAAGCTTTTGACTTTCAAACTTTTAAAGTATTTCTAATGATGGCAGGAAGGTCTGATGTGCTTGAAGATATAAGGCTCATCACCAAGGCAGCAGTAAGCTCAGTGAAGGCATAACAAACCAATTTTCCTCCATGACTGGGTCACCCTGTACTGAGGTGTAAAGGTCTGGTTACATACACATCACTGAGCCTGTATCCATGGGACCAACGCTGGAAATGACATTGCTTCTGCATTGTGTGGCCACATAAATATCAATTTGTGCTTTAGAACAAGAATGTCATATCACTTGGAAAACATCCCAGTATCTTGGCAAGTTATACTGGAAACTGGGAGGCAGTAAAGGATAACTCCACATGGCCTGGTGCTGCTACTCCTTCCCAGTGTAAAAAGCAGGATGCTGGACCAAATAACCTGCTATAACTCCAGCTGGGGAAGCAAATTCCATATCAAAGATTTAAGATATTTTGCAATTTTTATATTTGTTGTTTTGGTGGAATCTGGACTGTCTGATCATATATTCTTATTACAGTTCATAATTCACCTATACTAAGCTTTATAAACAGAAGTGACTGAAAAACAGAGTACAATCAAAAAATAATGCTTGGTAGGAGGTAAGATTGTGTCCTCTACCTTCAAGAGTTACCACACCTGAGTGGGTCTGATGAACCAACATTTGTAGCAATTATCACAGACTCATTCACCTGATGTGAGCTGAGAACCTCAAACTGAGAATATCAGTGCTTCTTAAAAGCCATGGTCATTCCCTAAGAGACTCTGGTGGCATGTGGGGCTTTCCTATTAAAATGGAAGTGGGAAGAAGAAATGAACAGGACAAGAAAATATTTAGGATCTGGTCACAGTGCAGTGTGCCTCCACCAAGGACAATTTGCATCTTATCTGCTAGAGGTACAGAGCAACAAAAACTTTCTCCTTGTTCTTAGGGCAGCTGCAGGCTACACATCTTTTTCCATGGACTGCTCTGGCAAGAGGACAAGAGCTGTGGCAAAAGAAGCACACTAGTAATGCTGAACTAGCAGATAGTACAAGAAAATGTAGGTGTTTTGGTATTATCTCTCCTTTTATTTCTTTCCTACTTGTTATCATAACTATACCAGGGAGAGTTTTCTTTGAAGCATTCTTCGAAACACAATAGACAGCATACATTATTTATCCTAATGGAACAGTGTGCAAGGCACTGCCCCCCATACCTTACTTCCTCTGAATAACTTCAGGAGAGAACAGAGCAAGATAAAAACAGACTACATGTTTTTTAGTCATAAAGTGATGGAACCTCACAGAAGGCAATTCTTATGTGGATGAGGTTGCAAAAGTAGGAGCAGCAGGAGACAGAAAACCTAACTTTGTTTTCTCCTGTGCTACTGACTCTTTGGGGGAGCCAGGTGCAGGTACTTACAGACCCGCAACACCCACACCCAAGTCCAATGTGGAATTAAGACAACATGTTGGAAAGGGCCCTGAGAGCTTGACTGTCTGTACAAAGATAACTGAAAGTTACTTGTGGTTAAAAATGCTTGTGTACTTTCTCTGTCTCAGCCTCTCAAATTATTTTCACACGTACAAAGGGGTGAACCTCCATGATTTTTTTTATAAAATACACAAGTGTAAACAACTACTTGTAGGAGAGAGCTGTAAACACTGGGAATTTAACTTCTTTACTTATCAGCAATAAGGTATTTTTATACAGGTTCCACCATTTTAGGGGCAGAGAGCATTTACTAGTGTAAATGAACAGTACTATAAATGAACACTGCCATTATTCTGTTGGCATGAAAACAGCAGCCAACATGCTTCCTCAGTTTAGTTTTGAATTCTGAGCAGACCTCGTATTTCACACAGTAATAGTCAGTAACTTCTATGGACAGGGAACATAATTACAGTGTCCTAGCTCCAAATGGCTGAAGGTTGTAAAGGATAATATATAGCACCTGCTGAATCTGCAGAAGGAAAAAACTCTAACACAATAAAGAGCTCCCTACTGGCACACTCCTCCCTTTTCAGAAAGACTTTCCAATAGGCACCCAGGCAGGTGTTTTTTGATGGTTGTGTCACTACAGTTCGTTCAACAACAGCCTTTGACAGCTGCAATGACAGAATGGGAACAGAATATCCCCTCAGTTATTCCAGGTTTTAAAATCGAGCCAAGCAAAAGTTAGGAAAGTTTGGAGTTAACCTTTCCTTTTGTGTAGCAAATTCCTCCTGGTGCTGTCCGAGGGATGCTACCACTCATCCCACAAGGATTTCTAGACTGTAATGACACTCACATTTCCACAAAATGTTCGCTTGTGTTTCACAGAACCTCTTTCTATTACATCATCTGAAGAAGAAACACCAAAACTGCAGTCCCCTTCTGTCAGTCAGGAGCTGCAGAACTGAAGACAGAGGCACACATGTTTCCAGTTGCCCCAGTAAATTATGAGATCAAACAGTGAACAATCATGATCTGATCAAGCTCTTTATTCAGCCATCTGCAATTCTCCCCAGATGTTCTAGATGTACAGAATATTCCATTGGCTGGTGTCATAATCAAGCTTTGCTTTTAGATGGTCTTGATCCCAACCTCATGATAGAGAACCTTAATTTAGTAAAAAAGGCATTGTTCCTCACACTCTTTTGGTTGTGTGCACTGTTAAAATACAAAATGCTGGATTGTATCTGACTACAGGGTGATGCCAAGTTACCTTTCAGAATTTCTTCCAAGAAGCTGATGCTGAAGGTGAAAAATCCTTTAATGAAAGGGAAGTCTACCCTGAAGGTCCTGTCCCTGCAGAGGCTCTGCTCACCAAAGTTTCATCACAAATGTTATCAATGTTATCACCTCCTGCACTCATCATGGCTTCTGCCATCACAGGGATGAGTACATTCACTCCAATAACTTTGGCCAACGTCATGAGCAATCCTGAAGATTTAAGCTAGGACCTTGGGAGAGGAGGCAGATGGAGAGAAGAACCAACATAGAAATGCCAAGGCTTTGTGCTCCCATCAGAGCAGGTTTATCAGTAGATGATCAAGACTGAAGTTACACAATCCATATCTAGTTAGTCTACTTGAATCAACCCAGACTCTAAGAGTTCCTTTACAAACTTCCAGAAATCTTTAATTTCTGTTATCTAGGACAGACTTTTATAGCTTACATCATATCTTTCATCAGAAAAGCACTCTAGTGGCAATAATTCTTCACATTGTACTTCACTGCAATTTATTTATTTGACTGGAAAGGAAAGGAGAACTGAGAAAGAGTTTTTATTGTGATGTGCTCTCTATTGCAATGCTTCCCACATCCATGCCCATTTGTATTCCATCACCTCTGGGTTATGAGTAATTCTGTCAATGGGGATTGTCATGGCTGTAAAGACTTAACTCCTAATACCTTCAGATTAAAGATTTTTCACAGGTACTTTTATTTGTTGTTCATAATTTCATAATGTATAACAGTTAGGGGGGTTTAGAGGTGCAGTGATCACCCACTGTCAATCCTATTTGCTTGTTTTCTTTGCCAGGAAGGTGATAAAATGTATTTACCCTGAGCCCCTCTGCAAGATCAGATTTTCTCTACTAAATGTCTCATCTCTAGAGTGAAACTTAGGACCAATTTCAGCAGAGGCAGAACTGAAACATAAACCCCACTCTCTTTTAGTACCATTCATATGATCATACAGGTATTCAGGATACAGATTCAGACTATAAAATTGTCCCAAGAAGGCCACCAGCCCTTCAGCAGTTTGAACCATGGGAACATTGGCTAAATCCTTTATGGTATACTTGGCTGATGTTGAGATGAAAAATAATTTCCTTTTTGTTGTAGGAATATGGATTAGGTTGAGAGTATTGTGTTCTGTAGGCATCTGGATATGCACCTCTCTGTAACCCAGCTCCCCAGCACCAATTTCTGACTCCACTAAAGAAAGGCCTGATGGCAGAAATTGCTTCTCACTGGCCCAGAACATGGAGTTGAGGCAGAAAAGTCATAGATGGCTGGTAAGGTCAAATCAAAGAAGATTTACAACAATAAAGAAGTTTGTGGAGAGTCAGAAAAAAAAGTATAAGAGAAGAAATACAAAGAAACTAAAAGGGTGTCAGGGAAAAGATTATAATGTCAGGTTAGAAGCATCTGGCATATTTCCAGGTGAGAGTGGTTTTCTTTATTTAGTTGAAAAAGTCAACCTAACCTTCCATGGTAAGAGAAATAACCCAACCAACTTTCAGCTACCAGTTTTCAGCTAACTCTACTATTGATGTTTCCTTTTCTACAAAATAGTGGACAGTCTAAACATAGGTATGCTCTGTACACAAACATCAAAGGTCACTAAAAGAACCATTCTCCTCTTTATCCCACAGCATAATGTAGTCAGAAAACAGTTGCTACAGTGATCACAGAGATCTTTCTGAAATTTTCGTCTGGTGCTTTTATCAGACGTGTGGGTCTGGGGTATGCTATATATATATATATATATGAGGAAGCAATGACAGAGGAATAGGAATAGCTGGGATGTTCCTATGGGGGAAACAAAAATTAGGCTGACCATACCCTTTTTGTGGCCCTATGGGCTACAATCAACTCTGTTATAGTGACATCATTTACAACAAACTTGATTTAAACTGGTTGCATTAGGGCAACCGGGAATACTATATGGCCTTTAATGTTCTTAAGCTTATTCTGCAGTGAGAGTATGATGGTTTCTGTATAGGCATTTGCTACAGAAATGGGAAATAGGTGGGCTGTTTGATGAGTCTGTCAGCCGGAACACTGGCAATTCTACTTGGACTGCCTCAATGTAAATATGATTTTTCTCAGACTTCAATACTCTGGGTCTGACTCTTTTTTCCTGTTAGTATATACACTAATCTACCTAATTCTTGCTATTATTTATTTTCACCAGAGCCAGAAGACAATCTTGACTTTTATATTTATCCACAGGATGTATTACACAGCTTTCAGAAAGTGATGGTGAGAAATTTTCCTAGTGCCACCATTTTATTTCTGTTTCCCCTCCCCTTTTACAGAGGTCCAGTGTGTCAGTGCTGCACCACAAGAAAACGTGCATTTCCAAGTCCCTGGCCAATTTTCATTTTGACAATAAAAGTCAAAAGTCATGCCTAATTTCTTAAATCAGATTTTCACCATTAGATTCCACTTTAAATAATAGTGAAATTAATAATCACATAATCAATAGACAATGCTCTTAGCTGGATGTGTTTCTTTGAGGCTAAATTTTCTCATTTAATTTCTTCTGCCTGTAGTGATCTTCAATCCAGTTTTTCTTAATGTGTAAAGTTCTGAAATCTAATTTGTTTCTGTTCAGTATTAGACTCCCATTTAATTCTGATTATCTACATACTCAGCTGAAAATCAGCCTGGTTTGGTTTACCTTCCAAATGCAGCTGCATTCCAGTGCTTTTTAACTCTGGTCAGTATGAATAAGGTATCTGGAATATTTCTGTCACTCAAAGCTTTTAAACTCTATTTATTTGAAGATCTCTCATTGATATTTCTGCTTGCCTGATGGTTTGCAAGACATTTGTTTTCTTTTTCACAATCCCATTGTGCAATTTTGTCACTTTCCATGAAGCAAGTGTTTACTACTGTCAAATTATCTACCTGTGCAGAAGGAGCATTGGGATCTGCATGCAGTGTTAAAGTTCCTTTTTCGCTCCCTTCTGGTAGTAGTGGAAGCATTCAGGTCTATGAAAATTAATCTCAGAAAACTGTAACAAGTCTGGCAAGTGACATTTGGGGGTTTTATAAGTACTGTGCACAACATACTTTCTAAGCACCAACAAAAATAGCAGACACTATTAAACAGTCACAGAAAACACTAGCCACATTTTCTGGAGGAGATCCATACTAGTGACAACTTCTCACAGCTACCCTTCTGCCTCCTACTTGCTCTGCTTTTGTGCTATGGATCCACCTTATCTAAGGGAACGTTTAAAGAAGCGGTTTTCACTGGAGTGAAATTCCCAGTTGCCACATGAATTCCTTGGCATAGACCCCTCTGGAGAAACATGGTCCCCATCCTCATTGCCCTGCAACCACCCCACATGTGGGCAGAGAGATTGCTCCCAGGTCTGGGCTGCAGCTGCTGCTCAGGAGCAGAGCTGTGGAATCAGACTGAATGGCCATTCCATGCAGGGCTCTTTCCACCAGCACACTTGTACTACAATTAAAGGAGTGCCTCCCTGCTCCCCCCTCGCTCTTGTAGTATCTGAATGTGAACTTCTCCTGTGGATAAACAAACACTTGTACCCATACCTACACTTCTGCCCTTAAGGACTTCGTTCCAGTGCCTTTTGTTAGGATTTTCAGTTTTACCTGACAGCTGCACTCACCACCAGCTGGCATTTCTTTTTCACCTGTGTCGTGGGCGGCACATTATTAAAGACACATGTTTTTCAACCCACTTACCTAATTCCAGCAGAACTGGCAGAAGCTGCTTTATTAGCAGTAGTTAAACAACACATTTGCAACATACACTTTCAAAGATTATTTCTTTTTTTGTAAGCATAGTATGGGCATGAGCTTCTAATTTCAGGTAAAACAATCATAGTCCCTCAGCCAGTCAAACAGTCAAAGAAAGCAAAGCAAAACAAGCCAGTCAGACATTACCAGAGAGAATGGTGATCGTAATTAACAATACAAGGGGAGAATGCATGGCTATTCAGAAACTGTCTTTTGGGGACTGAAGAAGAGGTCTGGAGCCATTTTTCACTAGGTTCACGAGAAAACGTCAGCACACAGATGCTACTGTACTGTCAGATTGCATCTTAATTTGGCCAAAGGGGACCCAGGCAGTCACCCCTCACAGACATTTTTAAAGGCCCATTACAAATCTGATTTATTGGTTGCTAAGAGTCTTCCTGCTATAGTCTGCAGATTTTGCATGACATGGAGCTGAAATCCAGTTACAGATAAATGTCTGTTTCTCTGTATGATCTAAATCCATCTGAATTCAGTATTTCTTAGGCATCGGTCAAGCCTCCCCCACTTTGCCCACCCCCTCTCCTCCTAATACCTTAAGGCAGTTTACTTCAGAATGAAGCAGAGCATTAACCTGTATAAAATTGCTAATTTGTATATAAATGTCTTGCTGCCATTGGAAGAAAAAAAGAATAAAAGGAAATGCCTTTTGTTCTAAAGAGGCAGGGAAAAAAATTCAGGAACAAAAGAAATGCATCTGCCCAGCAAAAGAAATGAGAAATTGCTGGTATTTTAGATGTTAAGGCATGCTGGTGTTAACAAGAACCATTCAAATAAAAATGCTAATTTGCTCCTGTTCTTCGATATTTTTAAAAAATCTGCTGGCTTTTTCCTCAAAGAAAGAAGAAATTCCTTGCCTTCTGTGAAAAGCGAAAGATCATATGAGTGAAATGCATTCGGTATTGCTGAAGAAACACCATTCAAACTTGCTCTACTTGAACTGCCCATTGTTACAAATCTGACAATGTATAACAACAAGCACAGCTCAACTTCTAACCGTGCCGGAATCACAAGGAATTCAAAGTCAACAGCTCTTCCTATTTCCATAAACTCACCTCCAAAGCCTTCATTTGCAGCTTCTCTGGCAAAAATCTCCTAGCATTGGAACAGTCATCTGACAATTTGTTACAGAGGCATGCAGCTCGTCCTAAAGCCTTGTATTTCGCAAAGGAACCGTTCTAAACAAAGACAACATCAAAAGCTACACAGGGATCGCTCACAGCGAGTCGAACTCAGCCCAAGTTTGGGTTCAACATCTGCCTGAACACAGTAGTGCCTCCCATTTTGGTTTGGTTTTGTGGGATTAAACCCCATGTAATCTCTTTAAGTGACCCTGACACAAGGTTCCAGCTATACCGCTTTACAAATCGAGAGAGAGAGAGAGAGAAGGGGAAAAAAAGCAAGAAAGAGAAGGCAGTGCCTTATCCCACCTTTCCATGGCTCTCAGCCCGCCTGTCTTCGCATGATCTGCAAACCACCTGTACTGGATCCAGCCCATTCTGGGGACGGAAATTATCTTCCCGGTGGACGTAGTCTCAGCTGCGCTTTGATTTTTCGGCACGAATGTCTAGAATCTTCCGCTTAAGCCAGGCACAGCCACAGCGAACTGCAGCTGAGCTCTTTTGTTTTGCCTCTCCCGGCTGAGCAGGGCGCTCCCGGCGCTGGCGCTCCCTCCGCCCCCGGGCGCGCCGGAGTGCTCGGCTCCGCCGCCCGCAGCCGCCACCCTGCCCGAGCCCGCAGCTCCGCCAGGGCAGCTCATCCGCCGCCTAAAAACACCGGGGATGCTGGCGGACTGAGCGCACGGATCCGGGCGGCGATTCAAACTGCCCATTTACATTACAAAGCAGGGAGGGAAATAGGGCTCGGAGGAGAGCATCAGGCATCCTTCTGCTTTCCTGCTCTGCGCTGGCAATCCGCACAAGAAGGCACAGCGCAAAGATATGCAATTAAACTTTTCGGTGGCAATGATCATACATAGTTTGGATACCATGACACTCCTAAATATTTCAAATTAGGGCTTTATTCCTAAACATATATATATATATATATATTTTTTTTTTTTAAATGCTGGTTCTGTATCCCCTACAGATTCTTCCCAATTGTACATTTTTTGCAATACAATCTTTAAATGTTTATGCTGAAGCCATATTTAATTTCTCATCAGCAAATGGACCGTACTCAACTAAAAACAATTATTAGTTCTTTATTATTATCAGTATATTGCAATTCAAAGTATCTTTGATGTAAGGGCCATTATATGTAAAACTGACTGAATTGTAGGCTATCCAATGGCCCTGCTCCCTGGGATTACCCTAATTAAAGCTACCATACGGGGCAGGGCTTTGGAATTTAGGCTCTAAAAGACTGAAAGAATTCAGATTCTGTGAGAATCCTAGTTATTGCCAAGTAATAAGAAATACCCAGATATTGTTTCAGAAGTCAGAATTACTTGCAAGCAATAGGTTACAAGAAAATCTTAAAGAAAACAAACTGTGAGTCTGTAAAATACTGCATTTTGAAACCCAGTTTCCATTAAAAATTTTCTATTTTGTTTAATGATACCACAATTTCACCCAAAATATTCCTATGCATTCATTATAAAATGGTAACAAACAGGAAACATCTGCAAAACTAGGCATGAAGAGTAAAGTAGGCATCCGCATTTAATCAGTCTTTCTGAGAAACGAAATGCCTAGGTGTAATGTATCATTTGTTCCACAAGAAATCTAAACCCATTTTCCTATGACCATGTTCTTAAAGACTCAGGTTAAAACCAGAAACCCTACTCATCCATCCACCACATAATATAGGCCCTTCTAGTACTTCCCAATTTTTCCAACAATATAAAAAATATTGTGTTGTATGAACTGCGGATCTGTCCACAGACACTTCAGTTCCTCTGGCACTACTCACAGAACACAGATTTCCACCTCTTACTTTCCATACCATGACTCTTACCATGTGGGGTAATTCTCTTGGTAAGTACACAAAGGGGCAATCTGGATTGCTTTGAGGATACTGAGGGAAAAGAGTAATATGAGAGATCATGGATTAACTTCCCCATATTATTAGTTTACTATTACATCTACTAGATTGATACTAACAACTCTATCTTGCTCTGACTTCCAAAGATTTAAGGTTTTTAACCCTGACATATCCTTTCTAGTAATGTTCTAGTAAGAGTGCTGCATATCACTTCTGTCTTTTTGCAGAAGCCAAGACTAATTCCAAGGGGCTGGCAAAAATCACACTACATACATACACACACACACACATATATGTCTATATCAAATATGTATGAGGCCTTATTTCAAACCAGTCTTCATGGGGAAAAAACATCACTGGACTTTTGCCTTGCTACATTTCATTTAATTATATATTGAAAAAAAAAGTCAAGAGGTGGGACAGTTGTCATGCTTGTCATGCCCAGGTAAGCATATTTTTGTAGAAAAAGATCTAACAACTATTGCACACTTAACACTAGAACACATTTAAGATGATCCCAACAATGAATGCCATAGGAACCAATACAAAACAGGAACAAAACAACTTTATCTCAATTGTCTAAGTTTCTGGTTACAGGTGGAATTATGCAGTTATTTTGGGCTCTCTCTGTAGCCACATGTAGTTACTCTACTAATGTTTTTTCCCTTTCACCCTTCTGAGGCCACAATATTGCAAGCAGAATACTGATGTTTAGTGGCTGCAATCGGTCTAATAGGAGAGAGCCAGCTGAATAACCTGGAGAGGATAGCAGGGCCAACCAAGCTATGTCTTCAGAGCTCAGAATTGGATATATATTGGTGTTTCCTAACTTGGATACTTTCAACCTTTTTATTATTGTTATGAAGTCAACAGGAAACTTCTTTTTAGTAAGAAATAGGCCTAAACTATCACTGCTGAAAAGGCAAGCAGACACAAATTACCCTGCCTGGTACTTAGGAGTAGTTGCAATAGTGTGTAAATCATGGGACTGCTTGACAAAATTTCGGATGTAGTCAACTGCTAGAATGCAGTTGTGTCATTCCGCACAGGACTCCCAGCAAGAGGATCACATCTTATGCACACTTATTACAGTCATCAAAATGTTCACTTTAGCAAAGCTGAGTACAGTAGAGCTTTTCAACAATGAAATGCTGCGGTCACCCATCTATTGCAAAGTATGGTTTACAACTCTCAAAAGAAAGTAATTTCGTTTCTAAGAAATAGAGCAATGATTTTAGGCTTCCAAAGAAAAGCCTTTTATGATGTCTAGGCAGCCATACATATTGACAGGAACACGACATTCAGACTTTACATGTTGATGCTGTAAAAGATACAGGTCCAATCCACTGGAAGAAACTGGAGGCTAATCTTTTAAGTAGGTATGTAAATAATGTGTACAGACATGTATATATAATTAATAAAACCATGTAATAAATATGGATGAAAACCTGTCTCAACCATGCAGGTAACGATTATGTTTTGCAAACTGTGTGCAGTAATATTTATCAAAATAAAAATCAGTATAAACTGATATTTACTCAAGAAATAAATACATGTTTTTAATAATTTTGTTTATCTCCTGTAATCTTTAGAGAGGAAGTTGAGAGTTTCCCAGAAGAATCACTAGTTTTAAACCACACTCATAAAAATTAGAGGTTTAATTCAAACAACAACACAGACATAATCAAATTATTGAGGCATGACAAAAATAAATTAATGGTCTGCTTTGTGATAGAAACAGTCTCAATATTTGCAATGTTAATTTCAAAACAGTAAAAAAAATGCATATATCTACATAAAATAACAATAAAACTCCCTATTTTAGTTATAATACTATCAGCCTTAAGGCTGGATTTATTCCTAAAAGAAGCCATATAAATAGGTTGCATCTTTTTACAGTTCGTTTACATGCAAGTCAAAAAGGTATAGCCTTAAAAATGAAACTATATTCAATCAGTAAGAAAACAGGTACAAGCAGCAAACAGGCACAAATAGCTTCTTTTTCCATTACTCTTCAGATGCAGAATTTGCAAGTTTGTGTCTCAAAACAGTGCTAAAGAAAGAAAACAGCTATTGACTTCAGATCCTTTACATCAGTATTATTGATGAGTGAAAATGAGTGCATACTAGTTACACACGTATAATTCATACAATTGGGCAAACCACAACAAAATGGCATTTACAGCATTTTAAGTATTTTCCACCCTGAAAAATAAAGTAAATTGTAATCAGGACATTTAACAATTTTGAGGTAGATTTGTTTGGGTTTTGGCTTTACCTACCTTTACCTATGTCATCACAGGTTAAAGATTACAAAGAAGGAAGTGAAAGAAGGCTGAGCTTGAGATGTGGTCTGAACGCAGTTACATTATAACTAAGCCATTTCACATGTGGTCTGTGACTTGGGCTAGAGAAAGCCTCTATAGAAGGCCTTTCCATGACATGGATTAGTCGTTAGCTTTGACTTTAAAGCAGACAGAAAGAACTGAGAGATTATTAGCTACATTAATACAAGTACCCTTTGGAATTCACACCTTTCCTTGTCAAATTATGGGAAGACACAAGAAGAAATTATTGGAATTTTTTCTTCTTTAAAAAGCAGGTGAATGATAAAAGTAGAAGTAACAAAATTCCTTTGGAGCAAGCAAGAAATGCACTATCAAGTCTGCTGGAATGTCCATGTTTTTTTTTTTCTCTTGTGGGTATGTTGCACATTGCACAGGATTGCATCCAGATTCTTTTTTTTTTAGTATTTCCAGTGAAGGAGACTCCACAGTGTCTCTGGGCAATCTGTTCCAGTGTTTGTTCACCTACACAGTTGTCTTGGGTTACAATACAGGATGTGATAAAAGGTATCTATTCTATCATCATCT
>VRYO01002253.1:10879360-10946883 GCA_009812075.1 Sialia sialis | reverse complement strand
CCTTCTCAGTTATGTCTTCTCAAGACTGAACAGGCCCAGCTCCCTCAGCTTTTACTTTCCTTATCATCTTCACAGAATAGCACTGCTACTCCTCTCCAGGAGCACCAGGTCTCTTATACTGACACAGCACACCAGATGCAGCCTCATTAGGGCTCAGTAGAGAGGAAACTTATTCCCTTATAAAAAATTTGTACAGGGTTCAATTATTCCCTAAAATTCAACTTGTGGAGTATATAGGGAATGGAATGTACAGCTTCCAGCAAAACTTTAACAGAACTACTTTGCCAAGCAGTTCTGAGACTTAAGTTTCTGAGAAGACTGAGTGTCTTCATCTAACTGCTAAACACAGTAGTCTTAATAATTTTGGCAGAAGCCAGTGGATAGCAATGGGAAAAAAACTCCCATTAAAATGTCTGATTTTTTTTTTGAGGGTGTTAATCTAACTTTCTTGGGATAGTTCAACTGTTTCTCCTTGAGCTTGTAATATTGCCTGTTCAGGCTCATGATGAGAAGGAGAAGATAATTATAGTCCTCTTCAGACAGTGTGTTCATTAAGTGTGTTATTTTGGCTAAGTTTTTTAATTGGTTTCCAGTGCCTGCCAGTAGGATGGTCTATGGTAGCATGGCAGTGAGGTTATGTTCCCCTACTGCTTTCTCCTGTTGGAATTCAATACAGTTTAATTGAATTACAATAGGGGGAACCACAAGATGTCAATTACTGGTTTATTCATAGTGTTCACTCTTCTTCCCATGGCACTTGATTGACTCACTCAGCACACTTCTCCTATTAGAGGACTTCTTCCCCTCTTCTCAGAGAATAAGCATTGTACCAAGAAGCCACATTTTTATTAAACAGCAGCATAATCACACAACTCTTGTGGCACTGACTGCAAAAAAAAAACTCTGCCTGCTCTGAGTTTATAGCATGTGCCCTACTTTATTTGAAGCTGGAATTGTGATGTCTTCCTGCACCTATGACTTGGCACATGTGTTGATAGCTTCCCTCTCTGGAACTGGGAAATACCATTTTTTGAATTACGCAAAACTATCATTTGTCCAATAGAAAAAAAAGTATATTTTTATTCTTTTGAGAAAAAAGACAGAATCATTTGGAAAGAATCTTTCCAGATTTTAAAGGTTTAAGTTACATTAAAGAATGAAATAAAAATAAATCCTTAACCTAACTGACTGCTTCTTAGTGCTCTGTCATCCAATTTAAGACCTTAAACCATAAAGACACCAAATGTTTTTGCTAAAAGCATTTAATATCTTGTAAAGACAATTACCTAAATCTCTGAAAACCGCAGAAAGATTTTGTCAATTCTACTTTTATGTAAATGATATCTTGATCAAATACAATTTAAAATAAAAATAATATTTTTGCAAGTTTATTTTTTTCCTCCATTAAATAGCCAAGCAAGAGTTTTGCAAAACTTTTTCACAGAGATAAAGAATTTCCTGATCTGTAAATGTCAATTACAGTGTAAATTTGAAAATTCATTGTGGTTGTATCAACATTAATATGACATGACTGTGTTTTTACTCAAATTTTATTTCACCATGATTTAAGGAGAGCTAAATTACATTTTAGCAAACATTCTTTAATCCCATGTGCTACTACTAGTAGGAATGAAACAGAAAGAATGAGAAAATTTAAATTTGCAGGAGGAATGGATGTAATATTACAAAATAACAAGACTCTTGATTTAGCTTTCTCAAACTAGTGTTATTGCAGTGTGCTTCCAAGTTATTACCTGCTAGGGATTATCTGCTCAACTGCATGTTTGCTCAGTCCTCCCTAGTCCCTGTATATGATACAACCCCCTTCTAAACCAGTTCTCAAAATTTCTATCACAAACTTTGGATAAAAAAATTGTTAATAACAATTTTTTTTAAAAAAAATAAAGTATTGTCTACTAATTAATTATATCCATATTAATTTTAACTATAAAATATATTTTTAAATTTAACAGCATATTAAAATAAAAGAAAAAAAAGGAAGAAAACTACAGTTCAGTATTCGGCCTGTATACACTATATTAAGATACTTTGTTTAAAATAAGTCATGTTTTTATAGGGTTGCTATAATACCGTTGCAAAAGAAAATGGAAGGTCTATACTTTTCGCACAAATAATCCAACTCCACAGCTTGTTATTTCCAGAAAGGGAACACATTCGCTATTGTAACTCCTAATGGGTACTGACCAAAGACTATAATACTCCTCTGAAGGCAACAATATTTTGCTGGGAAATGGTCGATTTTTAATTTCATATATGACTGTTCTGGGGAAACTCGATATTTGGAAATTATGACGTATTTTCCCATTCCCCCCCCACTGTGTTGTGTGGGAAGAGGAGGTAAGCATTTTTCATACAATTGCTCTTCCACTCTGACACCTCAAATGTGGGAGACTCATCGGAGCTTCTATAGGCTAGGAGTTTAAACTGAAATTCTGGATTTTTTGTTTCCTATTAACAAAAGGCAATCATTAAATTACTCAGAATACATATAAAAGAATTGTATCCATCTATGTAAGTATGAGGTATGATAGCTACAATTTTAATTATTTTATTTAATGTTTATTGTCCTTTCAGTATTTTACTAGTTGCAACAGTATTTTCTCGTTAATAAGAATCTGCTATTAATACTCTTAGTAGCATCCACCTCTGTATTTGTGCAGTGTTTTAAGTGTTATGCCTGCATGTTATGCGCATTATAATAGTTTAAAAAATCGTATCACTTTATTCCTATATGCACACATAAAACTGATAGGTTTGTATTTAAATCTATTACTGGACAAGTATGTAAAAGACTTTTCTGGTACCATTTTGACTTTTTTATTTCTAGATTTTGCCTAAAAAAGAAAGAAATCTTCATATTCATAGTGTGCATAGTAATATTCCGTCTAGTCATTAACAGTCAAACACTCACACAGTGGCACATCTGACATAGGCAGCTGAGTTGGGAATTGAAACCATAATAATTAACAGTAGATTTCCTGATCTCACCATGACAAGTAAATGAAACACTCTGTGGTGTGCTTGCCCACTGGAAGAGGGAATTAACTCAGTATGAAAAGCAGAATGGAAGCATATCTCTGATTAGATCTAATGCACAAGGAATGCAACAATGCAAAGCTTGTGTCAGCAGAACACATCAAAGTCTTTTCTATATATTGTGCATGAGTATGCAAAAACATGCACATTCCCCATAAGAACTATAGTGAAATGCACTGGATGTACAAAACACACTCCCTACTGATAGAAGTAAATAGATAAATAAGTGGGTAAATATTTAAATAAATGAATTAATAAATAAATAAATGTGCTGAATTTTCTCACGCAAACAATTTAATCCAACATTTAAATTTATTCAGTAATTTTGGCCCCATTCACTTCAAACGTTTTGTTTGAACCACTCCTTTCCATGTTCCTCCGGCCCAACCTGGCGGCTCTCAGCGTTCAGGACCCTGGAGAGCGGCAGCGCCCCGAGCCCCGCTGGCAGCGGCTCTCGCAAGCAGGGACAGCTCTGCCCTCTCATGTTCCAGCCATTATTGTCCTCTCTCCTCGTTCTATGACTCTTATGACCAGTCCATATTTCCCTCCCTCTTCCTCAAATTGTCTTTTTCGCTTATAGTGGCATTTACTGTTGCAGCAACTTTTTGTCTGAAACAATGCTCTCCCTTTCATTCTTCAAAATGTGGGGGTCGGGTCTTTTGGTTTTGTTTTAGGGGTTTTTTACTTTTTTGTTTTTCCTTTTCCCTTGGGGTTTTTTGTCTTTGGTTTTGGCTTTTTTTTTTTTTTTTTTTTTTTTTTTTTTTTTTTTTTGTAAGGCTGCCTTATCTTTCATGTTGACAAGATCATCCTGGGACATTTGATATCACTATTGTATCAAGTATTACAGTTTTTTTATTTTAATATGTACCTGGCTGGATTCACTGTATTCTTTTACACCGTGTATTGTTAGAAAACTTTATAGATATCTTGATCCAGAAATTACTGTATTTGTTGTAATATAAAGTAGTTTAGTACAGCTATAACAATCCAGTTATATTACTAATCTACTTGCATGTATTAAACAGATTTTAATATTTCAGAGTCTCTTCAAAACTTGAAAGAAAACCTAAAATTTAAAATTATACTAAGAACCTGATTCTTCTAAAACTTACAAGGGTGAATAGTCCCAGTCCATTCACTGGACCTATTCACCTGCACAAAGCCACATGGTATGTCCTTGCAGATCTGTTCCTAAATGATGTCAAGCCTCAGAGTTTAATTAACTCTCAGAGAGATACAAATCAAGAGTGATTCCCAAAAGTAAGTACAGACTCACTGGTGTAACTCAGTGAATTTTTTTTTATTTTCCTTAAGGTTCCTTAAGGAGAATCAAGTTTCTGTAATGTTATTATGAGAGTGAGGTGAGAAGGAAGGAGAGGATGGGAGTATGGCATAAACACAAACATGCCTTTGTCTGTGTGTCCTTCAGTCTCCCTGACTATGTTGGAGAACAATGGCCAATTTCAAGTGATTTCTATAACGCAATCGTCATCTTCAACCTATCAAGCTTTTAGATCTTTTGTGAAGATACAAAGGGCTGGGGGGAATCAGGAAGGCCTGAATAATGAGCACGTTCTGGAGATCAACCACAAGACCCATAGGAGACCCATTTTGTGGGTTTGGCATTATGGAAGCATTCTTTCTTTCTAAAAGCTGTGAGAGCTCAGAAAATATATTTCATGTCTCTCAATATGTAGCTTTGCAGGTTTACTCTGCTACATGGAATTCAGAATGCATCCTCAGCACTGGCCCCTCTGTCAAAATAAGAAATGGCCTCCCTTTCTTCACAATAAAAAAAACCACTCATGAAATGTGCTTTGGAAGATTCAGACACACCAAAAAAACCCCACAAATCCTTAAAACAAAACAGTCCAACTGCTGACATGCCATGATGGACTTTTTATCATGACTCCAAGGCACCTTTTACCAAAGATCCACTTTCAGGCAAAAGCATTTATCAATAAACAGTAAAAAAATCACGCGATATAAAGTGGGAGGTCTGAAGGGTAAACCAGACACATTTGCAAGAATAAGGACATATATCCTTTAGAGAAGAATAAGTTGAAGGTACCTACAAATGCAGTCACATTCAAACACTATTAATGGCCTTACTCTGGATCACTCAGAACTTAATTTGGCTAACATATAGGTCATTACATAACCTGGCAACTGACCATAAACAACAGCATGTCTAGCAAACAAATATCATAGGTCTGAGGTGAATTTTAGACTCTACAAAGCTCATTGGGCTGAAGAAGCTCTTTCTTCAGCACAAAATCACAGGTCCTACTTCCATAAGCAGTGAAAGAGAAAGGCAAATCATCTTCATTGCAAGGCAGGAGCTGTTACTATTACTGAGATCCCATGCCTCCAAATTTGAAAGCAGAGCAAATAATGCCACTCACTCAGTAGGCATTGAGTGAATGTCAAATGGAAACCAAACTGGTACAGTATGCCCCTAATAAATAATATTTTAATTCTATAGCTCTTTTTTTTCCCAACACAAATGAAAATCTTTTCTCTAGAAGAATCTTTGATAACTTGACTCTGATGGAAACCACGACTTACTGAATTTCCTAAAGAGTGAGGTTTTTTTTCAGTAAGGATCCTGGAATTAAGAAGCCCCACATTCAGCAAAAGAAAGTTGGCAAGTAAAGATTTTAAAGGAAATCTGTGAATTCAATTGTGAGTTAGAAGTTAGAACTGGCAGTAGGTAGTGACTATTATCAAATGTGGGAACATCAGAAACAGCTAAAATACAAACAATTCTAGTTGCTAAATGGGAAAGTGTAAACACCTAATCTTTAATGATACTTTAGGTGGAAACATTATGATTTACAGTAATGAGTTGGCATCCCAAGCACACAGCTTACAGTCTCCTTGGCAGGCAGGTAACTGCAAGTACTCATCTTCCAGAGTGTCAGGCCTGGATCCAGTTGTCAGAATCAACACTAGAAACCTAATCTTACTTCTTCTACTGTATTTTGACATACATGTCAAGATTTCGGATATCAGAGTTTGCCTCACTGTTCTCCACTGAAAAAATAATTCTTGAGAACAAAGATTACACATACCAAAATCCAGTGGATATTCATTCAACCCTTCCAGTTTCTTATATGGAATTTGATAAAATAAGAACTAACTTTTGAGTATTGTCAAAATCTTGTAGCCTAGCAAGCAAAAAATCCAAACAGAGTACTGTATTGCAAATATCACTAGCTTGTTACTCCATTAAAATATGATACAGAAGCATTTTTCATGTAATAAAAAGAGTAGAACAGGAGCAATTTATATATGGTTATTCCAAAATGAGAGCTGAAACTTTGACTAGATTATAGATCTTTACTGCTGGTCTTTGTTGCCTAGAGGAGTCATAAGAGAACTTTGGATTTTTGCCTTGCATTTGATTCCAGTGATGGTACAGGCAACAATTTTCATATGTAGACTATTAAGAGGATTTTTAACCGTGAATAAAGAAGAATAGTCATTCATCAGTACTGGGATGTAATGCAGATGCTACCCTGAGCTTTTGGAATTATTTTCCTGCAATTCAAATTTTTCACATCATAAGAAAATATTCTATTTTACAGCTTCTAGATAAGGAAGGGTTCCTTAATCAATGCAATGATCTTATTGCCAGTAGCACGGGCTATTGAGTGCTATTGGCATGTCATCACAACAGCAAAAACAGAATACTGAAATGGGGAGAACTCATTTCTTTTAAACCAGGTTACTGTCAGATAAAGTTCATTCTGAATTGAAAACTAGATAACGAACACCTGGATTGCTTCTGTCCTCTCTTTCAGAAGATAGTGCAGGATGTACCAGGAGGAAATTCCTTCCTACTTAGGGCATGGTTAAAACTGCCATCTATGCATCTCATTTCATGAGATACATATTCCAAAGGGAGGGAAGAGAACAGTCAGAGATGAGTGATGAGCTGGACCATCAACTCTAGTAGTGACAGAAAGTATCACAGCAAGGCCTTTTTGAAAACTATGGATCTGTATGTAGAAAATATGCACATCTCATGGTTCTGTGGTTGGGATTTTCAAAAAATACCTGTATCCCACTGAGGAGTAAAGGAAATGAAACAAATCATAAGAAGAAAAGCTCCTCAAGTATTTACTAAGAGTAAAAAATAATCCTATAGAATTCTTGCTCACGTTCTGGTTCAGGTTCTTCTCACTTCCTTTCTTTAGAAGCCTGCTTTCCTTGGAATATGATCACCATGCATGCTTCTACTATAAAATGTATTTATATTAATAATTTAATGATAGTTGAGCTGCACAAGGTCATTTGTGTTCTGTGAGGTAGAGGTTATTTCACTAGATTTAAAAATGAAGGAATAAAAGAAGCATGGCATGACTCAGTAAAAAGGCTTCTTTTCTTTAGGACCTAAATATTCTAATCAATAATACTGTGGAATCATTGTTCCCTGAGGAAAGAAACAAATTAATAAATAAATTTATTTAATTGGCATAATAATTCCTACAATTTCAAGACAGAGTTTCTTTGGCATAATTGGTGTTTCTTGCTTTCATTCCCTGACCTTAATGCCCATTTTTCTCCCCTTCTGGAGTATTACCAATAGATTAATAGTTTTGAAAATCAGCCAAGCTAACAATGGTAGTGGTGACAGTAGATTTTGGTATTTCCTCAGACCATTGAATTGTGCAGATAGTTAAACTGATTTGAGAGATGATAAGATCATCTAATGGTCTGTAGTCAATTGTAGTTCCTGATATCTAGAAGCAAAGAGAAATAAAAACATATTCCTGTCAGAATACACCAAATAGTGTCAGGAAATATTTAAAAGTCTGTGTAAACAACAACAACAACAAAAATCTATCAAGTAAAATGATGGTATCTTTAGATACTCAAATCTCAAAGCAGAACACCTAAGCCCCAGTAACTGAAGTACTGATAGCATAAAAAAGAGGACACCCTCTCTTCCCATTAAATGAATTCAGATGCTGGGATTGCAATTACTAATTCCAAAGTTAAACATTACAAAATGAAGTAGACATTTGGACCATGGTTAGGAAATGTACAGCAGAACAAACAACAGTATTGGGCATGCCTGGAAATAATATAGCTGACATAATTACAACAGAAAAAAAATTAGAGAAATAAAAAACACTCATGTACCATGGAATTTATGCTTCAGCAAGTATGAGATCGATGGATTATATGGCTTTTGAAGGCTTTCATTTACAGTTAAATCCAAACTGAAACACCAGAGCATTAAAGCCAGAAAAATCTGAAGGTCAGCATTTTTTTCAATGAACAAAGTATTAAAAGTACTCTCTAAGTGAGCACTTCTTTTGTTACATAAAACCCTGTTCACTGAACCGATTTCCTGTTAGTAGGCTGAACCATGGATTAGGTACATTTGATTTGAAGAATGTCACTAATGAAACAAATCATCAGGAAAGGAAAGAATTTTAAAGTGTGCTTAGCACACTGCAGGGTCAGAGTGACGGGGTTTTGCAGAGCAGGGTGGAAACTCAGTGGAAAGAAATAAGGGAAAAAAATGAGTGTATAAAAAGGGATTCATGATGTGGCTTTAGAAAGCTGAACCTTCTGAAAGAGATACTTGGAACTGAGGTAGCTGATGAAATATAAATGTCAACAACCATTATAGCTGAATGCAAGTGAAACATTTGTAGTACAAAGTTATAAAGAAGTGTGGCTGTAGTTGAAGTTGGTCTGGGTTAATGGCTGCTGTATGATCTTACAATTCAGATCAAACAATTGCTAGTCAGAGTTCCTGGCTTGCACCAATAACATCAATTTAAATGATGCAATTTTAAGCAAGTCATGACTGCAATGCCTCAGTTTACCTGTTTATGAAAACAGAATGGCATTTAACTGCTGCAGGGCCTAATTGTGCTCATAGGGTGCAGGGGATCATTGTAGTAGACATATGCATGTGAATTTTTACCAGCATAACATCTGTATCAACAGTTCTTTGAATGATAAAAAAACATGTAATCTGCAGGATTGGGGGTGTAAAGGTGGTGCTTTTTTTCCATCATTGTATAGTAAATTCAACATAATTAGAAAAAGCAAAACTGAGATAAAATGGGACAACTTTATAATTGTACTGAGAATCCAACACTCATCCCTTATATGTAAAAATCTATAACGTGTTAGGACATTTTTCTGATCGTTGCTTGGAAGATAGTCAAGGTCTAAAATCTGAAATCATCGAAATCTAAAAGTCCACAGTTCATAATGGTACCACAGAAACAAACCCTGACTGGATCCCTGTTCCTATACCAAATGATAGCTCTAATTATGACATTTACATTACTATCAGGACAAAACAGTTCAGCAAACTATTTCACTATTTACCATAAAAACTTCAAAACATTGTTAGGTGTATCCTTTTCTGGATATGGACATGCTGAAGAGGCAACTGCATTCTCAGCACCTTTTTATATGTCCTTGCCTCTTCAGATAGAGAGAAATTTGCATGTGTGGTGCCTTTGGCTTACCAAAGAGTCCCAATTCAGTTCTAGTATATTTGTTGTTTTTTGGGTTTTCTTTTTTGTTGGTTTTTTTTTTATTTTTAGCGTGGGTTACTTTGTGGGGTTTGTTTTGTGGGGATTTTTTGGTTGGGTTTTTCTTTATTTTGTTGCTGTTGTAGGAGTCTATGTTTTAGTTAGACTTTCAATCTTAAGACAATATTCCTGTATGGCAGAAATCATAAATATATATCTATATATAAATCTATATCCTCCTACATTAGGAAACAACATTCTCTGATTAAAAAAAACAAAACTTTTTTAACACATATTTAAGACTCTCCCTAGTATCTCTTACAGAGCATCACTTCAGAAAAATTAAACCTTCTGAAAAGCATAAAATAAAGAGTTACAGTACATGACAGCTCAGTCTAACTCACTCCAATTGTACCTCTGCAAAAGCCACTGGGAATATCTATGACAGCCCATCTCCAAAAGCAGTGCATGACAGGGCAGAGTGGTAAAATATAGAGTGAGTAAAAGAGGGGGAAAAAAAGTGTTTCTGTGAGGTAAGCCAAGTGCTTTTTCCATGATTCTTTTATATTATCTTCAAAAAAAGAATGCAAAATATATGTGGCAGGTCATAGATTACCCAGGGCAGAGCTAAGGTTAATTTTCTATTTCCTCATTTCCCAGAGTTTAAATTTGACAGGTCAAAGCAGTGGTGGTTAGATTGTGAATCAGGCTACAGAGGGAAATTTAGAGATGTGGAGGTAACTCATATATTTCAATTAATACTTTGGACTACTTTCCATAAACATTAATTTTGTTTTTGGGAAGATCTGTGGATGCTAAAATATAAAAGCAAACCCATTTTTATACGAGATTCAAAGCTGATTTAGGTGTATATAGCTATTGCAGAAGTTGAAAGCTGAGTTACTGTTGCAATTAGGCAGGAGGAAGTTGTTGTGGTTTTTTTTCCACTCCTGACTACATTACTACAGCAGTAGAGTAATCATCATTCCCATTATTCCTATAATTCCCATTACTGGATGCTGGAGTTACTAAGATACTAAGAGAGATGGATTGTTAATTTTTCTCAAACCTAAATAGCATCAATCTCTATGTGTTACACAGCTTCTAAGCACAAAAAAGAAGGCAGGTGTTTTACAGATCTCTAGTTTTCAAAGAATATGTGCAGGGCCAAAATTTCCTGACCTCAAGCTCCTTGCAGGGGGTTCTTAATGATCAGCATGAAGCCTGGATGGTGAAGGAGTGCGCTGGGTTGCTGATTCTTTGTGAAAGAATATGCCTTGTCCTTGAACATGGAAAAATGAAATGCTTAATGTTTAAGTTAGAACCTGAGCAGTGAAAAATAGAAATGTTACTCAATTTACCCCCACCTCTCGTGTTCATGACTGAAATGCTTAGTTTCTTTCTACATGATTTTATATGCCTGCCCCATCCTCAAATCATTGAACTTACCTTTTAAATTGCAGAAAAAAAAAAAAAGAAAAAAAATTAAGGAAAATCAGACATAATATAGACAGTTAGAAAATAAACTTCTGGACAAAATTTAAAATAATATATATTTGAAAATAATATATAAATATATTTTGCAAAATGCAAAATAAATAGCATTTACGTAGCAAAAAATTCCTATATTTTATAAGAGCTATCTCTAAATGCTTAATCCTATTAGTTTTTTACCTAAAGACAGATAGTGCAGAAACACTATATTTTTGAAAGAAATGTATTGTGGTGGGACAGATGTGTTCTCACTATTGTGTTCTCACTATCGGCAGTTTCTGCTGTCATGAATGGAAATGGGGCAGACTCAGTTTTTCTAAAAAAAATTGTTTTTACCATAATACCAAGCAGTTAAGCATTTGTCTTTTAGAAAGTCAGCTTTGAGTTCACTCCCAACTTTTGCTGGATTTGGGGATAAGATTATTTGGAATAAATAACATTGTGCAAATTGAAATACGGGATCTATTCAACATGAGATGGAAAACAGCAAATCATTATGGGACTTCTGAATCAAAGACAAAATTAGATGCCTATACATACTCACAAGAGCACACTATTGGAAGAAGTACCTAGCCCACAGGAATTTTAGAAGAGGAAATTAAAGTTTTTGAGTTTATCTAAAGAGGTCTTCAATCACAGTATTTGGGTTGCTATATTCAGCAAACTGGGAGATGATTTGAAATGGAAATATATATCTTTAGAGTAAAAGGAGCGTGCAGATGGTCTTGGATGACTGAGAAACAAAATGAGTACTAGCACAAAATGAGCACAAACTGTTCATTTTATGAGTTGTCATGGAGAGAATTATGAATGGAAAATATTCTTACACACTAATGAAGGCAGGAGAGCCCTGAAAGCTGCATTAATTATACTGTAACTGCATTACTCCAGTATGGACAATTTGTTATACAGTATTTCTTATTTCAAGTGCTGAAAAACTACTGTGTTAAATTTCATGCAAGCACATCAGTTTTCTGAAGAGCAAAACAAAACATTTAGATTTGAAGGAAGAAACTGGCTACATGGAAAAAAGTTTGCTCATTCAGCAAAAGTGAACATGCCAAACCTGAGAAAAGGTAAGAAAGGAAAGGAGTGAATTTAATTTTCATTCCAGGACAAGAGACTAAAGGACAAACAGAAATCTCTGTGTTTCTTTCTGTAAAGACAGAGGTGGAGAGGTGATGCAAAGTAAGTTAACAAATACAAGTACTTGTAAGAATGGCCAACTGATCGTAGTTTGGGAGTTAGGTGAACTAGCAGTACACGTATGATATCAATATATTACTGATTGATGAGGATTCAGTGTTTGAATAAGTTGATAAAGTTATTACAAAGGAAATTTATTATCTTAATAGTTTATCTGGTAGAAAGGAAGATTGTGAAACAATATAATGTATCAAATTTCCAAATTTATCACTAGAGGACTTGCAGTGGAAGACTTGAAAACAGGATTTTCTAATTCCTTCCATAACTAGGAAGGCAAATGCCACAGGAAACCAACCTTTGAAGTGCTCTGTTACCTACTCACTGCAAAAAAAAAGTGAAAAGTTACCTATTTAAGTACTTGAGACAGCATTTAAAACCAGGCACCTTCAGGATCCATTAAGATCAGTAGGAAGAGATGATGTAAAATTGAATGCAGCAGCTTATGTTTGAGACAATGCAAACGTTGAGGAAAATAAAATAAAAAATAAAAAAAATCAACATTGCATTTCAATCATCAGCTGTAAATATCAAAACCACACTTTTACTGGTAGCATAAATCTCAGGATGTTCCTCAGCTATCATCACTGTGCTGGCAGGACAGTAGGAGCACAGGAAAAAAAGCCTGATTCTCATTTAATAGCAAAAATACAGCAAACCACTTGGGATGCAACATAATGCTGGCTCCAGAGGAGCTCCCACATGTAAGGTGGTTTGCAGATTTTGAGACAATTCTGTTTGAAGCAAATTCCCTTCAGATTGCCACAGCCTAGAGTTGCAATTTGATGGATACACAAATAAAAACTCTACTTTAATTAATGATACTGCCATCAAGAGTGGTGTAAAAATAGCTGTGTATGTTGGGGACTTGCACTTTTTCTTTCATAGAATCATTTCACTGAGAGGTTTGGAGCTTCACAAATAGTGTAACATATAATGTAGTGTTATTTCTGAATAAGGAATAATGCTTGATTTCTGTACTCTCCAAGCCCCTCCAGAAGCAGCTTATTTCTCTAGATACACTTGAAAAAAGCCATATACATAATAAAATTAAAATCCATGCCCCATGAATATCTTTCTGCATCATTTTCTTCAGCTATTTTATTCAGTCTGAATAAAATTCAGTATTTGCTTTCTTTCTCACCCTGAATATGAGAGGTTGTTCTTTGCAGAGTCTGCATCAAAAGAGATATCAGAATTCTTAGATGCATACATGTGATATACAGACAATACAGCCTGAACTTAATCTCAATATTTGTAAAACCTTTCTTGTTAACTAAAGAAATGTTTTTCTTTCTTTTTTCAGTCTGTAGTTTTCATGGCAAGTAGCCAGCCAGTAACATGGAGTGGTTTTTTTTCTGCCTAAACTCATCAGGAGCAGGTGCTTTATTTATGTTTATATTTGCAATAAGTCACAGGTTTTTTATCTTCAAAAAATAAATTATTTTGATTGTAGCAAATGTAAAATGTTTAAAATTATTGTATATTCAAATGTAAAAATATAGGTATTTGTGAGATAACTAAAGGACTGAATTTGAAAGTGCTCCTTTATTACATTTCCCACCACAAAATTATTTCTCCTTTTTGTAGTTTTGTTGTTGTTGTTGTTTTGGTTGGTTTTTTTGTACAAAATTTCCAATAATTTTTTATAAAGTTCTTTAAAACCTACTTGGTTATATTTAATTAGCAGTGTTCATAGGTCTCCTTGGATTTGTGGCTCGTTGAGGGAAGGAAGCAGGTGTTTTGGTCTTACATTTGTTTTGTTTTTTTTAAACCCAAGAGGTCTATGAGTGAGGCTCTCTCACCCACTGCCTGATCAAGGCCTCTTCAGCTGTTTTATGAGCAATAATGCTTTCCACTGATCTTAGCTGGCACTTTGGCTTCTCAGTTTCAGTCTACAAAAGCAAAATTAAACATTCACTGCCTCTTTGTTTCTTTGTTCATTTTGGAGTTTTGTTTCGTTTTTTTTCTTTCTGCAAATGTGCCTAGGAATTCATACCATCACATAATGAATAAAGCCCAAAAAAGCATGGTTCCTCACAGTGTCCCCCCAGACTGGATCCTATCTGGTCTGAGAATTGCTTGACAAAAAGTGGAAGTGCAGCTCAGATTCCAAGCCAAGCTTATAATGATCACGAGGTCTTCATATTGCCAGTGACAAAGACTGATTATCTAGCATGATTTTAATTTAAGAGTGATAACTGAGAATAAAGAATTGAGATTTAATTTTTGCTCTCATATCTTTGTTAAAAAGTGTAGAAGTCTACCTTTAAAGCAATGTTTTCTAGAAAAATAAATGGATAAAGTTTACAAAGGCACGGACATTCTTTTTTTTAAAAAAAGCATTACAGTAATAATAGTACATTACATTATGATGATTCTATCCATATTACTCTTTAAAAAAATATTTTCATTTGCCTACCTCCAAAAAAGACCAATTCTCAGAATGCAAATGAATGCCTAAACCCAATATCCCACTACTTGAAATTCTGAGGAGTATTTCAGGTAGGAACACCTGCCTTACAATCTTAGCCTTTATACAGAATGCCACTGCATGACAGTGGCAAAGTCAAGTAAATTCTGGACATCTGTTTCTCTCCTAGCATGAACAGTTCTTTCTTTTTGTGATAATTAATCATGTTATATGTTCCTTTTCATTCATGTAACATCACCACCAATCTGAGGTCACATCAAAAACAAAGCATTTTTTCTGCAGTGTATTTAACAAAAAAGTCTCACTTTTATACATAGGTTTCTAAATGCTATACTTTGGAATGAAAAGCTGCAATTTTTAGTTTCCAAAAAGAGTTGAAAGGAGATATTTCCTTTCCCTCTCTGTTAATTCATCTAAGAGCTTAAAGGAAATATCACATGGAATTTAATGCCTGAACTGCATTTTTCAGGAAACATGCTATTATTCAGAAAAAAAGTCACCAATAGCTAAGCCTATTACTATCACTGCCTTAACACTGCCTTGTGTTATGGATGTGCACTTTTAAGTGAAAAAGAAGAAAACAAAAAGATTACAGTTTTATGCCTATACTTGGAGAGTTGTGATTTTTCTAAGCTACAATTTTTTAAAATATGTATTTTATACACATCTACGAATTTTAAAAATATGTGTTTTAAAAACCAGAAACCCCTAAATTATAGTATGCAGGAAATTTTAAGCTAAAGTAATACCTAACTGCTCTGAATTGCTTTCTTCAATCAAATATTTGTTTTATTTTATTCACAAAATACATTGTTTCTCAGAAGCGTTCTAATTAACAGCTTAGCCACAGTTAGAAAATACTTTCCATGCCAGTTGCTTTTCTCTGGAACAAGACAGATAAGGAAATAAATAGGTTTATCCTTCCAGAAATGCAGTTAACCCTTTTAAGTCAGCTGATCCATTCCAAAGCAATTTCTCTTGATATAGTTAGTACTTTATCCAACAAAAGAAAAACAAACCAAATTCACTTGAACATTAATATAGATTTCCTTCTGGCTACCATTCTAATTAATCACACAATCAATAATGAAATATTTCTAACCATGTTTGTAACAGAATATAGATCTACATACACTACTTCAAAGGGAATATTTCTCTGCTCAGTAAAATTTAAAACAGATACGCAAAAAGTCAAACTAATGGGAACATTTCAAAGCATTCCCTTTTCCATGAGAGAAGTGTGAGTTTGCCTAAACTGCTGCTCCTTTCAACATTATTGTATAGTGTCAAGTGATTTATACAGTGGAAGATAATCACTCTATAAATACATGAAAGATAATTTAGGATGTCTTTGCAGTAGGAAAAAAAACCATTGCAAACTGTGCCCACATACTGATCTAGTTCCTGAAATCTTGCTCTTTGATTTATTCCTATTGTTTCACATTGAGAAAGGGACAGCAGTTTGTGTCAGTGCAGGGCACATTTGCCATGGCTTCATCCTCTCTCTATTCATTGTGCTAGTGCAAGATGTTGATTTGTCCCAAAGCTGACCAAGGTACTTTTACAGGAAAAAACCTGTCCCACAACCAGTTCCCAAGCTTGCTTACAAGCCACACAGTCCCCATGCCAGCACAAAAGAGTAGGTGTTCTTTAAGATCTGACTACTCTGAATTGAAGTGTAGCTGGTTCATCTACCCCAAAAAAGTCTATTCTGTACTGCAGCATCCTCTTCATAAAGTGTGCTTTGAATGTCACAGGCACCTGCTAAGCAGGATGCTTTTGTTGCTTCATTATTACCCTGCACATTACAGATTTATCTCAAAGGCTGCACTTTGGGTTGCTTATCACAACTCTTTGCACCAGCAGTTCAAGAAGTCTTCAATCCACCTTGCAGTCCATTTTCCTAATCTATACTTTATTGATTATTCTATGAGATAATATGGGAGACAGTGCTGAAAGTCTGGCTATAGTCAAGATGTACATCATCTCCTGCTCTCCTTTCATTCACCAAGCTAGTTATTTTACTGCACCAAGGGATGATCAGGCCTGATTTCTGCTTCATAAATTCACACTGATTATTTCCAATCACCTTCTTGTCCTTAGTGCATCTAGTAATGGTTGCCAAGATTTTTCGCTCCAACCCCTTCTCAAGGACTAAAGTGAGGCAGGCAAGCCTGTAGTTCCCTGGATCTTCCTCCTTTCTCTTCTTAGAGAGAGGAGTAATATTTGCCTTCTTGCAGCCCTCAGGAGCCTTTCCAAACAGCTGAGACCTTTCAAATACAACCAGCAGTGGCCTTGTGGTGACTGGCCAGCTCCTCAGTGGGTAAAAACCTTCAGGGATGCACTCAAATTTCTGTATGTCCTATCCAGCCCTGCTTGTTTGAGACTTCCCTTATCTGGTCCCTCTTCCCTAAGGGTAATCTTTCCTCTCTCCAGACTTTTCCTACTGGCTTCAGGGACCTGGAACTGCTGAAAGCCAGTCTTGCCAGTAATGACCAAAGCAGACATTGGGCACCTCATCCTTTTCCACATCCTCCATCCCCAGGGACTCTGCACAGTTCAGCAGCAGCAACACACTTGCCTTATTTTTGTTTTTTCTGCAGAAGCCTTCTTACTGCCCATCATGTCCCCCACTGGATTCAGGTCTGGAAGGGCTTTGGCATCTCCTGTTCCTGCGTGTTTGCACAGCTTTTCTAGATTGCTCCCACATCATGTAATTGCTTTCACCAGTAAGTATTGGTTTTGTTGCCAACTAAGGTTACTTGCAGAGTTACAGTTAATCTTCTGTGTGTACATAAATTCTAATTCTATTAGTACTTTAGCCCAGTTTTTTTCCTGATGTTGAAAACTGTCATTTTGAAATCCATTCTCTTGGAGAGTTATAAATTTCTAAAAAGATAATAATTGCAAAATTCATAACTCATTATAGTTACCAAGTTAATTCCGACTACAAAGCAAAATGCCTCATTGCCAAAACATGGTTTTCCTTCATCCAATATAATAATTTGATTCGGCATTCTGTTCCATATTTCCCTGATGGTTTTAATTTTTTCCTCTGGAGACTGAATTTTTAGTCTTGTTTTTCAGATGAATGTCATAGCTGATAAAGAATCAACTTACTTCTAACTTGTTCACAGATAATGATAATAAAATGGGGAAACATCAAGGATGATTTATTATACCACATCGAGCAGTGAAGGATAAAAAAATTCAGTTGTGCTCACTTCGTTTTATTTAAATGAATGTGATAATATCTTCCTTCTCCATCTTTTCCAAAGTAATGTTTATTTGCATCTGATTTCCCAACAATACATCACATAAAGGAAAAAGAAAAGACATTTCTGAAAGCACAGTTAGTAGGCTGAGTATGCACTGGTGTTTGCAACTTAACTGTCTTAAACCACTTGTTTGCTGTATTTCCATACACTATTGATACTCCTATTTAAGTGCCTTTTAAAATGTGGTGTACACTGTTAGGAGAAATTAAATTGCTGGGACTGATAAGCAGTAACAGCACGTGTCAGCAGGAGAGATGTGACACTGCAGGGAGCAGTGCACCTCTGCTCTGTCTGGTGCATTGCTTTGGTACCAGCCTCTCCTGTGACTCTCCATGGTTTCCACAGCAAATGTGCTCAGGATTTCCACTGACTCCAGCAGAAACTGCATCCTCACTTTTCCTCCCACGTTTGTGCAATCCTTTGCTGGACTGACCAAGGGATGCTGGTCTAGTTGTTGCACAAAAAGGGAACAGCATCCAGTTCCATTTCTCGTACCTGCAACATCTCTGTAGGTCTTGGAATAGTTTTTATAAAAAGCAAAACAATCCTCCAAAGTGAATACTGCTTTCCATACTAAATTCAGCCAATGTAAATTAGCAGTATAAAAATACTTTCACAACAGATTTACATTTCATGCACAGAAGGCATTTATTTCTGTCCTTACACATTACAGTATAAAAGAATAAAATATTGGGTAAATAACTATTTTTTTCTTTTTTTTTTCCCCCAGAAAAGTAGATTTCCATTAACATATGGCACCCATTTCTATTTTTGCTGCTTTACAAGACACTGCAGTGACCTCTAAGACCAAGGCAACCCCACCTCCTGTTTAGCAGTATCTGAAGATGGCCCTTTCTGTCCTGTCATCCAGAAATATCAGTTGTGGAAGGAAACACTGTGTTAGTCCTTGAAACTGCCTTGATAATGAGCATAAGATTAATGGTACAGGGGAGAAAAATGAGCATCTGACAGGTTTATAGCTCTGTCCCTTAAAGTGTGGCCAGTGTGGCATTGCCAGATGTGCTGATGCATGGCATGGTGGTGGCTATGAATGATACCTATGCTTGTTTGTGAGCTGCATCCCTCTTTTCTCATGCTTCCAACAGACTTCTGGTGCATGGAAAGGAAGCAGGAGAGGAGACTTTACCCTTTGCCAAGCTTGGAATCTCTCTTTGTCTGAATAGTCACTGGTGTAATAGGACATCAAGAGCTTACAATTAGGATGACACACCATTGTCTGTTTTTAGGAGACAAAGTGGCAGAAACTGCCAAGAGTGAGTCCCTTGTGTGCCTGTGTGTGTAAGGGGAGAAAAAAGGGAGCCTGGAATAAAAAGCTTTATTTAGAAGTACCATGTATGCTGCTTGCAGACTCATGGATCTTTTGTACTGAGAAATGTTATAAGGAAATTTAATACATATATAAAAAAATATAAAATTTGTCTATATTCTCAAGCTTGAGATTACTTTATGAGTGGAGACAATGAATTGCATACTTCCCAGAAGAGAGCATGTTGTTTTGTTGTGGATTAGGAAACAACATAAACTCCTCACAAACAATCTAAGTGATTCTAGGACTGAATTACTCCTGGTGGAATTTCAGAATATTTTTACAGAGAAAATAGATAAATTGCCATGTTTAGTATTTCTTAACTTGCAGAAACCTTTCAGCTCAACTTTCACACAGAATGTTGAGTTGATTATCCACAGTTTATCTTTCAATGACAAAGATAAATATTTCAGAGACTCTGCGACAGTGTGAATATGACTTTAGACTGGTCAAGGCAAAAAGTTCTCAATTAACAAGACTTTAACTGCAAACAATGGGAATCAGTAGGAAAAATTCTTGCATGAGCAGGACCAATCTCTGGGCTCTAAATCAAATTAAGGAAAAATTGAAATTGCTTTAGTCTCTGAAAAGGTAAGAATTCAGTACTCATACTCATTTCTGAATACTGGCTCTCATTTTTCAAGTTTTAAATATGATGACAAAAGTATATTGATGAATCTCATGAAATAGAACTGACAATTTAAAGGAATATTAAGGGGACGACCTTACCTGTTTCGCATTGAGGAACACTTTTATTTCACAGAAATTCATATGTCAATTTGCAGACTAGATGGGGCTATAATTTTGGCTAATTTTAGCAACTGAAATGATAGATTTCAAATATAACCTAATCATCTAGTCTGCTTTCCAAAAAGATACAGGAATGTCCACAGGGCAAGGTTTTCCACTTAGCTTTAGTACTTAGGGGGAATTAGCCTCCAGCATTACCTATCTCTTTCTGCCGACTGTTAGGAAATCCTAGGCAACTATCTCAGATTTATATGCTTAGCAGATTATTGCACCTTACTTGTGAACATTTTTAATGCACCTCAGGAAAGAAAGATGTCTACAGATAATTGACTGAAAGGTCTGAAGCTCTTTTTAAAAAATTCTTTGTCCATATTTTTGTTTGTTTGTCTGGATTCTTTAAAAATTTCCTTGTCCATGTGCACAATTTAAGGAACCAGAGAGGAATTTGGAAGTCAGAGCATCAATGTTTCCTAAAAATGAGCACATCAGTGGACTGAAAAGGAACCTTTGTTGCTCATAGTTACAAAAGTATAACAGACAGGCTTTCATATGCTTGTAAAGATACATGGAGATTTAAAAATGTTTTGTCACTTAACACCCAAGGTTTCCATACATGAAACCCTGTTAGGTGTTAGACATTTTATGGGATGTTCAAATACCACCACAATTGCTTTTAAGTATGTTTGAAAATCTGGACTATTCAAAAGTCATGGGTTGCACAGCCATCTACATCTATCATGTGTGTTTACACATCCTCTAGCACCAAAGCAACTGAATGATTAATGAAAGACAACAGTGAGATCTGACGTCACTGGAACTAATAAAACATAATTCGTTATAGAAGCGTCTTGTGACTGATTGACCTTGATGTCCAACTGAAACATTCATAAATCTGTGGAAATCCAATTATTTAATTAATTAGACTCCTCTTCTTCTGTCACATTCAGTTAAAATGCACCAAGTTCAAAAGTTTTTGAAGGGAACCCAAAGACACACACATGCAGGCAGGCAGGATCTGTGATCCTTGCCTTCTGTACAAATAATATTACAAAGAAAAATCTCTTCTACGCTGGCAGAAACTTGGAGCCATTCAACCTAAAGCTCTAATTGATCTCATTCAATTTGTTTATATCTTATTCAGCTTATTTCCAGTCTTATTCAACTTGTTGAACATCAATGACCTGGATGAAGGGATGGAATGTACGTGAGGAAGTTTGTTGGTGATATGAAACTGGGGTGAGTCACTGATACACCCGAAGGCTGCACAGTCATTTCACCAGATCTGGACAGGCTGGAGAGCCTGAGGTTCAACAAGGGCAAGTGATGGGTCTGGCACCTGGGGAGGAATAACCCCAAGTACCAGGGAAAATTGTGGCCAGCAAGTCGAGGGTAGTGATCCTGGCCCTCCACTCTGCCCTAGTGAAGCCACATGTGAAGTATTGTGTTCAATTCTGATCTCCACAGCTCAGGAAAGAAAAGGAGCTACTGGAGTGGGTCCAGTGGAGGTCTACAAAGTTGATTAGGAATCGGGAACATCTCCCTTATGAGGAAGACACTGTGGGATCTGGGCTGTTTAGTCTGGAGAAGACATTCATGCATATGAATATCTCAAAGTGCCAAGGGGATTGTGCCAAACTCTTCTCAGTGGCACCCAGCAACAGGGAAAGGAACAATGGCTGCAGTCTTAAACCCAAGAAATTCCACATCAACATGAGGAAGAATCTCTTTACAGTGAGGGTGGCAGAGAACTGGAAGAAGGTTGACCACAGTGGTTGTAGAGTCTCCCTCTTTGGAGACTTTCCAAACTCACTTGGATAAGCTCACCTGTCACCTGCTGTGGGTCACCCTGCCCTGGAAAGGGATTGGACTGGCGATCTCCAGAGGTGATTCCATGATCACAAGGCAGCGAACATACAATAAATATGTCTAAAATAGGACTTATCACCTTTCTTTAGGTACTCTCCAGGTAAAGATTGCAACAGAAATGTGTGGAGATTCAGGCAGGTGTGAGGGGATACCAATGGAAATGGATATGCAAAAGCAGAAATAAGACCACAGCTGTAGAAGTGGCCTTCTGTGAGACTCCTACAAACAATGGCATTATTTACTCTGTCTGTGGCAGTTATGTCAACTTAACTAATAACAAAAGAAGAAATTCACCGGGAGCAAAGAAATGTAAACATGTGGCTCAAAAAATATATATATTTATCTTACTGGGGAAAATATTTTCCTTAGTTTTTCACATACAAATCAAAAACCAAAAAAAAAAAATCCAAAAAAACCAACCCATCCCCCCACCCCAAAAGACTGTTCCAACAATAAAAAACTGTTAAAGTGACAAATTTCTGATGTGACCTCTTACAGCTGAAGAATTACTGTGCTTAGCCATATAAACTGAAGAAAGATGATGTCAAGTTCAAATGAATTTAGAAAAGGTTGATATAAGGGATGTCTAAATCCTCTGTCAGAAGAATACTCTGGGAAGTGTCTCTGAAGAATCTTTATTGTGGTGTATGGGTACTGAGAACATCAGAAGTCTCCTCACCCAGCTTCCCTGAACATTTCCAGGTATTAAAGATGTCTCTGGGGTACACAGCATGGTAACCATGCAGCCTATTCCTCTGCTCAGTTAAAATAACAGCAAATCTTCCATCAGTAGGTCTTAGAAAAACAATTATTTTCTCAGTGCTTTTCAGGTCAAGCACTAAAACCAATCACTGGTGATCCCTGTAGTATCATTCTGTGTTTTTTTTCAAATAGGCATAACAGGTAATATCTGGCCACAAAAATCCCCTAAGTAGAATTGCGAGAGAGAAACTGATGTGAAAGTGATGGACAGTAGCCAAGCTGTATGGGAATGCTGTTCAGTATCCACTCTGTCTGTGTCTTATCATTGTTTCTGGGTCCTCCAGATCTATCTCAATTACCATCTCAGCTGTAGCAAGCTGATAAAGTGATATGTTAATGGGTAAGATGGAATTCTAATAGCAAGGGCACAAGAAGGCAACAAACCTCCAACTGAACACAGACACAAAGAAAAGACAATGAAATCCAAGTTAGGAACTTCACCAACAAATCAGAGCAAAGAATGAAAGAAAATGGTGCACTGAAAGAAGGATCTCAGAAATGAGGCTAAATAAAACAAATTATAGTCTCCCCACACCCCTCATAAATTTATAATTTAAAAAAGAAATATGTAAGAATTCCTGGAGTAATCCTTTATAAAGATCAGTAGCCTCAGCTGTGGTCTAGAAAAATCTATCCCTTTTTAGTGAGCCCTGATCACTTGGAAATCAAGCCAAGCACACCCAGGGTTTTCAGATTTGTACCAGGGCTCCAACAGAACCCTATTCCACACAAACGAGATTTTGTTCCATTTTCCTTTCTTGTCCTCCTGACTACCTGTGTTTGCTTCCTCTCTGCCCATCTCTCAATTTGAGTGACCCTGAGCCTCACTACACTTCACAGCACTGGCACAACAGGCTGCAGCAGCTCCTGCTGAGAAGGAAACAACTTGCCTGGTGGTGCCTTAAGCTGTGAAATAATCGAAAATAAAAAGAGGTATTGTAGAGTATAGATTGCAGTAGTTGTTGACTACAACTGTGGGTGCCACATTAGGGTGCCTGTTTGTGGCTGTCATAGCTATTTACACTGAGAAGATATTCTGCTCTTAATACTATGGGTAGCTTTGACAAAATCAAAAAATAGCCATTCTTCACACTTGCCCACTCAAAATTCAGAGACAAGATTATTCTATTCAGACTTCTAGATGTGCATGTCTAAAATAGCAATTCTAACCAATATTTTCAGTCTGAAAAAGAGATTTATATAATTTTTGCACTAATTTACTTTGCTTTTGCATTATGATTTTAATTTTCACTTTTTTCCCTTTCATCCTACATAGTTTTGGCATGGGACTCAATTGTCTAAGATCTCTGCACTGAAATACAGAAACTACTGAAATGTTGCAATTCACATGGAGTGGGGTCAAACTCTTAGCATATTGGTATGCTGAAGTATTTCTATTATCCTGGGTACAGTTACATTACAGATATGGTCAACATGAAATGGTCAATGTGGTCTAAATTTATATTATGTCGCATTGGCTTTTTTTTTCCATATTCAAACAAATTGAAATAAATTCCACTATCAGCTAAGAAACTGGTCAGCATTATACAGATTAAAAAATACATCTTTCAGAGGTTATTCAATGCAATGTTCTTTATAAATAAAATGCAGTAATTATTTATGTAACTCCCTCAATCATCAGACAAGTTCTGTTTTTCTACTTAGGTTCATGGAAATATGGGTGACTTTCACATTGGCTTGTGGGGTGTAAATGATAACAAAGTAAAATAAAAACAGTTCAAAACTGCGTAGAAGGTAAAGTATCAAATTATCTGGTAGCAAATATCTACTTGCCTTCATGGATTTTGTTGTCAGATAACTTTGCTGCATTCACATTTTGAAATACAATGTAGGAAATGGGGAAAGGATAAAATCAAATTATAGCAGGATGCTAATGTATATTTCTCCTGTAATCAGGTAATATCAAAATGGGTTATTATGCCAAAAATATACCAAATCACAAATCCATGACCATATTTTGGAAAATTTTTTTCCCTTCCTTCTATGAATCAAGATGGACAAGGCAAAATAAATTGAAACTGGATGAAAAAAAGATGGTCACAGTGTTTAATCATGACAGTGAATTAAACTCAAGTGCCTACTGATCATTCAAATATCCGTCTGAAAAGTCTGCATAACTACTTGCAGGAAAGACAATCTAAATACAAGATTACTGCCATATCCTCTGCTCTTTCAGTTTTAGTATGTTTTTAAGCCTTTTTTTTTTTTTTAAATCATGTGACAGCAAGCATGCCTTTAAATAAAAATTACTCTATTTCAAGATAATACCTATTCAATCAGATGTCTGTTCATTACCACTGAAAAAACCCCAAGTTTAAAGAACAGGTTGAAAACAGCTGGTTTTCCCAATGTATGAAAAGCACAAGTGGAGATTAACTTTGATAAGTGCTCACAGCAAGATTTGATTGGCCTGTTTAAGTAAATTAGATTTAAAATATCATTCAGTTTTTCATTTGAAAATTGGGAATGCTAACTAAACTAAAAACCAATTTTTAGAGATACTTAATTTTACCTCAAATGGTCAAATAATTAAGGGCTTAATGTTGTAATTCAGTTTATTCTCAACTTAAACAATAAACCTATTACATGTTCACTCAGAAAGAAAATAGAATAGACAAAAGCACTTTACGAGCTCTGTTATAACTAAGGAATTGCAGTGTTTACATTAGTTTTGTAACTTAATTACCAAAGATATCATTAACTTTGTAGACTGGGACACTTTTCTTTTATAGCTGCTGTAATTTTATTTGTCAGGCACAAGCTTTCATTGCAGGATAAACTGCTGTATATTTTAAAATTTTGGCTTAAGTAACTTACCCCACTGAATCTCCTTGTTTTTAACAAAATTGAAGGTAGGTAGAAGTCATACAAATGCATGGTGAAACTTTGTAGAGGTCAGTGACAGCAGTGGTTCAAGAGGCCATGGGACATAAATCAGTCTCAGAGTGTTGGGTTTTAGGATATTCCCAAACCCATATTTAGGGCATTATCTCTTGAACTTGTAAAAAAAAAATTGAGTGCTCCTTTCTGTCTCTGCCTGAGGGAAAAGCATCAGGCCACTTATACCAGTCTGCTAATTACACACTGAAAATTAAATTGTTCAAACTACATCTACCCTCTATAATCCAGGAATAAAGAACAGAGAAAAGATGAAACAACAGTAAAGGAGAGTAGCAATGACTATGTATACCCTGCAAAAATGCCTGTTCATCTTTGCAGCTGTCTCTAAAGTCACTGAGGAGTCCCTGAAGTAGAGTCCCAAGAGAAGAGTGCCTTTTGACTCAGTTTATCTTTTCCTGCATCCAAGTGACACTTGTGGACAAAACTTATTAACATGATTTTCATGTTTCAGACAAGGACATTTTCTTTAAAATCAGAAGCCAAGAGAGGCTGCCCATAATGAATAAATCCCATCTATCCACATAAAAACTTTCTTCCATGATCAGATTTATTCATCCAATTTCTTTAAGCGCTCAGCAAGATTAACTCCTGAGCCCACAGCTCACAATGATGGCTCAACCTTGGTTGTGTGATGATGACAGCTTTAGTATTCGGTGTTTTCATGTTTAATGTAAGAAGAAAAACCTGCCGTTTACCAACTGATCTTAACTGGCCTCAATCTCCTTAAATATGTATCTGGACATGTAAATGTAATTCCATTTAAGTGAGTACTCAAATAAAGAAAAAGAGTTATGAATCAAACTGTACCTATTGCACTATGCATGTGACCAAAATTCAAAGCCTATAGATAGGACATATGTAACATTTCAAAGACTGAGGAAAATAAAGAGAAAAATAATGTTGACTGGACTCTTTCTCTGCTTAAGCCTTTTTTTCATGCTGGGTATTTGCTACAGCTGCAATGACATCCCCTTCAACTCCTTGGCACAACCTCCCAGACTGACTTTCAGTCATGGATCAACTCGTCTATTTACCACTTGTTCAACCTTGTCATCCTTCTGCTTTGTTTCTTTGCCTTTGACCTCCTTCAGAATCATCTCTGCTCCTCCATCTCTCTCTGTAAACCCATGATCCATCAATGTCCAGTACTTATTTACTATTTCCAACCTCATTTTCACCCATCTTCTGCTTTAGCAGTTCAGGTTTATTTGTCTATCTATCCCCAAACAACCTCTATTCCATTATTCTCTATTATGACTCTTCAACATTTAAATGATGTCTCTTACCCTTCTAAAACTAGAACATTGTTGAAAATCTTGTATACTTGTGAAACAAGATCACAAACAAAAAACTCTAAATAATATTTTCAGCTGTTCCTTTTTACATGTGATTGAAAAATGTTATTTGAATGCTTTGAATGCACAAACTGTAGGTAAGTCTCAAAACCCAGATTATGGGGAGATATCTTGGAAATAAATATATTCTCCAGCCTCCATATCTAGTCCATGCATTTGTTGTCTGACAGGGGCAATTAATAATTGAGAAAGATTTTTTTCTTTTTGAGAATGTCTATTAAAGCAAGAAAAGAAAACTGTATAGCCTAAAGGTTGTATTACTGGTAAACCTGTGCTTGTCCGGGATTACTCATTACTGCCTGCCACATGAAACTGTTTACTTTGTGTTTTGGTCCATAGTTTAAAGCATGCAATGTACATCAGTCAACCTTAATACCAGCATTTGCAACCAAGGATAATGAAAACTACAGAATCTGTCATTTATCATAATTGTATCTTTTCCTAAAAATGCAAGGAAAATGTGATAACACCATTTGAAAAATGGGCATTTAGCTGCATTGTCATAAACACCTTTTTTTTTTCCCCTAGGCATATTTACATTTGAAAGATTAAATAAGGCTAATTCATTTAGGATAAATCTAAGTCTTGTCACATGAAGACTTTATTATCTCAGAGAATCCTGGGGCAGCATCATGGTACAAGTTGAACAACTTCTAATTGCAAATACCAGATTTTAAACATTTACCTATGGGTGTCAAGCTGTGTGACTCAGACACCTATATGTAAAGCAGATCTATAATTCAGTCTGTGCATGAAATGCTATTTTGTGTTCCCCAGTTGGTCTGATCTGCTTTTTGCACCATCCCTGCACTAGGACACGTAGAGGAGTCAGTGAAATGTTACATTTGATGTATTCATTGTGTGAAAAGCTGAGGCTCATCTGATTGCTCTGTGGGGCAGGGTGTGATACCAACCTGTGGACACAGTATGTTCTCTTAGGTAATGCACCTTTCCATGGCAATTTCCTCTCGTGTGAATGTGTGCCAGGCACAGCTGGCCACCCACGCAGGCTCAGCCAACCAGCTGCTTCTCACACCTGGGACCACAAAATGAGCAAGGCTGCATAAGAAAGGACTTAATTATGAAACTGTGGAAATCAGTTTTTCACTCAGTGCTTGACATTTGAATTGCCACTTTCAACTGCATGAGCTAAGCAGCCTTCCATATCACTGCAATTCCTGCTCAAAATTTCCCAGAAAAACCCACGCACTACATGGAAGAATATGGGCAAATCAACAGGAAGATTTGTTTCAATCACTAGCACTATAATGTCAGAAAACTCTAAAAATAATGTCACTGATAAATGAGTGCATTAAATGAGTTCAAGACACATTTTTGCAGGGAGCTATTGGCATATTTTGTGCTTACATATCTTCTTGGAACTGCCTGTATTTTGAGTATGGGAAAATAATTCCAGAGAAGCCACGTCTTGAGCAAGGCAAAGCAAAGCACTACCATCTTCCTGCGTAGAGGTGTCTTTACCGTTTAAACCTTTGTAGGTACACTATCTAGCTAAAGACACGACATACAACTAACACACAACTAACATAACAAACAACTAACCAAAGTGCTAGAAAAACAAAAACCAGCAGACTTTACATAAAGGAGATGGGAAACTCAATGCATAAAATTTACTCACTTAACTCTTGCATGCCATGCACTATTAAATGTCACTGAGTATAAGAAAATCCATCTAATGTGTTTCTGATTTCAATGGTCCCCCAGTAGGACTGTTGCTGGTCAGCAGCTGAAGAGCTGATTCAGTGGACACTGTTTGACAGCCTGGATGACTTGTATAACTTAGATGTGGTTTAAAGATGCCCCAGGTGCCCCAGGGCCCCAAGAAGAACAGGGTTGAAGGGGCCATCACACATCTATAGAAATGTGCACAAGAAATTCATGGCTTGCTCAAGATTTCGCTATGCGTCTGGCATTAGTGATTAGGAGCTAAGTGCTGCTCTGAAAGCTACTGCTGTAAATTCATGGTGGTCAAGACCATTTGACCTCATATTTCTACAGTCCAACTCCTCTTTTCATGCTGCTTGACAAGCAGTCTCTGCAGAAAATGTTGTTTTTCTGTTATTTTTCCACAGCAGTCGTTTACTAACCAAATCATACTGGAATTTTTAGAAGTGGTCTGAAGCAGCTAATCAACCTCTATCAAAAGGTAGCACTAGAGCAGTTCAGAACTCACAATATTAGTCATTACTGAAAATATGAGATACATTGTTTTGAGAATGAGTCTTATCAATTTTTTTTTTACCCATACATTCTGTTTCCTTTCAGAAACAACGTCTCTCTTTCTGTTTCTAAGCTTCCCTTCATCTTGTGATCAGCATTTTGTCCTTCCAGTGACCACAGATGCCCCAAACAGTGCAAAAACAGACACAAAAAAAGCAACAGAAAATGGAAGAAAAACAAAATGTTCTCTGTGTCCTGATGTACTTGTTTAGCAATAGAGATTGCATGGAGGAAAAGTTTGTTGTTGCATTCATTAAATATAACTCAGGGTTGTTTGTGCATACTCACCTTGAAAGCCAAAAGCAAGCCAAGAAGGAAGGAAAGGACTCTTCTTTCTTTCAAGCACCCTTCAACATGAAAAGAACTGCTCCTGCTATTTCTCTAATGAAGAGGTGACTTCATTATACAGATCTGGTAATCATGAAGATGTTGAAAGGTCGCTACATCTATTTTTATCTTGTCAATCTAATGGACCCAAAAGGGTTAAAATGACTATAACTGGTCTAAGTGGCTTGTGATGTTTGTTCCACAAGGATAAGTACACACAGCAGAACATGGGATCCCACACATATATATCAGTGGTCAAAGGTAAGCTGGCTCAGATGCCAGGAGAAATATTACCAGACCTGCTGGTGCATTTGCCTGGGTGAATGAGGCTTGCAGCAAAGCATAGTATATTACCACAGGCAGAAGGATATGCTCATACAGCTTTAAACCTTTTCCAAAACTTAAATTAGCACAACCTACTTCTACAAGGAATTGCATTTTTGAGCAATCTCCAGAAATTCTCACCTCAGTGTTATTTAGGCGTAGCAGAAATGTTTGCAAGTATTAACCTCCCCACAAAACCCCACCACACTAGACAGTTGCTTTCATCTTCAGACAAAAGTATGAGCTTGATTTTCTTCTCCTTTACTTTGACTTTACATAGAATCATTTGACCTGTCATGAGGAATCAGACCAATTATCCATCTAATCCACTATCCCATCTTTGACAGAGGCCATCACCTCATGCTTCAAATGAAGGTGAAGGGAACTCTGCAGTTGACAATTATGAAACAATCAGCCCATAGGCAAAAAAATGCCATTAGTTGATGTTTTGTCCTATACTCAGAAATATGAGAGTCTGTATCCCTTCTCAAAAGGACATGCTTTATCTGAGATGACTATCTGTATTCTTCAGTCACTTGTATCTCTTATTTGGTTTTTAATACTTTCAACTCTGAAACTCAATTTATTCAAAGACAAATTCAATGTCATACAAAGGAAAAAAAATAGAAAATAATTAATCATTTTACCGTTCAATATTAGTGACTATCTTTAATTTTAAAAAGTAGTCCTGTTTGGTATAAAGGCAAAAAATACAATAGGAGCTATAGCTACTTTTTCAGTACTTCCAATTTATTACATCTTACTGCTATATCTTGCTTGTTAGCATCAGATTTCTCAAGCCCTCTTCATTACTTTAAAAGTCTTCTGTTCCTATTTATTTTGCTCTTCATAATTATTTCAATTGTTCTTAAAAGTGGTGATTAAAATTTAGCATGGGAAATTTAAACGGATAAGATGATACTGAATATTCTGCATTTTATTTTCTACTTAGCCTTTGCTCTCTTAAATATCATTGTCTATTTGAAAGTTCCTGTGCTCTAAACAGAATTATTAGAAAAACTCCATGAAATGGTACCTTGTTCCTCAGCAGGAGCAATTTCCATATATACATGATTCAAATAAATATTTTAGTATTCTTTACTTTGCATCTGTCATCTCCAAATTTCTTCTGCTATCATGCCAACTATGTAATAAAGGTTCATTAAGTCTCTCAGAAGCTAAGTATGCCTAACCCTTAACTATTGTGATTTAATTAGCAATCCCCTCTGCAGCTCTTGATCTTTCCTGGAGAGTGTTTGAAAAAAATTTGCTCAAGACGTACAACAGACATTGTCAAATCAAACAAAATCACAGCTTCTATAGCCTCCTGATCCAGAAGCTGTGTGATTTTGAAATAGGTGTATAACCTCAGGCTCAGCACTCTAATACAGCTCCTTGGCACCCGGACCACAGCTGACCAGTGACCAGGTAGAATGAACAGATGATTGACTGTCTCTACTCATTAAAAGATACGTGAATCAGTGGAATTTTAGTGTACAGTAATTTCACAATTATAAGCCGCACCTTTTTCCCTAAAGAATCCAGCCTGCCCCAGTAGTGCGGCTTATATTCAGGTGCGGCTTATCTATGGACAAATCCCAGTGAAATGCCAACCCAGAAGTGAGAGCCAGCTGGGGACGGTGCCTGGGGCTGCCTTTAAAGACTTCGCTGGTCTATGAAAACTGTTTGCAACTTGAGCACCTGACACCAAACCCAGCTGGCAGCAATTGTTACTAATTTGTTACTTTGTTACACATGGATCCTCGCTTAAAAAAAAAAAAAAAATGTGGCTTATATTCAGCTGCGGCTTATTTATGAACAAATCCCGTGGTCTACCCGGCTACCGGGAGGTGCGGCTTATAATCAGGTGTGGCTTATAATCGTGAAATTACTGTAATTATCACTGATTTACAGTAGACCAATGTAAGGATCACAGTGTCTAGTGGAATTTCAGCATCTGATTGTAGAGATTGGATCTTTTGATTACAAAGACAGTATATATGGTTGTGCCAGCCAGACTTCTGTCACAAAATGCCAGTGAACTTCTGACTTGAAAGCTCTCACAGGAACTCAAGACTTGTGAAAATTGCAAGTTTAATGAAAGCAGCAACACACGTCTGGGTATAGATTGTGATTGCAGGAACACGGGGCTGATCCAAAATACATTCTTGTTTGACTCCTGTGAGTTTTCACACCAATTTCCAGACAAGTATCTTTCCAGGCATATTAGGTTTCTCTTGTCCTATTTTTTGCAACCTTGAACATTGCTATCTGTAGTTATTTAAGGACAGGTACATTTACATTTGCTTAGCAGAATATAGGGATTTTAAGACTGATGAATTAACTTCAATAATAACATTTCCTATCAGAAATTCACATTAAAATAATTAATACCACAATTTCAAAAAAAAAAAAAAACAAAAAACAGGAAACAAGCCAGGGGGAAATATCACTTCTGAGTTTTCAGTTCCAGTTTGACTTAGGGTTTACAATACAGCCTCTAATGCAATTCCCTGGCAATAGGTTGTACTGAAATCTAAAGCAAAGAATTTCCAGCAAAATGTAAAGCTTTCTATTGCTTGAAAAGATAGCTGACACAAAACCAGAGAGATCAGTTAGGAAATACAGAACAAACATCACTGTTTTTATAGTGGCCAAAATGTATTTTCATTTCTACTTCACATTCTGTATCTAATACAGAATGATTTTAATCTACTGTTCATGTGTTCTAATCATGTCAGATGTGTGGGCATCCTGTAATTCTTTATGAATAATAAGGAATGCAAATAGTGCTATCTCAACACTCACAGTTGACTGCACTCTGTTGGCTCCCCATCAACACCTAATTTATCAGCTACTAATTTTCAGAGAGATAATGTCTAAGGCTAGAAGGATATCTTTGTGCAAATAACATTACATTGCTGAGGAAGAATGTTAGAAGTGTCTGACCAATTACATGTGCATCAAGAGAGTCTTCTTTGATGGATGTAATTTTCTAAATTTTCCTCACCTTATTTATCAAGACTTTTTATTATTATAATCAACAGAAACTAAAAATGATTTTTCCAATGTCACAAAATATTCAGTTACCTCTCAGTTAATACAGAAATTTTTTGGAGGCGATTATCCACTGAAGTGTGAATGGCAACAGCCCATTGTAAATGGTGACTGCAGAAATAAATGCCTAATATAATCTGAAATGATTAGTAAACAATCCATAAATCTAACATAAAAAGAAATTACAAAAGTACTAGTAGTGCCATCAAGCAATGTTAGATGACTGAGACATAATGCATTTTCCACTATTTTCTCTTTTTCCTACATCACATAGACATTTCTGCAGAGTTACATTGGAATTTAAATTTACCTTCCTTGAGAAAATTGACTTAAAACTTTTGATGTAATAAATAAATGTTTATGTTTGCAGTTTTTTAGATTTTAGAATGGAGGAAGAATAACATAATTAAATATAAGTTTCACTTTGTCAATAAGCTTCCACCCTTTCTTCACAAGGATTTTTCCATCTAACTAATTTTATATACAAATTGAATTTCCTCACAGAAAATAAATTTTGAAATAACTAAGAGAGTTACAGAACCTAATCATTCAGGTTACATTAGCAAGTTTCCGTGCTCATGGATTTGAGCCCTGAAGGAATTTGATACCAAATTCATCTCTATATTTATTTGTTTGGATGTCTTATTCTAAGATACAGCTCTCATTTTCTTATAAGCCTTAGTAGAAATTAGTTTTTTGGGTCAAAAGTTTTATACGCTTTGATAGCAGACAGAAAAATAGATTTTTAAATCTTACTGGAACCCTGAAATAACTACTACTCTTCAAATATCTGGTTATTAATACCTCTGTTCCCACTAACTGCACTAACAAAAATAAAACCTAAGATCTGTCAGTCCATGAACCATAGAAAGCCTTTCCTAGTATTTATTTCTTTAAATAGCTGATAGTTACATGCAAACTACTTTAACCTTCTAGGATCTATGAATTTCTCTGATGCTGCATAAATCTTCATGTCTCAGAAAAAAAAAATAAAGAAGAAACATCTTGAAAGTCATCAATTGCTCTGAAATTATTTTCCCATCTACACAGAAAATCTTCTGTTTCACAAAAACAGGGGAAAATCTTATCTCTAATGAGTTTAAAATCAGTTTCTGGTTGCCATTATAAAATGTCTGGTTACTCCTATGTCTTCGACTAGCTTTCCATGTGACCTCAATTTATGTGACCTATTACATTTTCAGGTTCACATCTTCACAACTAAATCCTGATTTAAATTTTTTCACAGCATTTTGATTGCTTAAGCAGAAAATAGTCTATAAATACTTGAAAAATATTATTTATGCCTTATCTTTGGAGATGAAAAACCTCTGGTTAAAAGTAAGAACTTTCTAGTACTATGAATGATATAGTCTTTTGCTGTTTTGTTCTCATAGAAGTTTTGGGAGTGTTTACTTGTTTGGTTTTGGTTTTTTGTTTGTTTGTTGTTTGGGGTATTTTTCAGTAGAACAGTAGGTTTTAGGTAAGTGAAACATACTGGAAGAAATTAGGGCCTCAGAAATACATATCAATATATACTGAATGGGAATATTCATTCTAGCCTACTTATGGATACACAGTAAAAGAAAAAAAAATAATTAACAATATTCAGGGACAACATGGAACAGTATTCTGTGATGCTCCTTTCCCATTATTGGAAAATATTGCAGTGATGCTTTAAACTTTAGCAGAAAATGTTGGTACTGCTTGGTTTTGACATAGTAATGTTTTATCAAACCCAGTTTGGTGTCATGGTGTCTTTCCTGTGATGGTCACAGAAAGGGTGATATTTCCCAAGCTCTCTTTGATGTCAATACTCAATTATGCCTTGTCCAAGCTCTGCCTGGGTGCTGCCAATCCAGGGACTGTCATTCCTGGGGTTTTTGCACGACTGCATGAAGCCCATCCTTCATGTAACTTATCTGGAGAGAAATTATGCAATGCCTGTAGTTCTTTTTTTCCCCTAAGCTTTCCCTGAGTGGACCATGCCATTTCTGTCCAGTCTGTAATGGTTTTGTCATATAAACCAAGCCACTGACAAAATCTGATGTCAAATCCTATTCACAGGGGACTGTATATAGCCAAAAGATCAGAATGACTTTCAACCCATTTTGTCAGGACTCAGTGTCTGGCCTCCCTTATAGAATTACCCTAGGTTCATATAACTTTTTCCTTTTGTTATAATTCTAAAAGAGTTATTTCCAAAAAATATAAACAGCACTGGAATTTTAATTTTATTCTTTGTACCACAGACATAAACCAATACTTTAATATGGGATCACTAAACCTGAATTTATGTTGTTTCATATTTCAGTTGATTTTAAATGAGACTTGCAAATATTTTTAATTCTGCATTCAATTGCAATAAAAAGACAGAAAATTAAGAGGTTTTTTCCTGACTAACTTCAAGTTTATAGTCCCATAGTTGCATCAATTACATAATTTCTTATTAATTTTTAACAGCCTCTTATGCCAAGTAAGACATTATAGAAAATTATAAGAGAGGCTTTTGGGGCTGGGGTATTTTCTGTCTGCGTGCCTTGTCTGTGGAACCCACTGATCAAATTAATCAAGCTGCTGGGCAGAATGTCATTAATCTTTGGGGCTAAAAAAAGCAAAAACTATTGTTTACTCATCGCTGAGAAGTACAGATTAATAAAATGTGATCAAAAAAACCTCTCTCTTACAATTAAATTATGTGTATAGATATTTTAAAGACATCATTACCTTGGATTTAAGCTCCAATTCTTTGTTTACTTGGTTTTGCTTGAGTGGGATCTACTGAGTGGATTATTCAAGACCTAGAGACACAAATTCCTCATAACCAAAAGACATTGTAAATTTCAATGGATCAACTTGGAATTCTTTTAAACTGCAACTTTTTAGGTGTTTTGAATGGGTACTCAAGCTTTGGAAAATAAAAATCTTTTTCCTTATGACTCTGGGTAAAAAAGATACAGATGAATGACGCTCAATCAATGGCATTCACAATTAACCAAAATCTAGATGCATGAGGCTCTAACTACAGAGTAGAAAAATATGACCAGGAAAAAAAAATTACAAATTTACCTCTGATCTCTAAGTTATATAAAAGTAGCCCAAATTGCCATCATTTAATGACCTTAAAATTGATAGAATAATTTCTCAGATTGCTAGAAGGTATAAAATTAGTTATCCGTGTTGCTGTTATTTCACCTGGCCTTTGCTGCAGAGTGAGCTCCTACAGGCAGATCCCCTCGGACGCTGGCACAGGAACAGCAGCTGGTGCTTGGCCAGTGGTTTTGTCCTCCTCCAGTTTGTTCTCAATCTGTCACAGCTAAGGGTCAGCATTTACACTGATCACAGAGACATTTCCAAAAAACATGGCTAGCACTCATCCAGTTCTGATGTTACATTACTGGAAAATTTTAATTTCCCCCCACCTGGCTTTTCAGAGAGCACATGGACACACCTGCAAATATAAATATATGTAAATATCTGCACAAACTGAGAATTTTGATGCTTATTCCTACGTATAATACAGTTTTGCAAGACGTACAGGAGGAGAAGTTAAACTTCACATGGACTTTCCTGGTCTTTATTAAGAAAAAAACAACTGAGTCTAATGGAAGGTACTCATCCATTTTAAAGTATTTTAAAAATTTTATTCTAGAATGTTGGAATATGTAATGAAAAACTTATGGGAAATAGATGGCTTCTTCCTGTTTAGTTCCATATTATAGTTCACACTTTTTTACAACATAATTAATTAGTTATGATAATTACATTTTTTATTGACTCCCAAATCAGTTACTAAATTTTATTCTTCAGTTATTTTCTGCTTGGAAAAGTTATCACTATCTTTGTATCTTGGTTAGCAAAAGATCTTGAGTTTTAGCAAAGAACAGACTTTGTATCCCTTACCAATGCTGAGAAATATGGAAATATATTATTTTATGTCATATTAATGTGAAATCTATCTTCTTTTCTATTCATATTGCAACTAATTTTATTCCAAGAGATAAAAATATGGGTGTTTATATTCTCCCACATTTAGGTATGTCTAAGTTAAAAAATGAAAACACTTTGCAGTGATGTATTGCATAGCTTAACAATGGAGAGCAATTCTTTTAGCACAACTATGTGTGGTTGACTCAAAAACTGATGAAATTCAAGGGACAAACTTATGATGACTTCAAAAGGTTTCAAAGGTTTTTGAACAGGCCCCCTAGTGTCTCATCCACTCTAATTTTTAACACTCCAAGCAATAAAACTCCCTCTAGTCTTCTTTAATTAGCTCACACAGTAATTTTGTGAATTATTTTAAATAGGGAATCTATTTCACATCTTTGTTGATTTCACAGTTACTTGTGTAGAGCTCTCCTATTAGTGCATTCTCAGAGAATTTAATCTTTTTTTTTAATCTGTTCAGAATGCTTTTCTTCTAGATGTAATCTCAGTTTCCACAATCACAAGGATAGCTCTTTTATAACCTAGGAAATCCTTTGATGTCTGTTTGTGTGACTGCGGTGTACCAGTAGATACCTAGACCATTAATATTTCATTTGACTTGGATATACTGTATTTTAAAGCATCTTGGAAAAATTTTTTCCTCTTTTTTCAGCAGACCTAAAGGTTTGCAGTAGACGTTTCTAGTGTTTCTCTTCAAGATAAGATAAAACAGAAGAAAATCAACCCACCCCATTTGCTGGAGTTGTGATTATTTTTGATACATATACCATTGCTAGCTCCTTGTAAGAAGTAATGGAATACTTTGACCGTATATAGTCATTGATGTTCCATCTATATGAAACATTACCCAAAACTTATATTGGCCATTTGGTTTTTGTACATTGTAATTTGCATTATATTTTAATTCCTATTCAAAGGTACTGATAAAAGAGTATATAGCCATCATCTTAAACTCTCTAGCCTTTGGCACTTTTGGCAGTGGGTTCCTACTTTGATACCAAGCCCTATAAATGAGTCAAATTCTCAAAAAATAATTTCTCAGTGTAAAGTCAGATAAGAGAAATATACTGATTTTTTTATAAGTGATTGCAGTAAGGATATAAACCACTTCCACACCAACTAAACTGAAAATCTGTGCTTTAAAGATCATAGAATCATAGAGCAGATTAGATTTGAAGGGACTTTAATGACCTCATTCAGCCCCCCTGCCATGGGCAGGACATCTGCCACTAGACCAGGTTGCTCAGAGCTCCATCCAACCTGGCCTTGGACACTTCCAGGGATGGGGCAACTGCAACTTCTCTGGACAACCTGTTCCAGTATCGCCAGTGTTTTTTTACCCTCACAGTGAAGAATTTCTTTCTAATATCTAATCTAAACCTCTCCTCTTTCAGTTTAAAGCCATTGCTCCTTGTCCTATTACTCCATGTCCTTGTAAAATGTTCCTCTCCACCTTTATTGAAGCCCCATTTAAGCACTGGTAGTGCTCTAAGGTCACCCCAGAACTTTCTCTTCCCCAGACTGGACAGATCCATCATTCTCAGCCTGTCTTCACAGGAGAGGCTCTCCAGACCTCTGATCATCTTTGCTTTCTCCTCTGGACTCACTTCAACAGGTTCATGTCCTTCTTATGTTGACGACCCCAGAACTGGATGCAGAACTCCAGGGAGGGTTTCACAAGAGCAGACTAGAGGGGGAAAATCACCTCCCTAGACCTGTTGGCCACTCTGTTTTTGATATAACCCAGGATGCAGTTGGTTTTCTCGGCTGCAATGTACATTGCTGGTTCACGCCAAGCTGGCCAACCAACACCCTTAAGTCCTTCTCCTGGGAGCTGCTCTCCATCTGTTCTCTACTCAGCCTGTATCTGTGCTTGTGATTGCTTCAACTCACATGCAGAACCTTGCAATTGGCCTTGTTGAACCTACGAGGTTCACACAGGCCCACCTCTCAAGCCTGTCAAGGTCCTGCTGGCTGACATCCCTTCCCTCCAACGTGTCGACAACATCGCGCAGCTTGGTATCGTCAGCCAAATTGCTGAGGGTGCACTCACGAAAAGATGACTAGATTCTTCCTGACTATGAATGACAAATTTTCTCACACAAGTTAGCAGTATTTCTTTAACATCCATGTTCAAAACTATTGTTCTGGGTGGCAGACAAAAAAAAAAAATGCTAGAAAGTGCTCTGCCTCCCATAGTTTCATGCCCTTAGTGGACCAATATAATGAGTGGCTCACAGAGACACATCTTTTCATGTTTGGTATGTTCCATTGCTTACTTATTTCATCAGTTGTTTTAAGATTTTAGACACATGATACCCATGCCAGGATTTAGTGAGACTCCTGTGGTGTAGCTCTTGGTGTTCCAAGAGCCATAGTTTTCTTATTGTAATTTCTGAGTAACAAAGCAAGAATTGATTTGCCTAAAAAGCATGGGCATGAAGTCTTCAGTGGTGTCTATTCAATAACAAAAGAAACTAGAAATCACAAGACACTTTTTCTAGATGTCTTTGAGACATCACAGTCTGAAAATACAGGGGGAAATATTATTATCCTTTTGTAATCTTATTTTTAAAGGTAGTTATTTATTTCTTAAGAACATAACAAAACCAAAAACCCCAAAGAGTTAATATTCTGCCTCACATTGTTATTTGATTTGAACTGATCTAAATGGGAAATTTTTCATGGTCTTGTTGGAATCTTCCTCTCAAACAGACCAATATATTCCTGAAATAGAATTCTCAGCCCTCTTCTCCTCCCTGTGTGACTGAGATGTTTGTTGTAGCTTCGACATCTTCTACCAGCTCTCATACTATTTAGACATTTATATCATAAAATATACCTAAAATAGTTTATCCTTAGTTGGAGAGTTTTTTTATTGACAGTCCTTTTCACTCTCACTTAAAACTGTCTAAGATTATTCAAACTCCCATTAAGTCTAGAGGAAGTTTTTGGTGATATAAACCCGACTCTTTCACTTAATGGAAATAAATTTCATTTCTCTTCACTAAAATACCTTTGAAAAATCTAATATAGACTTACTGCTTGGAAAGAGAGAAATTGCAGTTGTTTTCACTGTTGAATACAGAACCTAGAAGACATGCTACATATAATTGATGGCAATTTACAGAAAAAGATCCACTTTTTATACATCAAAACTTCTCAAGAAACTTTCTGTCACCTTTCTGACATTATTGACTTTTCTCCAGATGATTGACATATGAGTCCAAAGAGAGGGTGAGAAAATGCAGTCTTAATCAGCACCCTTAATGACTGCAGAAAACTGAAGTTGTTCATGTGTTCTTTATTAAGACTTCTCTTTATGACATGCTCTATTTCCTCTTCTTTTTCAAATACAGGTGAGGTTCCACATCAGAAGAAAATATTATCTGAAATCATGTTTAAAACAAAATAAAAATGAAAAAAAGTGTATTCTACACAAATGATGATTGCCCAGAGCAAAGCAGCCAGTATATGATTGTACTGTTCTCTGATCAGTAACTGTGAAATCTTATTATTGGGGCGGGGTTGGGCTTGATATTTGTGCATGCGTGTTTGTTGCTCTTTTTCTTTTTTCCTTTTTTAATTCTTTTAATATCAGGGCAGATAAATAGCCCTTCTTCATCTTCTATCCTTGTCTGAAACAGAAATGGTGAATCTGACTTGGACCAATTCCCAGGCACATTTCAGCCTTTTTAAAATGGCTTGTCTTTGATGTTCACTGCCATCACTGCACCAACTTGTCATATGAGTGCCATACACAAACTAACTCCCTGCTTCCACAGCAGCCTCTCATGATCCCTCAGCTGCCTTTGGACATCCCAGTTTACATGGCACAGCATTTTTACCCATCCATCGTATCCTCAACATACATTAAAAGCCATTGCTCTGCTTACACTGGGTCTGGAAAAAGATACCAGCAAGTCCCAGGACAGTTGTACATTTTGAACCCTTATCCATGGCTCATCCCACGGCTTAGCCTACTCTGAAAAAGTTTAACCGAATTTGGAAAATTTAACCGTTTTCCTTGGGTGGTGGTGTTTTATTAAGGAAGACATTGAGGTCTGGAGACCCAAAATACATTTGCTGGCCTAGAAGCAAACCTTTTGAGAAGCTGTGTTCTGCAAAAGAACCCCACCCCACTTGTGAAGATACAGTGGAACATTGCATGACTGCCAGTCCACTACATGGTCTTTTGCTGAAAGCCTTGTAGCTAATGAGTTACCACTACTGACACTCGACTTGCAAACCACAATCTCAAAACTACAGCACAGTCAGTTGTACTCAGTCAAAATTTTATGATTCTACTTCGTGTCGTTGACAGCTTTAACATCACAATGGTACACTAGGGTAGCTCTGCTAAGAGTGGCTCCTGCTTTTAAAGCCCTCTCAATAATGAGTAAAATAAAATCCTTAAAAAAAAAAAATAAAGCGGCCAACAGTTTACTTAGCAGGAACCTGTAACTTCAAAATGGTAAAAGCAAGATTAATATCATGAGAAAAACGATGTCATGCAAATGACATTATCAGGTTTTCAGCTGCTGCAGTCAATTACGTGCAGCTGTATGTATTGGGACCACAACTGTGCATGCTCTGCACTGCATTTTGTTGGCAGTTTGTAACAAGGCCATTTGCCATGTAAGAAGAGATCAGCTCAAATGGAACCTCAAATATTTACTTAAAACAACAGGGCTCATTACAATCAGTGTTTCACCACAGCAAGCTCCAAACATTCAAAGGAAAATAGATGACTGTGTGTATTTTATGGAAATACCATATTTTGATCCATGTACAAGAACGCTTCCACATAACACTGGGAACATGTCCAGAAGATGAGCACAACATCATCTTTAGTGTGGTACTGTGAGAAACACACAACTCGAATACAGGTACAAATGTTCACGACAGCTTCTGGGAAACTGCTGCTGTTCAAAACTGGTCTCCAGGTGAAAGCAATCTGTAGTCATCTATCAGAATAAGCTGCATTTCTATGTGGTGTTCTACATTTGATATTTTTTTCTGTTCTATTTTTATACAATTTTCAGAAACATCTAAAGACATTTTGTTTGTTTAAAAATTCATACTGGAAGACATTTTTAACTTTACTATGTTATTCAGCAGAGCATATAAAATATGGAAATATAAATCCTCCATAAAATATTCCCTTTTTTTAAAAAAAAAATACATCAGATTCCTCAAAAACTTATATTAAATAGCTTTTGAAGCATAGACCAGCAAGAGCTGTGGGTAACTGCAAGAGAGCAAAGATGGAACAAAGGAGATTCTTGAATTACTCCACATCTGAATTACTAACAGACAACAAGTCATGTGAAAAAAAAACCTCTTCTGTTGGCAGACCAGTGTTTTACTTTGACCCTCCTTCCTATGAAAAAGAATGCAACTGATTTGCCATGTTCGAGGGGGTCTAAAAGTTAAACCTCTTACTCTGGGTTAGTCACAGTCTGTTCTCTTCATTGTTGTCAAAGAAAAACAAGCATCTCCAAAAGATAGTATGTTTGATCCTAAAATAGCTTCTAAAGTAGGCTAGATTATTTATCTTTCAGCTACGCCTATTTATTCCATTTACTGGAAAGGAACCCTTTGTGACTAGCATGAAATTAGGCAACTCACTTTAACAGGACTGAAATGACATAAAATTAAACCTGTTCAAATAATCTGCCTTTGATTTAAGGATTGGCATGGGGATATGTGCATTTAATACTGTATTTATTTTTATATCTGCAAGGAGTTTTAGACGGTAATTAATGTTTACATGATGTCTCATGTAATGCACAGATCCCTTACCTGGGTGTAAATTCATAGATCAAGTAAATGTTGAGCCTGCAAAGAAGATCTATCTAAAGAACTTTGCATTGGATTGATGTCCATTACTTTCAGTTAAACATTCACTCACCATCATGTTGGTTATTTACTTAAAGTTTTTCCTCATTTCTCTGCAAGGAAAATTTTGAAGTATCTCCACTAAAAGCTCGAGGAGTGCTCTACAGTCTTTATTTATCAAGGGTCCCTGGCAAGAGAGCTCAGACTTTATCTAAAGAAAAAATGTCACCATAACAATTGAGCCTGGACTACCAGGCAAATGTTGTCTTCATAGCATGGCTCTGCAAAAGTTGTCTATTGATAGATGTACTGTAGCTTTCTGTGCTATGACAATCAATTTATTAGATTTTTTTTAAGCTAACATATATTGACTTTCTGCAAAGCACAAGCAAACTTTATTATTTTTCCCCATCTCTTTTTTTCTTCTTTCTGTATCTTCTCTATAAAACTTTCCGTCTTTCACTTAATTTTTTTGGTTTTGATTTTTTTTTTTTCCTGCAACTGCCTTCCAACTTTCTGCTTGCTCTCTTTGCCCAGTCTTTTAGAAGAGTGGGCCATTCCCATAATTTTTAACATGGTATATAAACAATTCACCACCCAAATCAATTACACCACCTGGAAAATAGCCATATATTAAAAGCTACAGGTCTTCAGGTCCTGAAGGTTACCTACAGTGCTCTCCCCACTTGTTCTCTTCCCTTTCACAATCAAGCTCACACCTTTTATTAACAGGCTATCCTGTATCTGTGAGTTTTCCACACCTTAACTGTTTTTAGTGACTACTTTAGTTGTATTTCAAAAGTCTATTCAGGCACCCATCATCTTCAGTACAACCCAGTGGCAGGATGTAATTTCTGAAGATTTATTCTGGTGATATTTTCTGCAGCAGCTAGCAGTGTTGTAGAAGCAGAGAAACAGGCCTGAGAAAGCATTTATAAGGCTTGACAGTTTTCTAAGGACAACTGAATGTGCATCTAAAGCAGCTTCCAACCCTCTGAGCTTGGCCAGTCACACAGGATTTTCATCTCTCTCCATTTCCACCCACGATTAAGTTTTCTATGGGCAGCATAATTTCTACAATGAATGGATGTATTTAACTGATTTTCATCTGATGTTTCTGTCTTCCTGCCTGATGGGGTCTCCTACCTCTCATGAAAAAAATAAAACCCACTCATACTGGAAGAAAATTGCACAGGCACTTGGATTTTAGTTGTTGCGGCTGTATGAAGCACTCTGGGTATATTTGTTGGCAAAACACTTTCTGATGCCCAAAATTATTTTTCTTTATGGTCAAATAAAGAAAACTGCCTTAGGAAATAAGTGATTTCCTTCAGCCTGGCTTTGAAAAAGGCAAAACCCCACAGTTTTCTCAAGTTTTTCTACAGGAAAAAATAAGCTGCTTTTTAAAGATTCTGTTGTGCAACAATTTAACAGGAGATGATGTTTATCATATTAGTACAATCATTTAAGGCTAATTCTACCTTTAAAATATACAGCACAAAGCTAGATTGACATCTAAATGAAAACATAGATCACTGGTCTCGCAGCAAGACAATTCCCCTGGTGAATGGGTTAAACTGTTGCTGTCAGATTGAATACAATTAGTACAAGTGATATGCAAAGAATTGCTCTGTCAGGAAATGTCACTGTCATTGAGCACTGTTCCCAGGCTGCCTTCAATTTTTTTGTCTGGCTCAGAAAATTTTAATAACGGGTCAGAATCCAAATATAAAAATTTAACCAAAGTGCACAGCTTCTCTCCAACTTCTGTTTCAATTTCCATTTTCTGCTTTGCACTTCACAAAACTTTTTTGTTGCCAGGAAACAATTCTTAAATGCCCATTTTTCGGTTTACTTAACTCTTCCTCTCTAGTTATTGTTAAGTGAAACTAAAAATTTTTGTTGATATTGATTACACAGCTTTGACTTGTGATTGTTTTTTCAAATAACCAATAAGAAACCACACAGACAGCAAAAGACAAGTGCAGAAGAAAAAAATAATTGTTTCTGTAGAACATCACTTGGAAGCTATTCACTGTAATGCCCACCCACACCCTGTGATCATTGCTTTTCCCACCCTTTCTTTATTGCAGGCCTCCAAACGTTGCTTTCGGTGATAATCTTTTTCCCTACACATTTTTGTGTATGAGAGGCATTTTTGGACCTTGTCCTTCTGTGCTCACTCCTGCAGATGCTTCTTTCTATTTTGGAGAAAACAGTCACCTTTTCAGTGCTTTCCTGGTATCTTCCAGCAGGTGACAGATTCCTGCTGGCATTATGCATGACACTGTGCAAAATCTTTGAGTGAGTTTGCAAACTTCTAATCCTGCAAGGCTGTTGGCTGGGGAATAATACCCTGGGAGCAAAAGTGCCAACAGGAACCTGGGGATGGTCAAAGGGAAGGTTGAGTGCCTGTTCCTAGAGTCACACTCTTACCAGTCAATAAAGCAGGCAGATGAAACGCTGCTGTGATGGGAGGTACATAATTATTGACTTAAGCAAATGGGTGATCAACAGGGTACTCAGCTTGACCTGTCTGGGAGCTGTCTTTGGGCTGGAGTGCCATTGGGTAACTAAAGCAGTGCCAGAGCCCAAACCATGGGGTTTTGGGAATTCCTTTTTCCACCCTTGCTAAAGAGCATCTTTTTCTATATAAGGTGCTGTCCAGGAGGCTCAGAAAGGGGCTGACTTGCAACTTCTTCAGCATTTGTGACCCTTCTGCCCTTGCAGATGGGAAGAGCAAGGGCTGCCTTTCCTGTCAGCCCCCAGAGGTTTTGCTGACCCATGGGGGCCAAGTGCTGCTGAGCTGCCTGGCAGCCTCAGCTCCTCCTGCCCTGGCGCTGCCTTATGTAACCTCTGAGAGACCCAAAATTGTCACCTCCCATCTCCTCCCTCTTCCTCTGAGCAAAGACATTTCCTTCTGTGTGACTCAAGCACACGAGTTTACCAGGGTCTGTAAATCCATTCTATTATCAGTTTGTAGCAAAATTACAGACTTTGACCATTTAGCCAGAATCCTGCTTCAGGTATCAACTGGGGGCTCCAGGTTGCTGGGGCTGTTCAGGCTGGAGAAAAGGAGAATCAGGGGTGACCTTATCACTCTCTACAACTCCCTGTTTGTAGCCAGGTGGGGTTGGTCTCTTCTCCAGGCAGCACTGACAGAATTAGAGGACACAGCCTCAAGCTGTACCAGGGGAGATATCAGTTGGATATTAGGAAAAAGACTTTCAAGGAAAGAGTGATCAAGTACTGGAATTGCCTGGGGAAGTGGTGGAGTCACCACCCCTGGATGTGTGTCAAAAAAGACTGGATGTGGCACTTGGTGCCATGGTCTAGTTGAGGTGTTAGGGCATGAGTTGGACTCAATGATCTTGACAGTCCCTTCCAACCTAGTGATTCTGTGATTCTGTAAATTGCCTCTCTTTAGGGAAAAACATCACAACGCAAGGATTAACCCTACTTAAATCTGCATCCTGGTATGCTAAGGCAAGTCTTTGTGCAGGTTCTTTTAGCTGAAGATATATTACCTTTCTTACTTTTAACTTCTTGTAATAATAAAAAAGATTTTTTTAAATACTGACTTCTACCAAAAAATGTGATGACAGATTTATTTCAGCCCATATCCCCGCATACAGTCATCCTGAGAAACATGCCTTTTCTTTCTCCCCTCATCAAAACTCTAATCTCATTTTCATCTTCTGAAATCTCTTCAATTTTCTTAACTCAGGAAGTTTAAAGTTCACTTACTGCTCGCTGAAACCATTATCTCCGTTTTGCTTGAGAGCCTTGTACGTCCAGTAAACCACAAGGCAAGATGAGGGAGTGAGTGTTATTGTAGTGTCATTGCCATCTAATTAAAAAAGATACACCACAAAGAAGTGTCTAAAATTTCAATTAATTCACTAAAACATATCTCCAGCTCTTTTGTCTGTGAAGAAAACACTAAACCTGAGTACAATGTCTTCCTGAGAGTACTGGCTTCCTGAAATAAGAGTCAGAGGCAAGCAAATTGTTCTAATCAAAGCTGCTACTTTCACTTACACTATTGCTAACCATAACACTCACATCATTGCAGTGCAATGACTGAACTGATGCTTTGTAAGTGGATGTAATGGCAGATAACAGGGCATGGTCTAGGGAAACCAGCTGTCGTGAAAATCTGCAGAAGCTGGGGAATGAGATGATCCTTCTTCCCAGAATAAAGAAAATTGCTTCCCCTTTCTCAAGATGGGACAGAAAATTCATCTTTTCCTCAATATTAAATGTTTCAGTAAGCTCTGGATGTGTGAAATACACATCCTTCATGCCAAAAGTCCCAGCTGTCCACTAATCACTTGCCAATATCTCTTTTTAAAATATGCTGCCATAGTCATATGGAAAGTGCTAAAAAGTACAGTATAACATGACATACACATTACATATATATATATATATATATAATTATGTGCTGTAGACTAATTTTAATGAAACAATAACATGATAATTTCTTTTTTTGTCTTTCTAGAACCTTTATTTCTGTTTCACCAGCTCACCAAAATTTGATTACTAAATATGCTAAATACATATTAGCCTCTCACTCCTTTATAATATTTAGTCCAAATGTTTTTCTTCATGAGCCATTGTAAGATTTGATTACATGTAGAAGGTGAAATTTTAAAATTCAGTTTTCTCATTCAAATAAAGGACTCCAATGTAGTTCTGCACAGAGAAAAAAGCATCAAATTTTTAATTTTTTAAAAGTATGTATTTTCCCCTCATGTTTGACTGCAGTGTTTGAGAAGGAGACCTTCTATCTTATTCATCATTCAGTCAGTGACAGGTAAGTAAATTAAGAGCAAAATCATACATATAAACTGATTTTCTCATTAAAATTATAGGCCTTGATATCTTTTCAGAAGCAGGCTTCTCTGAGTAAGTAAAAAGTCTTAATGATATTGCATGAATTTGTTTTGAAAAAAAATATTCTTACCAATATTAAATATTAGATACTAAAAGGAGAGTGAGTAATTCTGCATATTCTAAATGTTGTTTTATTTATGTATAATCCATCTTTATATAGTAAGGAGCCAAGAGGTTTTTGCTGGTGGATTGCTATGAATCAAAACATCTTATGAACAATGCTCTTATTTTCAGGACTATCACCTAAAATCATAAGCAAATTTTATTTGTTTTTAAAGAAGAACACGATTACTCCTCAAATGTATTCTCAATATTTTTTATAGTCTTAGATTTTGTATGCTAATTACCTTGCAGATAATTTAAAACCTTGAGATTGATTTGTTTAAGTGCAACAACCACTCCAGCCTAGGACAAAGAAAATATGATTGCTTAAATCTCATATATGCATCTTCTCATAGGAGTGGAATACAGATGAGCTGCAAATGAAACACTGTCATCACCACACTGCCCAAAGCAATTTTCCAGTATGCCCCCTCCCCTCAGGACATATTTTACTCCACCTTTACTATGTTTATAACATGATTTACATGTTAATGAGAAGTGACAGGGACTAAATAATTAGGAAGCAAGACTGTAGCTCGTCATGCATTTTAAGTACTGTAGACTGCAATTCTGAAATAAATATTCAGCCCCTTTCCTCATTTTCTTCTTAATTAGAAAACACAATCAATTTAGTCTTTATAACCCAAATATACCTTCCAAAGGTAAATAATGGAAAAAATGCATTGCTACAGTAAGCATGTCTGATCAACCTAGTTCTCGAATATTTGGCAATTTTTCTTATTACATTCCGTTCTGTATTAAGCTCGGACACTACAGTGAGAGCAGCATAAAACCTAGAGAACAGTCCTTCCTCTGAGGCTGTGACCTCTGTAAAGCTACAGTGGTTTGTACTGGATGGAAATGCTGCATGGATGGAAATGCATCTGTGTGTCACATCTGGGCAATTCTGTGGGTGAAGAACTTTGTGCCTTGACTGGGGAGGACATCTCTACATGGGGCTACAGTAAAGTCTGAAGGCTTCTGTGTTTGGACAGAGTTTGTCTTTCAGTTGATGTACAGAAAGAAAAGTGAAGAATTTCTGGACAATTCCTGTCAAGGATGGGAAATCCCTACCAGTACAGTCATTTCTATAGTAGGGATGAAAATGGTGCCAATCAACCACAACCTCTTTCACCTGCTTCATCTCCCTTCCCACCCTTTCCCCACAAACAGTGATTTTGCTCTATCCAAGTTTTTACATGATGCCCTTTGTAAGATCAGGACCTCAGAAAATAATGCTTGCCATTTCAATACTAATTGTCTATGGTGCCAAGGGAATTAAGTTTCAGAATACACTTCAGATCTATGAACACATTACCATTCTAATTATTCAGGTCAGGAAAAAACTCAGAGCAAAAAAAGTAACTTGCTTCAAAGTATTATAATTGAAACAAAAAAAAAATTCCTTCTCCTTCCAGATCTTAACATTTCTTTGTGCCAAATATATAACAAAGTTTAAAGACCTCTGAAGCTAAAAACTCCATCGGGTTTATGCTACCATTCTATGCATTTTGCTTTCAAACATGAAATGCTTGAGTACATCATAGCAATGTAGTGCTTTTTTTAGTATTACTGAAAACAATTATAATGGGTGCAGACATGATGGAGATTTCTTGGTAGAGAAGTGACCAAAATGGAGCTGATACTATCAGATATGTGGTGACAGTTATAGTACCTCTTCTCTGAACAAGAAATACTTTCTATCATCCTCATTTACATTCCATGACTGCCAGGTAAACTCTGTTCATTCACAGGACATTCAGGTTTCCAGACCTGTGCTGCTTTTGCTTGGGATACAATTTTCTCCATAGTATCTGTTATTGGCTATCTTTTGGATTTGTGCTGGAAAGAGCGTGGATGATTCAGGGATATTTTAGTTACTGCTAAGCACAAGTCACACACAGTCAAGGTCTTTTCTGTTCCTCACCCCACACCACCAGCAATTGGGCAGGGGGTGCACAAAGCTGGGAGGGCACAGAGCTGGGACAAAGCAGGGCAAAGAAGGGGAAAGCAGGAGGCTTTCAGTGTGCTGGAATTTCTCTTCCTAAGCCACCACTATGCATGATGGAGCCCTGCTTTCAAGGAGATTGCTGACACCTGGGAAACAGGGAATGAATTCCTTGTTTTGCTTTGCTTGCACGCACGGTGATTTTGCCTTACCTACCAAACTGTGTCTATCCCAGCCCATGAGTTTTCTCACTCTTGCTCTTCTGATGCTCTCCCCATCCCCTCCAGGGGTAGTGAGTGAGCAGCTGGATGCAGCTCAGTTGCCAGCTGGGGTTAGACCATGACAAGATGCTTACATAGTACTAAGAAATCTAAGCATTCTCCAGGGGCATATTATGTATAATTGCTATACATGCAAGGTCTTTACAACCATTACCATGAAAAGGATCTTGTTGATACAGGATTTGAGAACTAATCATGCATATACTACAAAGACTGAAGTATAAATAGATTGCACCCAAACTGAAGTGCTGAGAGAGTACAATAATACATGCAAAGAAATCCCCAACTAGTGTGAATAGTTTATGAATAGTTTACTTTTGTCGCTTTTTCCTAAGAAATATGTTCGCAACTTTTCTCTCAGTAAGAGAATTTACACTCTAGTTATTGCAATATATTTGAATGTCCATTCATACAAATATTTAAATATGAACATTCATGTCAATTTGAGAGCTACCCAAAGGTAAGCAAAACATGGCAGTGATTAATTGTTTTTTGTTAGCAATTTTCATGGGAATACACTCTAAATATCTCAGCTTGAGGTACTTGTCTCCCTCATCTATAAAATATGCAGAATAGTTAATTAGAAAGGGACCGCCAAGCTATTTCCATTTCCATATTACCTATATTGAATACGTATGGAAATAAAGAGCCAGAACCCAACACTGAAAGGTAACTGGCAAGTACAGGATTTCCTTGTAATTCCCTCTGAACTCATCTAGCCAGATAAGCACAAATTGCAGTTTGTCTAGCCAATGAATATAGGAAGATAAAAGGTGAATTATTTCTTTGAACTCATTTTTGACAGGTGAGGTGCTGGCAGTACAGTGAGACAGACTTTCTCATCTTATTAAAGAAATAATTAATAAGCCAATGTGACCATCTGTTTACATAGTGTACTGCCACTACTGTATCTGAAGGAGTGTGAAAGATGAGATAGAAAAATGCCCCTCCCTAATAATCTGTTTAGTAAATTAGTTTGTTTTGTTTTGTTTTTTAATAAAGCAGAGTTTGAAATGCAGAGATTGTAAAGGGACAAAATAAGTTCTGAAAGCTGAAGCAGGTATAGGCAACAAAGAAAGGTGGATTTTCTCAGTATTGGTGTAGGAGCATTTCTATAAATTAACCCAAGGCCCATGTCTCATAATTCACTTGACAGTTTATCAGCCCTGAAAATGAATTCCGGCAATTTAGATGAAGGATGGAAGCAGTGGCTTCAAAGCCCTATGAGGCAGCACAGAAATATTCCCTGAGCTTAAGCTTTTTGTGTTCTAAAGGTTAATGGTCCCCAGTCATGCCTTCCACTGGGTTTTATTAGTCTAAAAACCAGCCTGCAAGATACTCTGGGTGCAGCATAAGAAAAGTAAATAGCATGAAAGAGTTGTTTTCAAATCAAGCTGCCTTATGCTTGGCTAAGGGAAGATGGGTTTATGAGTCTTCAAAGCCACCCTGAGGAACAACCAGGACTACAAGAAAAACCACACATTGTAGATGGGCTTTTACCATGGTTTGCTAGGTCCTGTAGCTGCATTTGGAGCAAGACTTTTCAAACATGCAGTACACATTATTGGGTCTTCTAACCATCCATAATACTGATGAAATCTGGCATATGGTCATTTACAATTAAAGTTATTTTAAAATATTATGCTTAGGTCTGATCCGCTGTGCACACATATCTGCAGTTTAGGATCAGAGGTTACAAACCTATCTTTCATGAATTGAGCAGCTAGATGCACAATGGACACTTTTGTTGGCACTCTGGTTTTTCACATACATGAAAACTAAAAAAGAGGATTCTCTAATTCATGTACTTGTAGCCTTAAAGGGACAGATCTCACTTTTGTGAGATAAAATTCTGTCAGTAAAAGATAGGTTTATTAACTGTAAGCAAAACTGACAATGTTTCCGTTATCTTTTTTTCCTTAGTTCCCATCCTGTTATGAGAAAGACTGTCTCAAGCAGGAAACACAGTCTCTTAAGCCCGATAAACATGACTTTGGCCGATTCTTAAAATTATTAAATACTTACTTTAATGATCTGTATTTTCAAGTTCTATGTTGTTTTTTTTTTTTCCTGTCTATCATGTAGTGGTGATCTTTTTGCCTAAGTTCCCATGCTACAGCAAAATTCTGGTTGGAATTTAATGTAATTAGGGCAATCTTTGTACCCACTCCAAATGGCTTTATAGTATTGCTATGCCCTATTAAACTGCTTTATGCAATGCTGAGAGAGGGAATGAAATGATTCCTGGCTGTGGGTTCAAAGATGTAACCCAGCAGTCATAGTGCATTGTGAATGTCACTGCATGGCTCTGTTAGACAAATCATAAAAGTTACTGCACCTAATCTGTTTAGCTAAACTTCCTGGAACAGTCCTTCTGTCCAAGTTGTGGGGAAAGTTCCTTCCCTGACTTAATTGCTGTGCAAGAAATTCAACTGCAAGGAGTTACTCTGAGCATCAGAGTTGATCACACCTCCACTGAAATTTCTTTAATCAGGAGAAACCCATTCTGAGAGTCAGGCTAGACTGAGAGATGTCTGTAAGGGAAGATGTACCTGTCCCAAGCTTGCAAGAACCCTTACTGGAGGACTGCTGGGAAAGGAAAACGTAAAGAAATCTCAGCAATTTAGAGTGCCTTATACACTACTCTTCTTTTATCCACTAAAATGATTTACAGGTCCTTGATATCTTTTTCCTTTCCTCAGAAGGGCAATAGTAGTACTGCCAATATCACAATAAGCTCTTAGCTTTCAGTTCAGCTTCACGTTCAGTTCAGCTTCTGTATAAAACACAATGAATGTGAAAGAAACAACAGGTTCTCTTTGTACTTTCGATGGCTGAGAAAGTTTAAAAACCTTAACCTTTTTAAAATGTAGCTAGATTTACTATTGCTGCAATGGAGGAAAGCATTGGGTTCTTTAATTTTAATCAGAGTATCTATTTCAAACCAATAAACCTAGAAGCTTCCTGATAAAAAATAAAGAATGAATGGAAAAACCCTACACTCTGAAGCAGCACTTAAAATGTATATATGCCCATTTTCCTTTTAAAGTTAAGCCTGTAGTCTAGGTTTTAGACAACTCACATCTCATCTGAGAGAAGGGTTCAACAGTTAAGGTAAATAATAGGGTAGCCACTTCTAAATTTTTAATCCAGGTAAATTTTGACCATCTAATAATATCTTGTGATAAGATTTTTGACTATATTTTTCATACTTCAAATTCTGAATAAATACTATAATTTCACAGTAGACAACTGAGGTTATAGCTTCAGGATGTTTTTCTTCCTGCTGTAAGAACATGTTATATAAATGATTAGCAAGCACTACAATGGTTTTCTTTAAAATGAGGAGAAATATATTGAAGTAAACACAAAATTGACGAAATTATTCACTTACCATCCTAAAACAGAGTAAGTAAACTTCAAAGAGATTAATACACAGGAGATGTCATAAGTGAAAAGAGAACTGCAATTTCTCTCCAACTTTATTGGAAACAAACAAAAAACCCACACCCATGCAAGACTTTTCAAGTACTAATCTAGTGTTTGTCTTTTCACTTATTCACAGCAAACTGCTAGTTATTTCGTCTTAGATTTATTTTTTTTACATGGCACAAGGGAAACGTTGTGATTAGCCAGTTTGACCTCCTCGATGACCTTTGCAACAGGTTAGGAAATGCGTGCATAGAATTTCATATAACAGAATATAAGTTCCTAAAAACATTTCTTTAATACTTAATACATTTCAAAGCACCTTACACAGCAATAAAACACAACTGACCAAGCAGTTTCCAGAAAATACCAACCACTGCACTGGTGGACTACAAACCTTTAGTGCTCCAGTGGAAGCGATTACATATCTCAGAGAGATGACATGCAACTTTAAAAGGTGATGAACTTCTTAACAAAATGTAAAATTTAGCACTCATTTGCAATCTGAAATATTTTATTGCCTTGCAGAAAACAGATTCAATATATATTTGACCCTAAATTGATTTTTTATAATACTCAATACTTTTTACAGAACACTCTAAGTTTTAATTACCTAAGTTTTACTAAGGAATAGAAAAAAAAAAATTTAATACCATGAAGAATATAAGTGCATTCTGGCATGACCAAACTAGAGCAAGGAATTTCGAAGTTTACTACAAATCAGCTAGAGGAAAATAATATTATTCACAGATAGTGAAAATGGTGTAGCACTGCATTAATATGAAAGAATATGCACCGCTACTTTTAAAGTAATTAGAAATATTTAGATATGTAATTCTCTGATTATTTGGCATATTGAAATCAGCATTTGCATAGTGCAAAAAATATAAATGCAATGATTTACTTACTATTTTTTCTAACCTTCTAAAAGAAGGATTTTTTTTTTTGTTCAAGTTAAAGAGCAGATGTGAATTATGGGATATATATTTATACCTAAATCTCTTCCTAATTCTTCACGTGTCTTTATTCAGCTGCATTTTAGATGCTAACCTCTAATGCAGAAGCAACCTTGACCACTTCTAATTGGCTCACAAATCTTGTCATTGTGTTTGACTTGCCTGCCATCATCCAGGACTCCAAGTGGAACATCAGAGCAGCATGCGACTTCTACACAATCTCTCACGATGCATCAGCACTCAGGAACCCCGGCAGGTCCTTAAAAAACCTTGTGCATTCTCATGTGTGGTCAGTCCCTGTGGGATCCACACCAGTGCACCTCCCTCCCTGCTCAACAAGAGACACCTGGATCAAGTGCAAGGCTTAGTATTTCGCTGCAGTGTAAACTGTGAATTCCTCTTCTTTCACATAAGTGCAGAAATACGTGATCATTACCAAAACCATCCAGAAATACACAGAATAACCTGAAAGGTCAGTTGATATATTGGACAAGGCATCTAGAATATTCTTTATTATTTCTGCTACTGATGTAGGCACAGCAAGCAATTAAAGAAAGCTCCAGGCTGTAAGAAAATGCCTTTCAGAGGGTGATGTGATAGATTAATCTGACCTTTCCAAAGGCATGGCCCACACAGGATTTCACACGGTGAATCCTGTATCAATCGCGTCTCATTAACCTAGACACTCTCAAGGAAAACATGAAGGGAATTACTTGCTTTTAAGAAACCTGAGCACAGGTGTCTCCACTTAAACCTGGTGCTTCAGCTACCATTGTGTTGCACAGGAATCAATTCAACACTGTAAAAGTGTGGAAATCTGAACAGCCAAGTGAACAATCCACTGATCTCCAGAGTGAGCTGCAGCACCACCTGCTCTCCTTCATTTCTTTTTGGATTTCTCTCTACATCCAGTCCCCAGCTATAGCTTCTATTATCTTTGTCTTCTAAAGAAAAATGCTTCTACTCTCAGAAACTACTTTTTTTCCGTAACTACCTCATAAGTACTTTCTTGCATGTTCAAGTCAGATCTTCATTTCTCTTTCTTCCTTTTTACTATATATGTTCAGATTATCTGGATTCTTTCAGCTTTTCTAGAATTAGAATCTGTCTTATCTTACAGTAATTTTCTGAACATTTTCCAAATATGCAGATTTTACTGAACAGGATATATCTCTTACTTCTGTCGTGAAACTTCTATTCTCTTACATTATTGAAAACTCAGAATTATGCTTTTCAAGTAATTCCAGATGACAACTATTACAGGCTTTGGAAAATTTAGTGGCATAAATAAGCATGGTTAATTCTTCTATTTTGTTTTAGGTAACTTAAAAGCCTCATTAAATTGTTTTTCAGTTACACATTAAAGGCATAGACTGGGAAAACAAAAAGTCATATGTTTAATTCTATTTATAGTTAACTTCAATAATTTCAGCAGAGCCACTCATGCCCTAAACCCAGCAAATACACAGACCTATGGTAAGGATATCGTTTTGAATCACCACCTCAACATCAAAACAAAACTAAATTGTATTCTCAGTATTTAGCATTTAATTCCTACATATATGTTTAGGAGCATTCAGTCTAACCTGAAACCTTCTGGCACTGGATATTTAGGTTAAAAATTTCATTTAGGCCCTTTCATAAAAACCAGAAGATTTAAATTCCCCAAATAATCACTAGTCAATTATGAACAGGAGGGACTGTGACTCAGACTGAGTGAATTAGGTCAGACAGGCAATTGCTCTGCTGGCAGGTTTCTCTCCACTACTGAACTTCCATGGAGAAACAAGACAGGAAGGGGAAAGAGGAAAGAGATTTTCACTGAGAGAGCTTAAACTGGAAATTTTTGAAAGTTTCACTAATTTGAGCAGAAGAATGAAAAAAAAACAACAAACCATCTCTTAAAAAATGTCTGATGGAATCATTTAGTTAGTATGGAAAAGAAATAATTCATGCAATCTGTTCATTTGGCTTGAATACAAAAAATGAAAGGTAATAAATTGTTATAGTGGAAGAGGTTACCAACAGAAACCCATGAAATAAAGTTGAGTCAAGCTGGGTGAAAGTAGAACAAATCCTATAAAACATGCTATTAAAATATGGCTAATATTGCAAGGAAAGCTCTTTTAAAGTTCCTATGGATCAGTTGGTGACTTTTTTTTTTAGAGAATGATAGGAAAAATTCAATATTGCACATAATATTAATGCTTGAATGTTGTATTGCATATCACTTGCACTTCCATTTTCCTGCAATTTTCAGTCCAAGACTATGCAACTGAAAGCTAAAAACTATTAATATCTTGTAAATACATGTATTTTCTTTAAAAGAAAACAAGAATTAATGAAACATCTATGCTATTTCTACTTAAAATATGGCAAAGTATTCTGCCATGAATATTATAATTTTGTAAGTCAATCTATCAAAACCAATAGTGCAGCAGCAGTTCAGAGGAGTACATGCTAGGAATATTTTCATGGACCTAGTTATAATGTTAATATTTGCTTAATAACGCCATGCTTCTCATTTATCACATATGAACATAGATTTTACTTGAAGATGCTCTTGTTATACAATTTAGGTCAGTCAAAAGAGAAGTAAACAGTTTGGAAAGAAATTTCCTCCGACTTGATGGAATCTAAAATACTACTTCTGAGTGTACCAGTAAGGGCCTGCTACATACATGCTGAAAAATAATCCCCTATCAAATAATAAAGGCTGAAAAATAGAAAACAAAAAGACTGAAAATTCACATGAATGTATACTGACTCTCAAAAAGGGGATAATGTTGGTGTGGGTATTTTCATCTTCCTCATTCATCAAATTCACCAAGTATTTCTAATCAGATCTCTGCTTTCTCATGCTAGAGTGGCTACAGAGTGTTTGACTAAATCTATGCCATTGACATATCCTGACTAGTCTTTTTATCCAAGTTGGAGTCATTTTGCTCGTGGTTCTTCTATCATCTGACCACATAAAATATTGCTATCATACTGTCCTACCAGCTCTTTGAGCACAGGTAATTTGACAGCTCTAATGAGTTCCATACACACAGTCCTGAGAATTCAGGAGAATTTCTATTCTAATTCATTCAAAGAAAAGGTCAGTTTGCATATTCTGTCTCATTGCTGTATAAAAAGTGTATAGTACATAATGACTAAAGGCCAATTCCCTCAATCATTAAAAATACAGCATTCATGGTGTTAATACCATGGTTAAAAATATATATTTATGGACATTTTTCTACCGTATTTTTTTCCTAACAACCACCTCATCAATAGAAACATCAAACAGCTTCTTAAAGGTTTTCTCTAAGTGTTTATTTTTGAAGTTAAGAGGTCTTGCTTTGATAGAAACAAATTTTGTGTTCACCAAGGCACTGATATTATTCATGGATAGCTAAAACCACAGAATTCTCAGGGGTGGAGAACTTACTTATAGCCAGACTTAAACACATTTCTCAATATATTTTCTCATGCTGTAACTCTATATTTTGGAAAAAGTACACCATTTCTTCTTTAATATTTAGAGAACTTTTTCTAGGAACCTTATTTTTTTGTTGTAAAATATGTCAGAGAGAAATTACTGGAATATCCTGATTTTGAAAAAGTGAAAAAAAGATTGATGACATATTCTCATTAATAAATGGGCTTTTATTCCCTAAACAGTAAATTACTCAATGACATCATTGACAGAAGCTCTGGCTATGATGGAAAGTATTGATTCCTGTTACTCTACGTATCTGATTAATTTGGTGGATTTCAAACCATTACAGAAGTGACTGACAGATGGAAATTACCCAGTTGAATGGGGGGGGTGGGGTGAAAATCTTTGCACCCACAGCTGCAGCACAGCTGGCCAGGAGCAAACACTGCATAACCACACAGACACGCAGAGAGGTTTTGCAGGAGCTCTTCCAGTGTATTTGAACTTAAGTCAGTAGCATTATAACTCTGACCCTACGTTTTCGGAACACTTCGTTCTTGTACCAAAAACCCCTAAGCTGTGAAATATTTTTAAAGTTAATAGTGTGCAAGGAAAACATCTGAGCTCTGTGAAAAGAACTTTTTAGTAAATGGTTGGAGCACAGTTCAAAAACACAAAAAGATTGTGAAAAACAAGTGTCCAAAAACAGTAAAAAAGGCTTGTTTTTAAACCTTATGTAATGCCTTATCAAGTAAACCTGTATTCAGTGTCCTCTCCACAGGTTTTTGAAAAGGGAAAATGTCGCTATAAACTGACCTTTTCCTGAAGCATTTGCTAAAACTCTGCAAATGTCAAAACAGCAGTTCAAAATGAAGACAGCATCATCAGGAAGGAAAACTCCAGGGGTATTTGTGCATGTAATTTAACAAAGTAACTCAATGTATAAACTGTTTTTACTTTGACTTATAAGATCCCCATGAAACTAGTGGACTTCTAGCTATATGTGAGACCAAAATGTACCCAAGACATTCAACAGCTTTCCTGGCATTAAATGCAGTTTAGAAAAAATAATGAGAAAAGCAAACTAATAAGGTTTATTTGCCACTGAATAGCATGCAAGACCAAACAACATGATTAAATTTCAGGGCAATCAGACAATAGAACACATTGTCCAGGTCTTTTTTATCCTTTTTCATGTTTTATTGTATCACAGTCAGTATTAACACATTTCTCTGTCACCACAGTAAATGAATCCTCATTTTGGTTTTGAATGGATATTCACTATGCATCAGGAAGACCCACCAGTTGAACTGGAAAGCTGACAGAAACAAAAATGCATAGAAGTGAATACCTAGTATTTTATCCAACCTTATTTTCTAAAAATTGCATGACCCTAGGATGATGAATAAGATTATAGTTTTGGGTTTTTTTAAAATTTGACCATCAAAATGTCAGAGAGCTAGAAGAGAACAATATAACTGTATTTGAACCTAACAAAAATGCCACTGCCTTTGGGATTACTGAGCGGCTTTGAAAAACAACTGTCATGAGAGATTCTTACAAACGTCATAAATGGAATGAATCAGACAAAAAGCCACAGTGTTAATCCTAACCTCATTCTTTTGGATACTTATCTATCTCCTGCCTCTTAAAACTGTTGTCACATGCTTGAGATTCACCAGACATTTCAACCATGCCTTCTTCTGAGTTATTGCAGAAAAAAAGACCCATCCCACCTCATTCAGGAAAGCCTCTAAAATCACTGAAGTTAATCAATTCACTTAAGATGCAGGAATAAACAACACGAATGAAAGCCAAAAAACCAGTCCTAGTGACTGAACCTTGCAGACAAGGCAGCAGACAGCACAGCAGTCTCAAAGTTACTGACTAATGCTAGTGCGTAGAAGCACATCTATGCAAATGATTTTGTGCAGTAGAAGGCACTGTTAAAGAGTATTTAAGAACATTTATCTCACTATTAATCTAAAATATTAATTTACTGCAGAGATGTAAAGTTAAATACCCAGTACCTTAAAGAACAATGATCCTTATGGTTTCCTTCCAGCTTGAGATGTTCTATGATATTCTGCTCTAGAGTACAGATATTTTGCAGACCACTAGAGGTGAAAGTAGACATTCATAGGATAGCAGCAAAGATTTTGTGACTGGTGGATGCCCAGGTTTGACTACTGAGTTTTTTTCCTAATGACTCCAAGAAAGAAAATACTTTCTACAAAATGTTTATAGAACTCATTGTTTTTCTCATGGTCCCTTTTATTTGGGCCTAACTAAAACTAAATTATTGATCTGCTGCCAAATTTTCTGAAGTTGCTGGGTTGAAAAAATGTTGCAGAAAGCCAAATATGACCTTCAAGCTAATGGAGATCATTAAATAAAATTATTTCTTCTTATGGAAATTTAGAGGGCAAGTTGATAAAATACAGATTGATAGGGACTGATAAATCCTCACAGTATAACATAAAGAAAGATATCTAAACCAGTAAATGAATCCATTCTATTAGAAATATATCTTGTACAAAAGTGTGGAACACTGGAAATCTGTAGAGCATCAGACTGAGTTGGATAATCAAGAAACACACTGGATGTTATATCCTGTTGGAAGAATTATGCCTGCTGCTCAGCTTTATGGCTGTCTAGAAACCATTAAAGTGCATTTAGCTGGAAGTGAAACAATATTTTTCAGTGTTCAAAAGTGGCAGCTTTGAGTGTGAGACAGAAGACAATTTAGGAACCTCTGAAACACTTGTTGGTATAATAGCAGCGATCCATCCTCCCTCAAGCAGCAGCTGATGCTTTAGTTTTCTCCTCTGTTTAACTAGCAAAGTGCTCAGATGAGCTTGTGTTAAACCCTGCTTTTGACCCAGCTGGCTTTGCTGGTCTTGACTCCTAGGATTTTTGGAGGCTCACCTGCTTTGCACAGTGCTTCATCCCTTAATTCATGCATTAAAAAGCATTTCCTCTGCCTCGTAAACAAAGTGGGAGTTTGTTTCCATAGAAACAACAAAAAACCTGGAGCTGTTTGTTTCCACAAGTGTGAGGCCCTGGTTTTATTCCTTAGGAAAAGCATAAGAATCCCACATCATGTCCCTCTGTAGAGGGGATATGAGACCAGCACTTGCCCAGATAAAGTCTAATTCTCTCACCTCTGAAACATAAACTGACCTTGCTACTATTCTGTTTATTGAGATATAAGCCACAAATGTGGTATTTCCTAACTACACTGTATTACCCCATCACCGTAATGCAGCTTTTGATTCCAGCTAATATCATTGCATGCTATTCAGATCTGGACATTTTTACATGATTTCCTTAGCCAAATAATAAAACTGTTTTCTTTTTATTTTCCTTTTGCTTCTCTCTTCCCATACTGCACATATGAAATATCAATTTCTGTTTGCTGCAGCTTCACTAGTATTGCAATAAAGCAAATACTGAACACTTTAACTCCTTTGAGTCCTCAACAGTCAGCACTTGTTTCACATTGGGATTTTCTGAGGACTACAAGACTCAAGTTCTTCATTGAAGTTTCTGATAGGTTCATATTTAGTGGCTAGCAAAACTTTTTTTTTTTTTTAATGACCATATATTTGTACTATCAACCTTTTATTATGGAGCTTCTACCAATGACCGGAGTTCTGAATTCTTTCCTGCTCTTTCCCATATGCACTCAACATGTATGCACCTTGTTTCATAACACAGACCTAATTGCTTGTACAGCTACATTGTCCTGACAGTTGTATTCATTAGAAACACATATTCTGTGTCTTCATCAGCAAGTGACAAGAAAAAGTACAAAGAAAAGGGAAATCCTTAAGGCTTTGAATATAAATATACCAGCACAGCTTGCAAATTTCATTTTTTTCTTTGATTTTCTTCACAAAATAGCTATTTTCACAATAGCATCAGGCTTATTCTCAAAATGAGCAAAAGCATCATAATTCCTGATCCCATTCCTTTCCTTGTTAACCCTTCTGTTATTTTTTATATCATTCTCTCTTTAGATCTTTTTGTTTTCCTTGCAATTATTACTCTTTCATTTCTACTCACTGGTATTACAACTTAACTGAGTTCCCTGTAATGTCTGTCCTGTTGACATCTGTTTTTCTGAAAGTTTACACTGTTTTTCTGAAAGTTTACAGTGGTTTCACTAACTTCAGAGGGCAAAGAGAGAAGGGGTGATTAATAAATACTCAACAGAAACCCCAGGTGCAGAAAATCACTCCACTTATCACTGTTTTCTTGTCCCCTTTCAAACTAAAAATATTTCCAGAACCTTTATGTGCGTTGCTATTCTCTTTACAGAGGATAAAAAATAAAGGCAGTCTGAAATAAAAAACAGCAGGTCATATATCAACATTTCTAAGCCTCAGAATTTGCAGTGAGACTCAGAGGTAGAAATGGGATGTAGATAATTCTGCTCTTTTTAGGGCTGGAATGAATGAAAAGGACACTCAACTCCAAATCTCTTCGTTGATTTATTTGTTCTTTGAGTCACATTAAAGCGTGCAAGACTAGCCTTTACTAAGTTGTAAATCTCAACAAACCAGAGGCTTCTCATTTATATTCCTAATAATATGATTCATCACTTTGGTTGACCTAAGGACCTTCACGAAATACAACAAAATATCTTATCTCAAGACTTCAAATATCATTTCTAGAACCATAAATAAAGAAAAAAAAACCCAAAAAAACCAAACTTGGCATCACCTTGAGTAGACTCTACAGCCAGGAGCACAAAAACTGTAAAACTTACCTGCCTATCAGGTTCACATAGAATTTACTTTCAAAGAATAGAGCATGAAGTAAAAAATTCTGGTCCAGAAAGTAGAGAACATTCTGTATTCTACAGATCCTAATCTTACTGGATAAATTGGGATAATCATGTAAAAAATACATGAAATTCTGCTTCTTTCAGGTTACATCAGGAATATAGATTCTGTTGTCAATTACTTCATCCAGTGCTTCAATTACACATAAAAAACAGAACCTGTGACGTCTAAGATATTGATGATAACAAGAATACAGTCTGAATGTATGATATGTATAAAATTCATGCACAAATGCTTTTTCACAGCAACTACTCTTCTCAGGAAGAAACAATGGGATCAAATCTCAAACAGTGGCATCAAGAGAAAGCTGAAAAAAAACATGCCATGGGACTCCTGTTCAATTTTTTTCTGGATATTGGAAATTAATTAGTGTTGGGTTTTTTTCCTCCAAATGTCTGGTTTCTCAGTTGCCTTCATCTGTTCTGCCTGAAATGAACACTTTATGGTTACAAAAGCTCACACTTTTGACAATGAGACTGTGCCAACATTCACTTTTGAGATAATCCTCTGAATCTCCAATGATTCTCAAAAGAATAAGTCCAGTAATTTCATGTCTATAAGGCGCACTCTTTTGACAAAAATTTTGATCGAAACCCAGAAGTGCCTCTTATATTCCGGTGCACCTTATAGTCGTGAAATTACTGTACCTCAGTGATACATTTGTAATAAGCACAGCCTAAAGGAAGTCCTACATGGTTACTGGTGGCCACATCATAGGCTTTGGAAGTTCGGTGCGATGAATTTCATTGTATAATTTATGGCAGTACAGTGACCAGGAGACAAGAATGTAATCAAGGTCATGGAAAGACAGATTGTTTCAGAGTTTAGGACACAGACCTAGGAATGGTGAAACACTACTTCAGCTTCCTCTTCTGGTCTTACGTGGTCTTGACCAAGTTATCTAGCTGCTTTAAGTTAGATTTAGCTTAATTAGTCATCTTCTCCATAGATATCACAGCTAGTTATCCAGACTCCCTGTGTGGTTGATAAGACAAGGTGACTCATGCCCTCAACACCCAGTTCCCACTGAGGGCCTACTTGAGTTTAGCAACTAGTTCAAATGCAAAATTTGCATTATAAAAGTACAAACGTAGGTGAGAGTAATCTTGTTCTGCATTAGAGATCTGGCTAGACTAGACAGACTAGATATAAAAGAGTTTCCATTTTATCTGAATTTTAAAGTCACTGCAAAAAATGCTAGAAAAGGGAAAAAAACACTTTGAAGCATGCTAGACTCAGTATTATTTTATTTCACCTTTCCCCAATGGTGTAAGTTCCCAACTGAATAATGGGTCCAATTACATTTTCTTACTCGCTAAGGTGCCATAGATGTACAGAATAAAATTAGTGAAATACAATTTTTACAATTACAGTAACACAATAATGGAATTATATAAGCACCTGGGAGAGATGTATACAGCACTACCTGTACATGATCTTGTAAAGGTGCAAAATAGAATTAAACAAATCCCCTCTACTATATCATTATGGTGAGGCTGAACATAGTAAACATTTAAGGTCAGAAACTGAAAACGTGAAAAATTTAAATTTTTTACATGCAAATTTTTACATGCTTTCTGCTAAGGCACAAGTCTGCAGATACATGTCTAGAAAAATCACTGACTATTTATCATCTTCCACAAAGCAAACATTTGGGAACAAGCAGACTGGTAAGCAGATTAAGTGAACATAATCAGCTATTTTTACAAATGCCCTTTTGACTTACACAATTCATTGATCAAATGCTGATTTTCTTGTTCCTATTTTTGATATAGGAAATTTGCACACCTCTTTGGTTGAACCAGCTTGGCATAGATTAAAGATTACTGAATTCTCTCTCATCTGTTATTCAAAAGAGTAATCCCATTACATATGGAAGAAAATAATTTTATGTAATGGTTAAAGACACAGACGTGAAATCAGCTGGAGATTCTGGAACATCATGGTAATGCATTCCCCATTAGCTGTACTTGCAGAGTTCTAGACCCTCTGATCCTGGGGCTATGGTGCCTTTCTATAAGGATTGAAGGGAGCAGATATATCCCTTGGATTTTCTGTTTGAGCAGGTGCATTGCTCAAGGCATCACAAGCTCTAAAAATTTACCTTGTGGTTTTAGTGCATCTTTCTGGCTCATGTCGTATAGGAGAGCATTCAAAGTGAAGATTATCAATGGCTGCAAGTGGATACCAAACACCAAGAATTATTTTGAGCTGCTGCTTGGAACACCCAGTCCACACTCTCCAAGTGAGGTCAGCAAACCACAGGCAAAATTGTTCCTTAGTCAGAAAATTCACTCAGTCAGGTTTAGGTTCTGCAGGCACCAAGGTGTGAGGCCAGACAAGCACTTGGCTTATCTCTTATCTTGCACTTCAAGAAGAGAATTGTGGATCTGTTCTTTGGTCAGCATCAGTTATGTTTTGATGCAGAACATTCAATGAATATTATGTTACAAATATAAGGTAGAAAATAAACTCCTTCAAGCTAGTCATGATACATTTAATGAAAGATGATAATGTGGATTAATACGTTGGATTTAATTTTGGCTTCAGTGAAAAATTGAATCTGCTAAGAATACCAGCTTTAAAAAGCTTATTGAGTATTTGCCAATAAGTCAGGTCCATCCATCCTGCTGTCTATACCATTGACAATCATTGCATATTAGGCATAGTACAATCTACTAATTAATAACATTCTAAACAACTCAAGATAGTAAGTTTTTTAAAAACATATCAATGTTTTCTTCAAATATTGCATACTGATGTCCTGAAAACATTAATTAAAGAAATCCATCATTCCTGAGGTTCTGCTAGCAGAAGTACTACCAATAAAAAAGGAAATCTAGTATTTTAGTAACTGTCCTTTTGCCCTTTTACACATATTTGCACTGGAGACTTAAACACAAACTCTCATTTCAACACACAGAATATAAAATAATCTGTTTACAAGAGAAACCTTGCAAACTTGCTGAAATGTAACCATCCCTGTGAAATCTTTCATACAAATCCATAAGTCAATGTGCAAATCTTCACCTGGTTGCTTATCATTAGCTCCTTAAGTGGAAATGTATTCTAAATAATTTAACAGAGATCAAATTACCTTCCTATCTTGTACATGTGTCCCTCTACATATTTTATTTAATATTGTATGATAAGTTCTGCATTTACTTTAGGAAATTATTATCCATTCTATCACTTAGAGTAACAACCCAGATAAATTTCTAACATGCTAAATGAGAAGCATTTTAGATTCCAGCAGTATCATGAAAACTAGAACATAAACTGGCAATCTATTTGCACAGACCTGTCTTGCACTCTATATTAAAAGAAGTATTTATTAAAAAAAAAAAAAAAAAAAGGCACTAAAGCTTTCTATGCAATCAGAGTAAATACTGAATAAAGGGAAATGTTCTGAAAATGCTACGAGCATCTTGGGGATGGGACTGAATTCAAGGTAGTCCCTTTCCTGCAGAAAAAACCTGCTTAATTGATAAAAAAAATCCTATGGAGATGTGTGGCACTTGTTAATTGCCTCTAGATATTGATCGAAAACAGAAGAGAAAAAAATCAGTAAAAATTATTCTGAACCAGCCCCAAAAGTAAACACACACAAGATATGGTTTTTCAAGGTTCTACAAGTATTATCATCTACCATTTGTACTTCAACAGCTAGAGATATCTGTCAGGATTCACACTTTCTGATTGTTTAGATGGATTAATATGCAAGATTAATTTTCTATTTTTGAAACTGTTTTTCCTAAACAAAGCAAGCTATTCTGCTGTGCCATCCTGAATGACCAGAGAATAAAAAACCCAGCCTGAGAGTAACATATGGCACAAGTATCCTGAATATGGGCATATTCTGACTGTCCACTTTATGCCTCATTCAGACATGTAATTTATATAATGAAATAGCTGGCATTAGTGTAATTATTCCGGGAGCCCAAGTGATGTTCTCGAGTCTGACACCACTGCAGAATTCTGATGAATTCAGGCACCTATTTCTCCCCCTTGTGTTTAGACACATTTAAAGGAAGATTTGATGCATTTAGCATATTTAATGCAGGATGCATTGCATAGGAGGATACTCTATGGGAAGCTAATACAAACACTAAACAGGGAATTTATGCAGGCACACAGCCTGGAGCTTCAGAGATTTCTTCTTCTGTATCTGGATATCAAGAGTGACCATGAATTAAAAGGTAAAAATGAAGATAATGCCTCCTTATTTTTGGCATCCTCAGGATATTCTGAATTGATCTCTGGAATTCATGGCTTCATTTTCTCCTAGGTTTTCTGCTACAACTTAGAATTAGCATTTTAGACTATTCCAAGGGAGGCAGGAAAAGATTTGAGTAATGAGAAGGACTATATATCATATCTATACTTTATTTCGTTCCACTTTTCCTGAAAACATATACTGCCCTGAAACTACAAAATCTTACTGGTAAAAGTTATAAGTATTTCTGCAACTTTTTGCCTCTTGGTTTGGCAGAAGCTAGAAAATAGCTTTGTATTAAATTTAACAGTATTAAAGATCAGGCTTTTCACAGAATCACAGAATATTCTGAGTTGGAAAGAACTTACAAAGGTAATTAGGTCCAACTCTTAAGTGAGTCTCCCAAATAGAGACAGAAGTCACAAACTTGGCATCATTGACATGATGCTGTAACCGAGATAATCTCTTTTTGTAGGTATATAACCAAAAAAAATTCAGTTTTCTAAAACTTCCTTTATTAACAATAATTTCTAGATGATCCATAATGATTCCCCCTCAAAAAAAGCTACTACTTATATACAGTGGAAAGTTGAGTTTGCTCTGAAAATGACAATAGTCATTGCACTTCATGGAAAAGGCTAAATATTAGTTAGCTAATAAGCTAATAACAAAAGTTATTAGTTAGCTAATAAACTAATAATTTAAGTTATTACAGTAGTTTCA
>VRYO01002253.1:10849988-10878360 GCA_009812075.1 Sialia sialis | reverse complement strand
ATGTGCGGCTTATATTCAGGTGCGGTTTATAATCGTGAAATTACTGTACTTAGCAAATAAGTCTGTCCTTCTGCGACTCTAATTCTAGAAATGCAAGCAAGCAGAGCAGAGGCCAGTGGTGTGTGCTTGAGTAGCCCCAGCCAAGGCACTTGTCATGTCCACAGCAGATGCTGGGTTAGACTTTTACTCTGTTTCACAGCTGTGCACAGGATCTGAAATGCTGCCACTGGAAATGCCAACACATCATATGTGCACAGATATTTTTCCTTTCTATGAGAATGAATACTTGTCAAAACCATAGGATTCAATTCCTTTCCATGTGAGATCTTAATACTGAATATCCTACTCTAGGTGCACATATTTTGAAAAAGCTTTGAGAAATGTTCAGTGATGTACGCAGGTTTTGCATTTTTTAAATGTTTCTTTATCTTTTACAGAAGACCTGGAACATCTCAATGTGTAGAAATAACGAAATGTCTCAATGTAGTGTAGGAGAAGAACTAAGGCTCTTTGGAATAGTCAGTTCTGGGAAGGATCTTAAGTTCAAATTGCAACAGAGAAATGTTACATCTATTTCTGACTTTTAGCAGTTTGGAAGAAAATAGGAAACAATTTTCCCTAAGAAGACTATTTAGTGATCAACCAATGTGGTGACATTCTGTCTCTAAGGACAACAACAACACCAACGAGAAAGCAGTAATGACAGAATGATGACTGAGTGAAGACACCAAGCCTTAAAAACAACGAAACAGTGACACACCAGCTGAAAGCATATTCAGGTGATAAAGGTCAAAAAGAAAGTGGGTGAATTCCTCTTTGGGACTTTCTATAGAAAAGCATCTTAATATAACATTGAGGTTTTTCGGTGACTACTGTGTCATAAGGTTGTAAACTGCTCCTCTCTCCTCCAAATGATGTGTGCCAGTCATTCCAAGAGACACTACCATCTGCCACTTTGACATATAATTGTGTGATCTTAAAAAAATAACTTTTTGTCTTTCTGGCCAAATTTCAACTAAATGGCCAATGGTACATAATCTGTAATATTTATGAATTTACTGTCATTGGCAATTCATCCCTTAAATCTGGCAGACACATATGAACTGTTACCACAGAATATAAGGAAAAGAGGGAAAGGAAATAAACAAAGTGGAATAAGCTCACTAAAAGAAATAATGGCATGTACGAGATAGGTACTTTGCTTTACACATGATATATTGCATAAATACGTTTTACACTTTGCCTTGTATTTGTGATCCTGCTCTCCTGCAGTCCCAGGTCACCTGCCATGTACTGTATTAGAGTTCCCTCTACTGGATGAGTGACTGAAGGTGTTCCTTAAGAATTTGCAAAGTAAACTTCAATTTACTTTTACTCAGTTTGCTTACTGACCTGAAGTTATTATGCTGAAAAACTGAAGTCTTCTCTTGGTGATATATTGAACTAGAAGACCAAACCACACATAAACAATGATAGATTTCCTTGATCAGTTGTCTTAGAAGGAATGTATTGTTCAGTTCAATAAGTGTTCACAGTTCAATACAAAAAGTATTATCTAGGGAATGTACTTCATAATATAAGCTTAAGGAAATTCCACAGTCTGAAAACCTCAGGAAAATGTTCGGATTTGAAATGGAAACAGTATCCTAAATGTCAGTGATATATGGGTAGTCTATGCACAGATAATTGCTTAGTCAACAATGTAGAAAGCTATGTTGGCTTTAGTTGTTGCACAAGAAATCGTTGAGGTAAAGGAAGATTTAAAATCTTATTTCCTCAAAGAAATCTGCAAGTTTAATTAGTCTAGATGCACTATGCTATGAAGAGCAATTTCTTGGCCATAGTATTTTGCTTTTACAGTTTAAGGTTTCAGCTCCTCTGCTATTACTCATCTCTTTGATCTTTAGTAGCAATTCACCACTTTCAGAACATATTGTGACAATTGCTTAACTGGAACTCAAAATAAAGAGTGAGACAGATGACACTCACAAGCTTTGCAGTATTCATCACTTCCTCAATCACAGCTCATTGTGCCCTATGATGGTGGATAAATTACTAAACTTGTTGGAATTTCATCTGGTACCTGAATGTTGACAGCACAGAAATACATGAGCATGCTTATAATTTTGAAAAGCATATGAGAATCCACTTATTAAACAGTGACAACAGAAAAATCCTGCTTTGAATATTAACTACTGGAAAACTGTAAAATACCAAGCAGTTATAAGGCCCTTTTAAATCTCATTCTGCTGCTAATTTTTCATTCAGCACTGAAATTAGACAACGAAATTGAAACTAGGCTCAATTTCTATTTCATATACTAGTTGAAATCTACTGCCTTATCTTTGGGAGTTTGAACGTCATGGCCTAATTTTAGAGCTTTATGCATTTCCATGCCCAGCTCCTCTAGAGGAGGACATTCACACAGTTTGAATGTCAAGTGTCTATGTGGAGGAGCAGGGGTGAGAAGAAACTGCACAGGAATTACACACCAGCAAAGGACCAATGAGCACCAATGAGGATGTGTCTTTCCTGTGGCCTTCATGAAGAAAGGGTAGATTGCTAGAGCTGCACATATAAAGATTTTTCCCCGGACTGGGTGTGCTTTTAAAATAAACATGCTGCAGATTTCCAAATCCATTTGGGCTGCATGTTCAAACACTGCCAAAGTAGCACATTATGCTCATGCCTGCCACTGAGTCAATCTCTCCTGACTAGTTATGTCACATGTGACAGCTCTTATCTTAAGAATAATTAATGAAGATATTTTGTAGAATTTTGCATTTTTAAGATCTTAAATGCAGTCCTTGTTGATAGCATGGTGGTTGTAGACCTTACACATGACCATTTACAGATTTTATTCATGAAAACTATTTAAAAATATTCTCCATTTTCTTATTTATGGTTTCATTAACATCAATAGGACAGCTCACAGATTTAAGCTCAACCTCCACTGAACTTCTTCTCCTACATAAAGGTCTTAACTAGGTTTTTATGGATTGATGTATTTTGTCAGGGTTTGGTTCACCTTAACATTAGGAAAGCATGAATTAAACAACCCAGTGTTAATCTTAGCTGCTGAATTGATTTTACTTAGATATCCTTTCAGGTGGATTTAAATTCATGCAGTCCTCTGTGGAGGCAATCATTTTAACATTAAAACAAAAATGCTTTATGCCTAATTAATCTTGATGCTTAGATTTCTGAAATGAAACTATTGTCTAAAGCTAAATTTGCTGTATGTGGTAAACGGCAAAAAAAAGCACCAGAGAAAAAGCAGAGGTACATCTAAATGAGTTGCTATATACATGGATTCAGATAGGTTAGTCTAAACATTTAAGCAGGAGAAAATTTGAAAGAAAAAGAAAAAAGAAATGGAACAGCTGAACCAGACACCCACTTTCACTCAATTTGCTTTTGACCTGCAGTGGAGACAGTCCTAAAACATTTGGCATCAGCACATGCACTGTCTTTCAGTCCAGTGGCTGTGGGAGAACAAATGCATTGAAATCTCTCTCACTCCTGGGATACCCATGTTGTATATAATCACAACGAGTAAATAAAATGTCATGGATATTTTTGGTAGTGTTTTATGAAACGTGACTATTTTTGACATTTATTCAAAACAAGTGGTGATATATGGCCTTCTGCAGTATCAGCATGAGTTTCCACCTCCTAAATGAAATATAATACTTTATAGTCCTTAAAATGCTTTTCTTTTTCCATGTGCATTTCTAGAGAATTATTATGATGTATGATATACTGGGTTTCACTTAGAGCAAGATGTGCTAGTACTGTATGAAAATTTTACAGAACAACCAGATTTGGCTAATTTATTTCACACCAAACTTCCTAGCTTTAATTAGCAAAAGGAAAATAGCCATTCAATTTGATTAAAGATCCCCAGGTACACTCATGTCCGTCTGAGGAAGCTCTTGTGAAGATTATGATAATGAGTAATTACCTTAGGCTAAAAGCTGTTTTTATTCCATTGTCTGGAATGAAGAACTTGAACTGCTTCCTCTCAGGAAATAAAAAAGAATGAAATATTAAATTATATTCAAACTGTGGTTGGATAGTTAAATTTACCTCTGCATTTTCCCTCTACTGGTTTTCCTTTAAAAATAATATATGCTCATATCCTTTTTGGTGTATGACAGAACCCCTCGCTTGTTTAAAACTGTCAGTGATGGCATCCCTGGAAGTATTCACACTCTGTAGTGATTTTATTTTTCCTTTTTTTTTTTTTTTTAACAGGCTTCAGCTCTTTGATAGGTACTGACATTTTTGACCTACATTTAAAAGGAATAAAATTGCAACTGCACCCTTAACTTCTCAGGGAATAGGAATACATTTTTCAGATATTAAATTTTGTGGAACTGATGCCAAGTCAGATGCTTTATTTAAGGTTTTGTATAACTGAGAAGTACAGTCATTAAAAGGCTCTTTCAGTTGACCTTATTTTAATCTCAAAGATTTTTAATCCCTCATTACGTAGAACAAAAAGATGAAAGAAGCCCTCACAGAAGCAAGAGTAGGCTGGAGGCAGGCTTGCCATCCAACACATCCCATGGAAGAAAGGGCTGGCACAGATTGTCTGCACACAGGCTGAAATACACCATGGTCAGCCCTGGTGTCCTGTCCATCCCAACCAGAGAACATCATTTCCCTTCTAGGTTATGCTCTTAGTATGAGCATAATCTTCACACCAAAAATTAGGGGAGGAATGTCTGCCTGCCTAGGCCTTTCCCTAGTGGGGTATTTTGGCAAAATTAAGTTCCCACCTGGATTTAGGAATGCCAAAATGGACACTGCTTCACTGGTCCAGACAAAATCTGAGTGCTATCTGCAATTCTATTTTTATTTTCTAAAGGGAATATTCTCTACCTTCCCAGCAGTGCTGGGCAGGATGCTGAATGAGTGTGAGAGTGTGTGCAGCCAGGAAGAGCAGACAAAAGGGATTATCCGAAGTGCTCTTCTCACAGACATTCATTTTGTCTGTCACTCTGGTGGCATGAAGAGTTAGTCCCCAGATTTAACACACATTGTTTGTATTAATGCCCTAACTGGTTCCCTGATTTCTTACTACCATTCCTTATTACCAAGGGAGCACTTTCACAGTTGAACCACTTTACCTTAAAATGGATCATGTCATCTTTAGGGAAAATATACTTTAAGTGAAGAGAAGATATGTGGACACTGCCCTACTCATTTTTTAATGAATTTTGCATATCATGGCAACTGAAATTATTCTGGGATGCACAGCATGTGTTAGATAGGATAGCAGTGGGAATAGCTGGATGAGAATTGGGGAGAGGGTTGTTTCTTTAAACTACAGTAATTTCACAATTATAAGCCGCATCTGATTATAAGCCGCATCGGGGTAGCCAGGTAGACCACAGGATTTGTCCATATATAAGCCACACCTGAATATAAGCTGCACTTTTTCTTTTTTTTTTTTTTTTTTTAAGCCAGGATCCATGTGTGACAAAGTAACGAGTTAGTAACAGAATTGTGCCAGCGCAGGGTTTGGTGTCAGGTACTCAAGTTGCAAACAGTTTTCATAGACCAGCAAAGCCTTTAAAGGCAGCCCCAGGCACCCTCCCCGGCCGGCTCTCACTTCCGAGTTGGCATTTCACTGGGATTTGTCCATAGATAAGCCGCACCTGATGATTAGCCGCACTGCTGGGGTAGGCTGGATTCTTCAATGAAAAAGGTGCGGCTTATAATCATGAAATTACTGTACTTGCTTCCAGACACTTCAATTCTTTGAAACTGTAAAGTATATCTAAAGTTAAGGAGTCATTAAAGACACACACCCTTCACCGCACTGTGCGAACACTATACATATTGGCATATTTTTAATCAATGGGACAGATAGAAAAAAAATTCCTAATAATAGACCCACTTTCTCCTTGTATTGATTCTTAATTTACTTGTGATTTAAAGGGCAAGTTATATTTCAGTGTTATCAGGTCACTATCAATGTCACTTAGCTTTGCATCAGGATAAAAAATATTCATCATGGAAACTGCTGTTTCTTCAAATGAAAATACCCTCCCCTGTAGAGATATCCTGCTGTGTCTAGTTTTCTTGAGAGCACAGAGGCTGATGAAAACACTGCTCTATCCACAAAGGCACTTTCTGATCATCCACAGCCAAACTCTTGCTCATGAGTGCTGAGTTTGATCACAAATAAGTGCCCATGACAACTGTGCTGCAGGGTTCAAAACATTTGTGGCCAAAATCCTTCCACAGAAGGGCATTTTGAATGACATTTTAAATTGTAATAATTACAGGATTTTAATTTTTCTGAGGTGAAATGCTGGTGTATTGGCTTCGATGAAGCTGACGTCTCTGTTATATTGATTCATTTAGAGTAGACTCATGCCTGAGTTTGCCAAAATCTGCAGCTGTTTTACCCAAAGTAAAACCTCCTGTGGAAGACTAGAATTTGCAGGTCCAGTTATTCAGTCAAGTGGATGTAGAATTTTTCAAAATCTTTCAGGCAGATCCCTATAAACACAGAAAGGCAAAAGCAGCATTGTCATGGACACAGAGAACTTACTGCACAACAGATGTATCCACGGAATCAACACTTTCAGCCCCACAACATCTTGTGTTGATTGGTCTTCTTCTGATCTACATGCCTCCCACTGCACACTGCTATCCCATATCAATCGGACATTCTTTCCAAATAAAAATAATCCAGTTCAAGTTCTGAACACTTAGTTAAAACCATTTCTTTGAAAGAAGCGAGATTCTCCCACCTAAGATGGTGAGAAAGAGGAAAATTATCTGAGTAAAGATATTATATCCAAAGGCCTTATATCCAAAGAACTGTGCACTTGATTCCCCACTTGGTTCTCTGAAGTGACCTTCACTGGCTGCTGGTACCAGACTATAACAAAACAGCTTTTGGGAAAAAAGAATCAGTGATTGCCATGGCAGTAAACTCCTTACAATCAACCTATGAGGAACTATCAGGTGTCTAGCAATTTCCTGGCTTCCAGGCAGGGCTCCTCACCAGCAGGAGGAATCATTTGTAGTTGCTAATTCCAAGCTCTTTTAAGAAACTTGATCTCTAAATAACTTATCTTCATTGATTTAAAATGTTTCCCTGGTCAAAGAATGGGGGTAGTTTCTGCAAGTTGTTTCCCTTCAGCTCACTGGAGGTAATTAGAATCTATTGGGATAAACTGAATACCTGCCAGGTAAACTGGAATGGGAAGCTCATTAAAAAGCTTTTTGTAAAATACACAGTCTAATTATAGGCATTGAATGAAGACAACAGGAAAACCCAAAATCCAATGCTTAGGATAATTACCCAGAGACTTCTCATAATCTCCCTGCACCTGTGATTTTGTTGGTCTTTGGATTATGGATTTTTACCGCACAGGCTATACACATGTACAGAAAAAAGCACAACAGAACAGCCAAGCTTGGACTGTTGTTCTTTTGTATCATTGCCCTAACTAAAATACAGCTTTAGCAAAGGGATAGAGCAGTTTTGGTGAGGGCTTTTTGGGGAGGGAGGTTGTTGGGGTTTTTTTACTTAATTTGTGTTTTGGTTTGGTTTGGTTTTTTTGGGTTTTGTTTTTTTTTTTTTTTTTAACAATTGGGCCTTTTTTTCTTTTTCTTTTTTTTTTACAGGAATACTAAACTGATCTTAGCAATTTTCTAAAAAGGGTCAGTGATGCAAGAGAAGAGCTGGACAAGAGGAGAATGCCTTAGCTACCCTGAATAGACCATTAGTGGTTATTACAGGACATGTTAAGCAAGCTCGTGTCCTTCATAAACTTCATGGGTCACTTAGCAAACTGTCTTTGAGTGCAGCTTGGGCTATGCAGGTCACTTTGAGGAAAAACTTCTGCGGTTCAGTATTCTCAGCTGGCCTCTCAAACAGCCAACTACTTTCTACAGGAAAAGAAAAACATGTAGATATTGAGAAATTTTCAGGATATTTCATTTGATATACAAACAGCAAAGAGCAAAAGAATTATGAATGTAATAGGTTCAGTGATGACACAGTATCACACATAATTAGTTTTCCACCAAATACTTTTTCTAAACCATAGTATAAATAAATAGTTCCTTCCACTTTTGCATTAATAAAGATCAAATGACAAGCAATCCTTGTGAATGAATTACCAGAAGGTACTGCTGCAGCCATGAAGCAATGTGCTCTGCAGGAAATGAGTTGTTCTAAGGATGTCCAGATATAGCAGACCAATTGGGTATGCAAAAAGTTTAATTAAAATTAGCAATAAATCCTTAGGCCATTTTCTCTTAAGTAAATATTCTGCATCTTTCACATTCCTGCATGATCTACTCTGACAGTTTTGGAAGAGCTGCTCTTTTTAACAGATTGCAATCTAACCCCAAAATAAACATTTATTAAAAGGACATTTTTAATAAAATATTTTATTTAATCTTCTAGTGGAGCCTATTAAAAACATGTTCAGTTAAAAACCAAATAAAAGTGACATTATTGAAGGCTTTATCTTAGTAATTAAGATTTTTCATTAATTTTTCTTTCCAAAAAATTCTGTAATTCCATTGGCTTTAAATAGAGTGTTTTTGGTATAAAACTGAGTTTTGCTTTTTTCCTATGGCTCATAAGTTTTATAATTCTCTTTACTGCTTATTTTTTCTCAACTATTTTATGCACAGTGATTATGATAGTACTGGGTCTTATCATGAGGATGGTAAGCACTAGTTTGCACAACTTTTTCTTACTATTTGGGTACAAAAAGCAAGAGACCTGCAAGCCGTTGGCATCAGTATTCTGTGATATTTCATCCAGAAGGCACTGCTGTTCCCTTTAACTGTGGAGGCACCCTTTATCTCACTTTTCTCTAGCAAAGTCTGGCCAGGGTAACCAAGGGAGCATTTCCCAATCAAAACACTTTACCTTAAGAGACATTTTAAATGAGAAAACATAAAAAGTATATTCTACAATTCTGTACCCCAGAAATTTCTAGAAAACAGTAGCTTTTAACACAATTTTCATACAAATAACATTGGGATAATGCTGCTTCCATGCATTGCTTTTAGGTTTTGTTGGTGGGCTATTTAGGAATTACTGAGAGAAGACAGTTACCACTCATGTAATTGCCCCTTTGAACAGAGCCTTCTCAGAGACAGCTGAAAGCAGAATTCAAGCTGTTGAAAGCTCCTTAGAAATGTCGGAAAGGAAAGGAAAGGAAAGGAAATGTCAAGGAAAGGAAATGTCAAGGAAAGGAAATGTCGGAAAGGAAAGGAAAGGAAAAGAAAGGAAAGGAAAAGAAAGGAAAGGAAAGGAAAGGAAAGGAAAGGAAAGGAAAGGAAAGGAAAGGAAAGGAAAGGAAAGGAAAGGAAAGGAAAGGAAAGGAAAGGAAAGGAAAGGAAAGGAAAGGAAAGGAAAAAGTGCTCTCTGAGAGGGACTATGTTTCTTTGAGGAAAAAAGCATATAAAATGGATGAGCACATCTGGAGACGACAGAGATACTGCAGCCTCCTTTCAAGGTACCATTGTCAGACCTAAGAGTGGGTCTGGGTATTTTTGGAAGGGATTCGTCCCCAGAGCACCATGGAATGCACATATCCACTGCTCCTGATTATCATCTCCCCTGATAATATCACTGCTTGTGTGACCCCATGTTCCGTGAATAAAGCTTCATGCTACTTTTGAAGAAGGGGAAGAGTCACTTTACTATTAGTATGCATCTTGCTAATGTGAGTTGAGAAGGACAAAAAAGGACCAAGAAGCCTTAAAAATACTATTAAATGCCATGCCCCACTACTGGAAATAGGGGAAATTATAAATAAAATACTTCACAACACATTTCTGTACGAGTAGCTCTAACTTTGCAGAAATGCAGGAACAAAAAACGATGTCAGACATATCAGAAAAGACATTTTAACAGCTCAAAACCGTGAAACATTTTGTTCATTTTCCTAAGGAAGCAATTTAAAATGAGAAATGACTCAGTGTAGATTAGTTTATTTAGAGGTTAAGTTCTTTAACTTAGGAGAAAGCAAATAATGTCCCCACTCAAAATGTCCTTTCCACATGCATATGTTCCTGTCCTTACCTTTGTGATCATTTTAAAGTTTGCCCACTTGTGACATTTCTATGACTATGATTAACTAAGCACTAAGTTGAGTTCTCATTTCTAGTATAATTTTTAAATCTTCCTCCATTTCCTTGACATTCCTATTTTTAAAAATGAGTCTACAGATAGGAAGTTTTAACTTGTGATTCATCATAAAGAAAAGTTAATTATTTTATGGATACTATTCCTCACACTCAATTATTTTTCAAGGCCTGCATTTTTATTAGGATTAAGTCAATACTAATTTTTCTTCTGATGTATTGTAGAAATCAGGTGTTCTGAGTCACTTAAGGCATGATAGAACTGCATTTTTACAAACTCAATAATCTCTTTGCTATTCTGCACCACACTGTCCTTGCTCCTATTAGTGTGCTGAAGTACTTAGGAGCACATATTCCTCTGGTTTAAGACTTTTATGATCATAGGCACAGATGCACCACACCAAGAAATTTTATTTCTTGACAAAAAAGAGAATCTTACCTTAGTACTACAGTAATTTCACGATTATAAGCCGCACCTGAATATAAGCCACACCTCCTGGTATTCGGGTAGACCACAGGATTTGTCCATAAATAAACCGCACCTGAATGTAAGCCGCACTTCCCCCCCCCCCTTTTTTTTTTAAAAGTGAAGATCCATGTGTAACAAAGTAACAAATTAGTAACAGAATTGCTACCAGCTGGGTTTGGTGTCAGGTGCTCAAGTTGCAACAGTTTTCATGGACCAGGGAAGCCTTTAAAGGCAGCCACAGGTGCTCTCCTGGCCAGCTGTCACTTTTGGGCTGGCATTTCACTGGGATTTGTCCGTAGATAAGCCGCACCTGCATATAAGCCGCACTACTGGGGTAGGCTGGATTCTTCAATGAAAAAGGTGTGGCTTATAATCGTGAAATTACTGTACTTTTTTACAATTTGATGTATTTCTGTATTTGATGTATTTCTGTAATTAAAAGTTAAATCACTCACACGGGTTGGTCATTAAAGCCATTGCAGGATTGCTCATTTCATCATGATCTCCCAAGGTATCCATTTAACTCACCTTCTTTGGTCCAAGGCCAGGTTACATGCCAATGGAAAGCCAAGAAAAGATGTACTATTATGTCACAAGGACTGGGAGAACTGTTTGACATGCAGTTAGCTCAGATAATGACCTAACCACACTTCTAGGTTGCTTTCTCTCTCAAGTAGAATAACTGAATTTTACAAGTTTGTCTTTTTTAATTCCTCACTTCCCTAAGCTCTCACTACTCTTACATGCATTCAATTTCAAACTGTCCTGCTGCCCATTCAGTTCATATTTATTTTTCACTTTCCTGGTGACAGGATTATCTTTATACATGTCCAGTAGACATCTTTTGCTGACCTGGAAGAGCCATAGTTGTTGTTGAAAACCAATTCCTCACTCTAAAAATTGCCAGCTCCCTCTGCCAGGCACTCTGCTGCATTTCAACTAGGGTTCACATTAGAAAACAGAATACTATTTTTCTTGCAATTACTGTCCAGGTCAGTAATGGGGTCATCAGTAATTAAGAATTAGAATGCTTCTGATCATTTCTATTTTTATTAAAATAGCTAAACATGACACTCTTCTCTTTCGGGGTTACATGTTCTTACATACTTAAAATCAGGAGACTAAGACACATACTACTTTACTAAGTGTAAATCATAAATTTCTGCTTTTAGAATGAGAGCTTCTATGCATTGTCTTCAACCCTTCCAGTCTCCTGGAAGGAAAAAGACAGGATAGCATATCTTTAATTTCCATCTGATGGATAAATTTTAATTAAAATTGGAATTAAAAAAATAAGACCATGAGTCAACCGTAATAGGAGTATTGACTTATTTTGTGAGTATTATTAACATAATAAAAAATTGAAACCTACTTTATTTCCTAATATACATTTTTCTATGAATAGTTCGTTTATAATAATAAGCCATTTAATGCTTAACAACCATTTAAAGCATGGCAATACCTAACCATCTGATCATTATTGTTCTGCCTTGAATGCATGACGTGAAATGATAAACTAATTTAGAGATTTAGATGGCAATATTTACTTGATCTATTTTTTGAACATGAATTAAAAAAAAAGTCGGAATAGTAATAAAATGCAGTTAGATTTCTAAAAATCAAACCACTCTTGCTGATTCATGTTGTGCATCTCACATTTCTGGCATTTTTTAGGCCAGAACAGCTAATCTTGTATTGACAAACCTATACAATGCACCCTCAGCAAATAATTTAATTTACAGAAAAAATAATTATTCTTTCAAATAATGAAATTAAATACTATCTTGTACTTAAAGAAATTTAAAACCTTTCCAGTTTCTGTGGCTGGCTAATTCAATAAGAAGAGCAGAGGAACAACCCATGAAGCAATGCTGGGGCACACTCATCCAGAGAGCAGCTGGGCAGGAGAGAACCTGAAGGACTCCAGGTGGGTCAGTCTGGACAGAGTCCTGGGCAACTGGATCTGGACAGCCTTGCCTGAGCAGGAGCCTCGGAGAAGATTAACTCCATGAAGTCACTTCCAACCTCAGCCATTCTGTGGTTCTGCTACTACTGATTGTGAGTAAAGATGTATTTCTCATTTTCTCTGATCAGTTATTCTAAGAAATTTACAGAGGCATGTTGCCCTCATTGCTAGGAAGCAGAATTTTATTTCCAATCTGAATATTTCAGATTTCTATTTCCAGGAGTTGAATCTTAAACTATTTCATTTTGCACAAACACAAAGACGGTTTACTTGGGTTTCTCTCCAAGAAAAGAGAAAACTAATTAGTGTTATTACTGATTCTGAAATGCTCACATAATAAATCTGTTCTCTAATTGTGTTTGCTGGCAAAGATATGCCAGCCACCACACTGAACAGATGAATGACCAATCATCTTTTTATTTTCTTCCTTAGAAACAGTGAAAATTACAGAGAAAATTAATGCTCTTAACTATTTTTTCCAGGAAGATTATTTTGAAATTATTCCTAAATTGAAATCATAAGCAGAAGTAATTTGAAATTTCTCCAGTTGTGCCATAAAAGAGTCCAAATAAGGATAATTTTACATCTTTCAGGTTCAGAGATGTAAAGAATAAGCATCCCACATTTTCCACACACAATATAAGGATGAGGGGTATCAATGGAGTGATTCCTTCCTCACTGTTACTACACTGCAAGTTGTCCAACAATTACCTTTGACAATGTATAAAGCAGAAGGATCTCACCCTCCAGTATTCCTAATACTGGGGTTCAATGAAAATCAGTATCTAAATACACAGAGAGGAAGCCACGTTGTCATTCACTCATCAACATTTTCTATATGGCTCTAACTCACATTTTTTAAGGCTCACGGAAACATCATTGAATTAAAAGCATTCTCATTAGATTCCTTTGCCATGACAACAGCTTGGAGGAGGTTTCAGAAAGATTTTATGATACAATTTTTGTGCTGTGCCATATTATGGTAATTTCACGCATTTAAGGTGCACCTTTTTCACTGAAGTTTTGACTCAAACACAGAAATGTGCCTTATAGGATGGTGCGTCTTATATATGGACAAAGTTCAGAAATTTGCCAACCCAGAAGTGCAAGCCCGCAGCAGCCCTGAGCCGAGCCGAGCACACTCAGCCCTGAGCAGGGCTGGGGCTGACCCCCGCGGTGGCCATGGGCCAGGCCGGGGACTGGGTCGGGCTGCCAGGAACGGGGGCTGCACGGCACCAGCCCGGGATGGGGGCTGGGTGGGGCCGGGAGGGAGTGCCGGGGCCCGCAGCACAGGGAGGGTGCCTGGGGCTGCATTTAAAGGTTATGCCGATCTGTGAAAACTGTTTGCAAATTGAGCACCTGACAGTATTCTCTTACTAATTCGGTACTTTGTTGCACACAGATTCTTGATTAAAAAAAAGAAAAGAAAAGAAAAAAAAAGTGCGCCTTATAGGCTGGTGCGCCTTACATATGGACAAATTCCGTGCACTTCCCGGCTGCCCGGAAGTGTGCCTTATAACCTGGTGCACATTATATATGTGAAAATACTGTATTTTCATGTAAGTGTGAAACATGCAGACAAAAAAAATATTAAAGTGCCAGTTCTTTATGATATAGTGTGTGGAAATAAAAATCACCTTCCTTTTTTGTGTTGGTCTCTGCTGCATGCCAGAAGTGACCTTGATTTTGCTGTTCAGTATTTGATTACAGATGTGAAACTCCCATCATGGCCAGTTAACAAAGAGTAGGAAGTTCATAATAGACCCGATTGTCAAAATACCTCAAACCCAAATTAATTCTTTATAAAAAAACAACCCTCTATTTAAATGAAATTTTTCAAGATGTGCCAAAATTATGGAATTCCTTAGCTTTGAAAAGTATGGACAATTTCTATATGTGACAACAGAGAAGCTATAGGACCATTGTACTTCTTTTTGATATTTCAAATTAAAACATTACCGATACTTATGCTATCCCTCTACCTCTTTAGAAACTTATTGGAGAAATCAATTTAACTTACTGACAGCAAACTCTGGGCATCCTGCCTCACACTCATGCAAGAGAAGGGATTATTCCACACACATCAGTTTAGGAGCTATGACCCAATGAGTTTGGGCATTTTGTGTGTTCAGTAATTGCATGATTTATTTCATACCAAGATACCATTTTTGATCATTGAGAATATTGGGAAACCAAAGCAGAGTTTGCTGTTGTTTAAACATATGAGCACCATGAAGCATAGCTGTGTTTTCTTTTTCTGTGCTCTGAAGTCTTCTTCTGCACCTATATGTTTAATAAACAGATGCAATGTCAAATAATTTGCTCCTTATTTCAAGAGGAGTTCTCATGCTACCCAAACTTACTGAGTCATAGATAAAGTCCTAGATTACATAGATTAATGGGAAATCACCATGCTTTCCAGTCAGAGAAAAGTGATGCTCACAGATTTCTTATTATGAGCATATTTTAGCAAAATTTTATTTGTGGCTCACAGAAAACTAATTCTGAGTTGCAGTATGTGCTCTTTTAAAATTATGAGAAGTACTATAAGACTGTCAAGCTTCAACTGCATGCTTTGAAGGAAGTGTTAAGTCACTGCTTTAACTGTACTGTCAGGATACAGCCCTAGTGTATGACCAAAAAAAAAAAATCAGATTGCAAGAGCTCATAAAACTAAGACAATAAAATTTGAGAACTCCATGTGTAGAAATAGAAGCATTCATTGTTACATAGCTTTCAGCAGTTAATACAGGACCTTAACAAGGGTATATCTGTGGGGGGATTTCAAGGGCAACGCTTGGCAAAATTGGCTGGGTAACAGGGGCTGTTAGAAATATCTCAGCAGGTGTTTTCTCAAAATATCTTAAAGAAGAAGATGATCAGCAGCTGGAATAAACTGAAATGGGGATTAAAAGGGACTTTCAAAACAAAAAAGGCATCAGCTTTAAAGAAGAGTAAAAGAAGTGTAAAAAGAAAGTGGAGAAAGGCACTCGCTGTCTAATTTAGGTTGAACTATTCAAGTGGATATGGTTTTACTTTGAGTCCAATTCAACCTTACCTGAGATACTTTTGTTTTCTGTCTTGACAAAAGGTGCCCATAGGACTGAGATTCAAGTAGGGTACATGTAAAAGTCGACTGATTTTCACCTAAGGTTAGGTGAAATGAATGAAGGTCTTAATGAGAGAATGTCTAAAATAATTTTAATGCTACAATCTCATCTAGTGGGAAGTTGCCCAATGTTTTCAACAGCTTCTGATTTCAGTGTAATCATTGGCTTCAATTTAATGTAAGGCTTTATTTTTGAGGCATTTGCTTTCAGTGAACAACAGAGAAGACTTCAAAAATGCCATTGAAAAATAGAAAAATGGTGCATATAGTCTGCTGATAGACACCTTTACAGACAAAGCCAAGTGTGTTACGCTTGATGCAGCACCTGCTCTCTCACCTCATACATTTCAGTCTGTGCATCAGAATTTCACAAGGATGTTGTGAAGTCCTGAGACAGTGGAGATCTTCCTCAGAAAACCTGACAGGCACTTAATTATATATGTCCTGAAGGACACTAGTATAATATCAATTTAGTTTCCTTGGTTACTAACTCATGTAATCATAATGTATATGTTTTACCACAGCCTTATTATGACATGCCAAATAAAGCATGTCATTCAGGCTGGTAAACACTTAATAAAAAACAGCTGTACATAATTTTAGATTATTTAAATTATTTCAAGCATTCTCTTTTCATTTGACGCAAACAAAATGGCAGCAGTAAATCAGGATATGTGCAGAAGAAATCAGCATTATATTAATTATAATTATGGCAGTGTAATATTTGTGATCAGCTGCATACAGAGGACATCAGAAGATGTAATAAATGTCAATGTCTTGTAATGAGTTCTGTATGAGCACAAAAGGGATTTGGTTGGACAGATGCAGCTTGCTGTGTTCTTCACATCTTCACCAGGAAAGAAAAAAGTGTCTCAGTTAAAACTGAAACATTTGCAATCTCAGGCTGTCATTAGCATACAATAAGACACTTACCTCAGCTTTTTCCCCATTCTTTTCTACCTCACGGTAAAAGGATGACAATTTCTTTTTACTTGAAAATGACAAATAGATTTTGTCAATGTCTCTTTTGCTATAGGGTGTTTTCTGACATACAAACTAGATGTTTTTGCAAAGAGCATATCTCAGAAAAGCCAGAGAGAGTTTAAAGGGAGAGCTTACCTTGGGTTTTATAGCTTTGTAACTTCATCACATTTGGGGAGCTATGAAGAAGTGTAAAATGAGCTAAGGGTTAAGTATGAGCCATGGAGTTTGAGTGGGTGCATGTGAGCAGACAGACTCCATAAATTCCTACTACAGGCAGTCTCATTGAACAAAAGTCAATGGGAAACAGCACCAGTGCTGTTTTTTCCATTTTTTTCCCACCTTATTTGCGGCAGGGAAGTGGTGGCGAGTTGTTCACCTGAGGAATTGGCCACAAAATAGCTCTGCCTGCTCTCATCTGCATTTGATAGTTCAGTCTTTGCCTGATTTTTAACATCAGCACTCTTCCTTCTCTATAGATTTCTTTCAGCTCCCTTTGGAATTGACTTGGAAACAGTTGAAGATCACTCACATAATATATACAAGAGGTTCCATATAAAATGTTGAATGCAAAAATCACTACAAGTAAGGCACTGCTTTGCTGCAGGGTTTCTTTTGTGTGTCCAGCCTTACCTTAGAGAAAAATGTCCTAGAGAAGAATCAATTGTAATGCAGTTTTCTTCATATGTACTTCAAAGTGAATTAAGTTTCCTTGATAATTTAGTGTATAAAAGATTTTAACTTTTGAAAAAACTACCTTTGTCAAAGATTTTAAAATACCAGCTGAAGGAAAAGATGAACATTTACAAAGGAGAAGCAAAATTAGAACCATGAATGCAAGAGGTGAATAAACAGAATAGTGATTCTGGAAGGGAACTCCGACTTTATGTACCTAGACATCTGTGTTTAAAATGCTTATTTAGCCTGTGTGTATAAATGTTGAAAAGAAAAGAACATTTTTTCCCAGGGTAGATGTCGGAATAGATCAAATGCATGGCTTGGAATACGCTCAGAAATAGATCAAAGCTAAACCACAGCTCTACAGTGGTGCAGCCTTGTTGGCTACAAGTGAGACCAAAGCAGCGTCAGGGCTCCCATCACTATTTAATGGGATGTGACCAAAGAAATATTTTGGTACTAGTGGAAGCAGTGCTCACTGACTCTGGAATCCCAAAATGATGTTTTAGGGGAAAGGTTTATTATGGTGGTGGCAAGCGAAATATAAAGAAAAGTCCTAGTAGTGTCTGATATGTAAAGCCAATGACCATAAGAAGGCAGGCTGGGAATATGCTATTCATGACCAGTTCAAAGCTGGTAATAAATAAATTCCACATATATTAACATTTACATAGATGAGCAGTGCTTGTAAGGAAATCTACTCATTAGATGTTTGCATCATCTTAGTTGTGTGACTTGGAACAAAGTTTTATTACCTAAATTAGTTTTTAACAGTAATTAGTTCCTTGGGTGAGGTGCAGAAACAGGTCAACGTGACATGCTTATAACCAGGTGAAAAATACAACAGCTTTTATCCCTGCTTGTATGGAGGTGATTGTACTGTGACTTAGACTGGATGTCCCTTAGAGGTACGAAGGGATGATTGGGACTCTTCAGGAATGAGGAAAAATCTGAGAAGAGCATAAAGGAAATGAGAAGATAACAATATGCAGGTTCCAGTTTAGAAAGTGAGAAGGGAGATTACACTTCTCTTTTTGTGCATAAATCTAAATCTGCAATGATAGCAGCTGTCACTGCCATAGGTGCCACTGCCATTGGGGGGTGATAACAAAGACAGATAGTCTGGAAGTTCCTGCCTAACTCCTTAAGGATATTTCTGAATCTATATGGAAGACACACATGGTTTAAAGACCATTAGAAGTCCCCTTGGTAGCTTTTAAAGATATTTTAAATGTTTTCCTTTGAAGGAGTTTCATAAATGGAGGCATTTTTGAGAATTTTCGGTAATAATTGCGAAATTCTAGAATCTCAAATCAGAAAAACACCTAAAGCATTTAAAAGTTAAAAAGACATTAAACTGGTGTGACATTACTGATTTTCTAGATTGCTTTTCTTAGTAAAATTCTATGATGACACAATATGTCCAAAACTTACTATTCAAAGAAACAGAAATTTAACAGAATGGTTTAACGTGCACAGTTGTAATTCAGAAGCAATGCTGCCACTTTCTCGTAAGAGAGAATATTAAATTTCTTGTGAGTAAATTCTGCAGTCAAGTCCATTTCTTGATGTATCTGGGGTTCTTTTGCACTTAAGAGAAGGGGTTAGCATCCACTTCATGCCGATGTAAAGTCTTCCCTAAAGTACTATTGAGAAAATAATGTTTTTGATTGCAGGTAACAAGATAATGAACATTGAAATTATTTTTGAAAATAAATATGAAATCTGAAGACTTCTAATTTTCAGTAACCAGAAACAGAGTTACAGAGTTTGAAGTGAACAAGGTTTACTAGTGACCATTCCATGCAGATAAGGAAAGTAATTTTGTTGGGTGATGTACACCCTGTGGATGACATTGATGACCTAAACAGCCTTAAAATACTGGGTCACCCCATCCATCACTTACTGCTAAAGACAACAACTACTTAAAATTCTCTCTTGAGACTTCTGCATCTGAAACTCTAGGAATAGACACTAATTCCATATTGTCAATTAAATATTCCTTATCAGTCTTGAGTTCTGGGTAAAAAGGCTTCTATTCAAAACAACAAAAAAAAAGTTCAGGCTATTAAATTACTTCTCTCTTGCATCATAAACTTTTTGTTCTCTTTTGGTAATGACAGTCTTTGTGCAAACAACCTTTTGGAGATGTGAGAATATTTATGCAATGTATTTGAGGACTGCAGTCACATTCCTTTTACTGTACATGACTTGTTTTACACAGAATATGTGTTTGAAGCTATTTCTGTTTTGCAAAATGTCTCTTTCCTCAAGGATACTCAGTGCATTGGGTGAGTGACCTTCTGTACTTCTGCACCGATGAGATGACATTAAACAGCAGAAGTGTTGTGTTTGATCTGTATTGTAGAGCTCATTTCTTATAAACAACAAAAATTTATTGACAATTAACCTGTACAGTTATGGTCTAAATTCATTTAGACTCGCACACGAGGAAGTGGGAGTGGAATAGGACAAACATAATTTCTCCTCAGGTGTAAGGAAAGGTTTAACATACCAGGGTTTTTTTGGTTTTGTTATTTTCTTTTTTGGTTTTGGGTTGTTTTTTTGTTGTTGTTGTTGCTGTTTTTGTTTGGTTGTTTTGTTTTTGGTTTGTTTTTTTTTTTAATCAAACTTTCCTATACAAACTACCCCTCAGTTTTGGATTGAATTTTTTTTTCCTTCTTCTGCACAGGCTCTTCTTTACTAGAAACAGTTGATATGGGAAAGAAAACATGTTTGTGTTTATGAATACTCCCTCATTCTGGAACATGCCTTTCACTATGTGCTCTAGATTTCTTTTATTTTTAATCTACTTAAAATGCTTTCAATCAAGAACAACCTTTAAATAACAGCTTGCATAACACTTTGTACAAGAAGATCCTTTATGGAACTACAAACGACTAAATATCTAATAGATGGCAACTTTAAAAAGTCACCATGTTCTGAAATGAAAGCCTCAAAGAAAAGCCACATTTATCCTTTTATTTCCCACAGAGTATCCCACTGATTACCCTAATCTGAAGAGCTCCCTGTTTTCAATAGGAACTCTAAAACGTAAAAGTAGATGCATCTGTGTATTGCTTCCTCTATTTCTCACTCACATTAGACACACACAAAATTACAGTAGAGACTACACTGAGAATAATCGAACATAATTCTCCATACATACCAGCAGATAAACACTCAGCTCACAGAGATACTTACACCTCTGACACTATAAAATTGACTTTATATAATGGATTAACATCAGCACTGTTTTGTTGGCTGAAAGGAACTGATGATAATCACAAAATTGTGAATTATGTCAGAGGAAAAGCTTTTTTTAAATAAGAGCTGAGAAATCTTTTACTGTTTCTCAGAGCTAGCAGAGTTAAAATTCTATCTTTTTAGTGTTAAAATATCAATGGAATTATCTATATCCAGGCTTAAACAAAAAAAAAAAAAAAAGCAGTTTCTTTGAGTATTATTATAGAGATATATAGTTCAGTAATTAAATTCAATAATTAATGACTTCACTGGTACTGAAGCATATACTGACCTGCTTTGCTAATCTGGACTAAAACATCACCTCACACCAAGAATCCCAGTCCATTCAATGAGGCTGTAGCACACAAATCCATCACTGAAGGTGAATAGCTCTATCTCATACAGGATAGGAATGATTTGCTAAAAAGATATTCCTTTTATCTTCTAGTTCAGTTTACAATCCCAGCGAAAACACTTAGCTTCAATTTGCTTCCTTAAAACCAAAACCCATCAGATTTTCAAAAGTGCCATTAATTTCCAGTCTTAATAAATTCATATTCAAGTTTTATCCCTCTCTTCACTTCTTTTATCTTAAAATTTCTTTTTATCACTCTGGTATTCATTCCTGAGACTTTCTACAGAGGGTGAATAAAACTCCTCTTATGTATTGATCTTTACTTTGCTAAAGTAATTAGGCAAAGCTATTCCAGTAAGACAATAATTTTGCTCTGCTGAGCAGCTTTTTATGTTTTCTAAGTGCTTCTTCCAATTTTACATTCCTCTTGGACATGCAAAATAATACAGAATATTTCAGGTGAGAAAATATCCAATCTACTACACAGCAGCTTTACTCTTTCTCATCTCTCCATACAAAACATCACAACGAATTATAGACTAATTAATTTTCTGGTGCATTTCTTCAGCTGATAAAATCAGTAATTCCACTGAAGAACTATCAGATAAACTTGACCTTTTAAACCCTTTTTGCAATATTTTGTCTCATTTTCTATTTCTCTCTCTGATTTTCCTTTGTCAACACTTCAAAATTATTTTAAATTTTGCTTTGTAAAGAGGTGAACAAATAAAGAAATGGTTTCCTGAAAAGTGTTTTTCTCCTAAAATGAGCTACATTTACTCTTATTAATGTTAGTTGTGATGCTATAAATGAGCTAAACATTCTGGATGTAAAACTTGCAATTTAAGATTTAAATTCTACAGACATTATGTTATGGAGGCAATCTGCTCCCCTACATACCTAGTCAAGTTCTTGGTTTTTCCCATATCTCAAATACAATAAGGTTTTTGCAAGAAGGTTTTTGATTAAAAAACAAAACCAAAATCACTCACAAAACCCAACCAGACAAAAACCCCTAAAAACATCCCCCTCTAAAATTTACACATTTCCTCATTAGTAATTTTTCCTTTATGTTTATGTTCAAAATGATCCCTAATGATTGTGAAGTGTAGCAAATCCTAATCACCTCCTCCTAAAGAATCACCTCTAATCTTTCCTTATTTAATTGCTATTTAGGTGGTCAAATAATTAATTTTTTGTTTTGTTCTCTGGAGGTCTAATTCATCTTTATTTTTCTCAGTGTTACTTTTCAACCACTAGAACAGAACTTTCTTGTCCAATAAATATCTTTGCTGTTCCTTGTAGATTCACTTACTGCTACTACTTTTTTTTTTTTTTTTTTTTGGTAGCTAAAGCATTGAATCTCTTTCTCAATTTTTTTTTTCCCTTTGCCTAGAAAAAAATTCTGGATGGATTTACATATTCATCTTACAGAACCTTTACCCCAGCTATGAAATTTCCCAGGTTAACTGACTCAGTACAGCTCCTCACTTTTTTTCCAGAAAGAACAAACCAGTAAATTATAAAAGTATACACTTTAATGTATGAACATATATGATTTGTTTCTGTGCTTATTTGTTAAAGAATCCTTCAGCCTGGTTTTGCTTTCTAGTTTCTTGTCTGCATCAACCTGTTTTAGCTTTGTCGTTGAGTCATGCACTCCTCTTAACAAAGGAGAAAATAGAACTGGGAAAATATGAAAGGCAGATTTTGTTTGTGGAATTGACTGGCATTTTTCTTACCCCATTGATCAAAACACTACTATCTCAGTGCTTGCTGAATGGAAAGCTATGAGACATTATCTGAAAATGGATGTTTTGAGTTTAATTCACATATATGCTGTACACTGTTGAAATGATACTTCATATTTTCCTTAGCTGTTACTTTCTCCTTGAATATAAAAGTGTAATTGAGGGCCTTGACTAAGTCACTGAGTTAGCTGTAATGCTTTTTGTGCCCAACTGGAGATGTTTTTTATCTACAGATTAAGCATTATTTCTCAACACAAATTACCAAATTGAAAGAGAAATGTGTTTTGTTCATATTAATTGTGCTTGACAATTAACTGGATACTCCATGAAACATTTCTCAGGGCAATGAATACAATGAATCCGTAACACTTCTTACAGTCCCATCCGCCTCTGTTTCCTTATACAAAATTCTAAAGAAGAAATTAAATGAATAATAATCAGAGATATTCTCATACATAGCATAGATCAACTAAGGCCTGTAATAAACTTACAATTACTAAATTTAATTTCAAATCTTTCACTCAGAATTGAGTAAGAGATAGGAACTAGACTTTGGTCAAATATACTGCAGGACTTCAATTTAAGGGAACTTCTATAAGCCAAAACTAATATTGAGCTATGGATTATTCATGGACCTAGATCTGTATTAATAGCAAGTCTGAAATTTTTGATATATTTTTCTTTTTATCAATTTTTTTTTTAAACAGCCTTCTAAGAAAAAGAATCAAAATCAACCACCTACTATAGGCCTGAAATACCTCCTCCCCAAAGCTCTCTTCATGGCCTTAGAGTACCATGAAACTGAGGAGATTACTCATATAATGGTTTAGCCTTTTTCTCAATGTATGTTCTCCCGCTTGAAAGATATGAAATCATGTGTTTATTAGCCATAACCATTAAAGTAAAAATCACATTTTAAATTCAAAAATGATGAAAAAATACCACTCCTCACACAATATTTTGTAGTCTTACAAATTTAGGATTAAACAAAAGCACCCTGTTCAAGGATTGTAGTGCATATGCATTGTGACTTCTATTAAAACACATGGCAAGAAGTTATTACAGAAAGAGGGCAGAAACAAAACCTAAAAAGACTGGGTGTTGTAATATGTCATTATCTGAAATCTATCTGGATATGATTTTTTTTTTCAGATCTGAGTAATTTCTTTGACTTTGATTTTGACAATACTACCTAAATACATTTTACTTGATAGTATGTTCCATTTCACACTACACTTGGTGTTATGAAATCATTTAATGAGTCTTCATTATTCTGCCTTCACAAGAAACTTAAGCTGTTATTTCTCTTGGTTTGTATATGAAGAAATTGATTTTGCAGCAAAATTTTAGTGACTTTATTAATCTTGCACAGGAAGAAGGAGACATGGTAAAATGAAAGCAAATACTTTTGAACCCTAAATAAATTTCCCTTCTAACTACAAGATGACCTTAATTTTCTACAGCACCTATCTCTAGATTCAGCATAAAATTCTTGTTCAAATTTGTCTTTCATTTTTGGCATTTGAAATCAGCTCCTACTTTATCTTTCTTGCACTAAACTGATGCTTGCGATTTGCCAATAATAGAAACCAAAACTTCCACGATCACTTATTTGTGTTCAAATTAAATTAAATTAAACATGTTTAAATGTTTCCACTGTTCATTAATTTGCACACCCTTGGTACATCAGTCATTCTGTGACTAAAATGAACACAAAGTACCTTTTCAAGAAGGTCCTTCTATTTGGTCTTCTGACGTGTCATTAACAGGAAGGTGAAGGTGAAACTAAAATATACTAACTGAAAAAAAAAAAACCCAAACCCAAGAAATTACTCACACGTACATTCTTATTTTGCTCAAATGCTAATATATTGAGTCAGGAAAAATACAGACATATATTAAAACCAAAAGTAAATGCCAACTAATAAATAAGATTCAAGATTGATTTTTTTGTAAATATTAAGCCAACATAGGAAATTTTATGCCTCTAAAGATACAATAAATATAGATCCTTTTTAATTTTTTTTTTCTTTTTCTTTTTTTTTTTTAGCAGCAGTTCTTTTTTACTGCAATAATTTGGTCAAAAGCATCTCACAAGAGCTATGCAGAGCCAGGAGCTGTCTGAGCACCTCTGGCTGTAAGTTCATGGACATTCCTTGCTCAGGAACACTGCAGTACTGCTGCTTGGAGAAAACTCCTTGAAAGCTCAGGTCACACTATCATTTAGACAAAAACATCCTCATTTAAAAAAAGATATTAATGCAATGTATTTTTGAGCTACCCCAGCACACACTATACATCTCAAATGTTTCTGAGTTTAAGAGAAACCCTGGAGAAATGTTTGGGAACTAAAGAACATAATCCACATCCACTGACAGAAAAAAAAGCAATTTTTTTTTTCTCCTTTGACATATCTTCAGTGTATTTTTTTTAAAGAATGCTACTGACTTTTCCAGCTGATACCTAAATGCCTGCTTGGCACAAAGATCCAGAAGTAGTTCTCCCATATGTTATTAATTATTTCATGACTCACATAAGCTTTACAGAACTGCTGCAAATAAATAGAATAATCTCAATTTTATGAACACTGGGCTAGATATGCTCTTAGCAAGCTTTCACGTTTTCAGAATCTTTATTTATCTTTGTTTTCTGTATCACTCAAGGTTTCTAGCTGCAACTGCGAACACGTATTTTATTATTTTTCTTTCCTCCAACAACAACAGAGTGATTGCATAAAACTAATTAACAATTTGAAAAAGTGCAAATTTATGGTAAGAAAGTCTCTCTGAGAATACCAACTAAATTTTTTCTTTTAATATTTAAAGCAATACTGAATTTTCCATTAAGAAATTTTTCAGCCTTACACTTACTGTAGTTACTTTACATTAAAGTGAGTTTGAAAACTTCTTTTTTTTTCCCCAGAGTACTGTCTACCAGAAACTGTAAGATAAAAATAAACAGTAAGATAAAAAAAGTAAGATAAAAGTCTAATTTTTTTTTAAATCCCCCTTAAAAAGTTATTATTTCCTGCAAGGAAAAAAAAATGTTTTATGACCATCGCTACACTGTAACTTATAACAGAAAATTACTACACTTATAAACCATAGCACTAAAAATTAGAAAACATCATAGTTTAGCAGTATTAATTAATTTTCTTTCTTATTTCTATTATAATGGAACCTTTAATAGTCCTGTCACACACTTGTGAAAAATACAGGCTATTTTCATTTACCACGAGAAGCCCGTGCTCCCCTTGTCCATCTTCCCTGCTGCTGTCTCTGAACTCCTGATCGCTGTGCAGCCTCATCTCACACATCCCTTGTTCTTAATCCTTATGCAGGAAACCAGGATGAATGAGCATTAAAACAAACCCAAAACAAAGCAGCAAACACCAGCATAAAAAACCACAGTGTCTCACTCCTGTATCTAGTGTACTTTCTTTAAAGGAAATAGACACCTCTTGCCTATGTGACCATTGCTGGTCTTACTGCTCTGCTTCTGTTTTCAGAAGCACATGTGGGCTAAAATAGCCCCATCAAAATAAGGTTTATGAAAATGAGACCACAGAGAATTTCAGTTTTCCAAATTGCCCCTAATTGTGATCAGAGCACTGGATTTAGCTGTGAAGCCTGCACCAATTTTGCAAAGGGAAGAATAGGAAGATCCTCAATTACAGCTGCACTCAGGCATGCTATTGCTTATAATGGTGCTTAAGCCACAACATGACATTTATTCTAAGAGGTAAAGGTCAAAGAAATAAATAAGGAGAAGTGACAGAAACAATCTTGGCAAAGGAGTCCCTTCCTGGGCAGCAATTATGACAATCTTCACCATGCTGCAAAATTAGCCTACAAAGTGAATTATTTCAAAAACATAAAAATGAATGAAAACAGTTCTCTTGATTTAAACCTTAAGGTATGCACTGGGTTTTGGGATTTTTTGTTTGTTGTTAAACTATGCAAATGGCAGTAACAGTACATTATTTAAAGCAAACAATAAATCTGCTCCTGCTTTTTAGATTTGCAACCTTTTACAGTTCCATGATCAAACTATCGGGTAATTTGTTTTTTAATTCAGGAGAACAAAGCAATTTACAAGTCTCTACAGAAAAATGCTACAAAACTTTAATTATTTTGGCATTTCAGGAACATATTTAGCTTAGCATTGAACAAAGCTAGTTGTGCCAAACTACATCAGTAACATCCAGAGAGCTGTTAGCATTCAGTAATCATTTGGAAAAGAACTTGATGTTTCCTGGCTATCATAACAAGATTAAAGCCTGAAACTGTGCTAATTTCTGAAAATCCCCAACAGTAATGAAGTTATACTGATTGACATCAGCAGAGAAATTGTTGCTGGTGTGTATTCAGGCAACTGGAAACTCTTCAGAGTAATAACTTAAAATTCAGTGTACAGAATAAGTTGCAGAAGAGGATGAGGAGAGTTGTACCTGCAGATCTAATTCGGCTGTTCCATCAGTAAGGCAAAGCTTTTGATCCTCCCAAGTCCCCTGTCCCACCAAGGTCCTTGTGAGCACCATACTTTAGACCTTGATCTTACAGGGCGCTGCGTGTGGCCCACCAAGGACATGTGGATCCCCTCACACCTTCAATCTGTGCATGCATTGCATTGTCTCAACATGCATAAATACAACAACTGCATCACTCCAGGCAGTATCAACAGGAACAGCATCTATCATAATTAATATAACATTTTCATAGATTGAGGCACCAGGGGATAAATAGAAAATTCAGCCTTTTTAAAAGGAAATACAATTGTTACACATGCTTTAGTTGCCATGCACTGAATTTTCATTTGAATAATATAATTTAGGAGAAAAAAAATAAGCAGATGACATGGAAAAGAATATTAAGAAGTCAATAAGGGGTTTATTTGATTGCCAACCCCTTGATTAATGCAAAGTAGGCTGCATCCTCAAACCACCAAACTGCTCTAACAACAATTATTTTTCCTTTCCTGGCATTACTCAGCTGAAACATCTTACAGTATCCTGACCCTTCATTCAAGTGTTAGCCAAGACCACTACATGATAGCAGGATTCCACCCAATCAACAGCATCATTACAGCACTAATGGATACAGTGACATTTAGAAAACCAAATCCTTGCCCCTGTGGACAGCAAACAAGCCCAAATTCTTAGCAGAGTGGTACTCGGTGCCTGCAGAGAATGAACAGGCAAGTCATGCTCATGTACTCCTGGCCTTGATGAGGGAAGCCATGAAGAGAGAGCAGACTGATCATCAATACTCATCTCTCCACTATGCTACTGCAGAATTTATTGAGGAGCTGGAGGGCGAGGGAAGGGTGAAGGCAGTGCCCCAAAATCCCAAATCTAACAAGGACAGTGAGAACAAAACCAAAACTCTGACTCCTACTATTTTAAATAATGCTACATGGAACACAAAAAAAGCCCCAACAACAAAAAAGAAGAAAAAAAGAAAAAATAAGAAACAAAAAAAACAATAACAAAATACCACAAACAAACAAAAAACCCCACAAAAACAAAAAAAAAAACCAAAAAAATCAACAACAAAACCCACCAAGAAAAAACAACAGAAAAGAAATCCAACCCATTCCAAAACAAACAACCACGACAATAACCCTCTAGACAGCTAAACAAACCAACAAACAAAACCCTCACCCAAACCCCCAAAACCAC
>VRYO01002253.1:10780657-10848988 GCA_009812075.1 Sialia sialis | reverse complement strand
TGCACTAATATGGCACTAAATTAGAAGCAGTTTCTGTGAACCCATTTAAAACACCTCTGCTGGACCATGTAATGGGAAGAAAAGATTATTTTCTATCTTGTGCCATGATCTGCACAAGAATAAAACTGGAGTGGAAGAACAAAGAGCCAGAGCTCTACAGAGCCTCCTGTGAAACTTCTGGAATAATCAGGTTGAGTCTAGCTTCCATAATTATTCACTATTTTCTTATTTCGGTGTACTCTTACAACTTTATTAATCCTGACCAGAAACGTGATGTGCTTTGTACTTGAGTTTAATGGACCTGAAGACATTGATTTGTTCAAGCTTTAGCTTTGAAGGATTGTTAGTGTTGAGCAGATCACGTCTTTATAGGTCCTACATGGAATCATACAATAAAATAAAATTAAGCTGCTATAAACCCCACTGTATTATCTAGGGAAAAGGTGCATTATTTTCTAACCTGCAGAAAGCTAAGGCCTTGCAATAATTTAACAAAATTCTACAAGAGACATAGAGAATTAAATTAATTCTCACTTCAACTCAAGGAAAGTTCATGACGATATTTCACTTGAACAGTGCTTCAAGTTATGACTGTTCCTGTGTACACTTTCTGCATAATTTTCCTTATGTTGTTACTCAGTGGGTTAAAATCATCCCTCAAGTGACTTACAGTTTAGTTTCACTACTTAAGCCAAGATAAAGTAGTAGTTTTCTAAGATTGGTCAGAGCAGAAATGGGTAAATAAATAGTAATCAAATCAGAAAAGAATTCAAGAAATGAAATACAAAGCCTTTTCTTTTGAACTGCATGTATATTTTTAGCTGGATTTAAGATGATCTTCTGTCTAAAACAATGATCTGATTTCAGACTGAGTATTAACAAAAGTCAGGAAACTGTAGAAAGTTTTCAATTTATCAAATTGAAATGTTTATAAATTTACCTTACAATTGCCTGTGGTATTCCCTCACCACACAAAAGGCTTCAGAGAGGACTATCTCATTGTCTGATAGTGTGCCATGGACCCTGAGCCCTGTGAGGTGTCACTCCATGGGGAGACAGGAGGTGCAATTTTTGGTCAGAGCTTACTGTCTCTCCAAATCCATCATTATCCTTTCAAAATTCTTAAAACTTCGGCCTAGTCTGTAGAAGGGTGCAGTGACTAATGAGCTGACTCAGGTTTAACCAGGACCATGGGTTCCTTTCTGTGGCACTGCTTTCCATCATCTTGTTTCCCATCCCTCCTGCAGATTCCATCACTTCCCCTTGTTGAAAAATCCCTTCTGCTTTGCTTTTCAATTTTCCTTTACATTCATCTTTCAAGCTTCCTCGTTTTGTAGAAGACAGAACTTAAATTGGAAGCCTTTGTCTTGTTAAAAAAAAAAATCTTTAATCTTTATTCAGGGTTCTCTTTTATGATGATAATGGAGGATTATACAAGAGCTAACATTTTCTCATGTTTATTAGTTACTCAAATCTTCTACTTTTAATAAAGAGGGACAAAGACAAAATAATTGCATCTTGCAGAAGCCTTCTCTTTTCTTTTAGACTTTGCAGCTTTTTCAGAATTTTAAAAGAATTTAAATAGACTAGGAATTACTTAACAGAAATACATTTTTCAAAACTTAGAGCTTGGTTTCTTTTCTCAACTGTGTAGGGAAAAATGCTCTTAGAAACACAGTGCCACGTGGACTTCTAATATTTTTTTAAATGTGTAAGCTAATAGAAGCAAGGTACCACTCAAATATCCTGAGGTTTTTTCCACTTGATTTCTCCAGTTCAAACTGAACAGTTCTGATTCAGGACAGAAATAACCCCATATCCTATGCAGAAGATTCTGAAAATTAAAGCTCCCTGCAAAAAACTACCAGACATGCCAGAGCTGGGCGATGCAAACTGAGGATAACAACAGGAAAGGAGCAATTAGATGCTCTCCTTTTCTGATGCTGATGAAAGAAAGGATTTTCTCCAAAATTCATCACTTTATTCCAGGCCATTGCATTATAAAGTACAAAAACAGAACAACAACTATTCTCTGACAATTTACAGTCCAGATTACTAAATTGTTTCTGGCTCCAAGTGCCATGTTTCTGAGTCAGTGCAATTTTAACTGTGTATTTAAATAGTAGTTTGTTGGTGCCCAACTCTTAATACAGTACAGATGCATTTGCATTGCAGATGAAAGTGACTGGTGATCTCATGGCAAGTTTTGAAGCTTTAGAGGAAATACTCATTATTTTTGAAGTACATGAAGATAAACGAAAGATTAGATAATATATATTACAGCTAGCCTCATTCTACATGATGCATAAGGGGGAATAATCTTTGTCTTTGGTAACTGATGGAACTTTACAGTTCCCATATTTGAATGAAACCCTGAATGAAGAATGACTCACTACTCAGCTGTACCTTTCACCATGTCCTCACAGGACTCAGAAGAGAGAAAGGGAGAAGTATGAAATCAGCCTGATTTTTATCCTATTCTTGAGAAGGTAGCTGCACTAGCTTATCTGGAGGACATAAAACTTGACGTGTTTTTAGGAATAAGCCTTGCTTAATTTATGAACTAAATTTTCAAAGGTCCATGCCCAGACCAGCTTTGGTTAAAACCACCTTCTGCAATCTGTGTGAAACCTAAATTCATAAGCTTCTTGTCCTTCACCAGTTATGGAAAGCTCAGAGCCAGACACCAAACCAGAAGCTTTCTGAGCAGGGAGTCATCCAGGGCTCAGAAATATGGGACCAACAATGTGCAGATGCTCAGAACTACTCAGCATTTTAGTGAAAGTCAAAGCAGGACAACTCTAAGGGAACAAGAGAATTTTTTATAGATGCTGCTGCTCTGAGAGTATTGCATATAAAAGTGACTTCTACATTTATGAAAGAAAGGAAATATTGCCAATTTTAAGTGCCCCCATAGAGTATAATTCCCAGTTAATTAAAGGTAATTAAACAACAGCCTGTTCTCTGGGTTCTAAGAGCTCTTCAGGAAGGAGTACAATGCAATGTGCATTTCATGATTAAATGAATTGTTCTGTGAAATGAATGGATCATAACAGGGCAGAGCTTTACTGCAAAACTTCTGACTGAAGGGCTCCACAGATTCCTCTGCAGAAAAGAAAATAAATAATTTTTGCAAGAAGCAGTATAGTGGTTTTGATTTAAAGCTTTTAAAAAAGTAATAAATTTCTGGGTTTCTCTGTATTAACAAATGCCAGATGAAATAACTGGTCAAGCATCTACTCAAGTCAGTACTAATATGAGTTGAAGAAATCATAGAAATGCCAAGTTGGAAAAGAAAACTCAATAACCAGTCAAAATCAAGAACTGGAATCAGAAATTAGAGATGAGTTAAACTGAGTGCTGGTGTGCATTTTTTCACTAGCTAAAGGCCACTACAACACATATGGGGACCACACCTTCAGCAGCCTAGAGTGAATTTCATGCTCTCCTACACATAAAATGATCCACTGTTTTTGTGAAAATATCTTTATGTGAAAATATCTTAGCAACGCATAACAGGTATTAGTGATTATTTTCAACTGACACATTGATAAAATAATAGCAAATGTAATTTTTTGTGAAATTTAGTGCTAAAAAATCTGGTCTCTTAACTGAAAAGCATAGTGTTTTCTAGACCCTGTAATATATGTCAATGCAAGCTTTTAAAATTCAAAGACATGAATTTAAAAGCTAAAATTACAACACTGTTCTGCATTTAAATCCAGATCCCTGCTTTCATTTGAAATACAGAGGTCTGGAACCTCTGCATTATTCTAATTTTTTTTTCTAATCAAAATATATTTCTGCCATCTCCACAGTAAGAAAGTTTCACTATTCAGACTCAATAAAATAAATTTGACAGAATTATTTGAATAATCCATAAAAGATTGAGAGCTAGTCAAGAGGTTGATGTTTTAATTACAGTAATATATTAGAAAAAGAAAAATGCATTAAGTAGAATCAAAACCTGGAGATAAAGGAGAAAGAGAAAGTTTTGACAAACTCATGGGTCAAAACCAGGACAGCAGTATCCTCAGGATACTGCAAAGTAAAAAAGAAAAGGACTTGCAGAAAATTTAAAATAAATCTCACCCCTATTGATGAAATCAAAGTTTTATTCATTTCAGGTCTTAAGTACCTCTTCAAGTGTTACAGGACTTCTAATCTTCATTCTCTAATGTTTTTTCTTCTCAAAGGGATTTATTCCAGCCAGGGTACTCTTGAATCTAGAACATGGTGCCACTAGAGACACTTCTCCATTAGCTGGGCTTATCATGCACAGAAGATTGAATTTTTTTTTTTTTTGTAAGACACAGAAAATATGCAAAAAGGCGTGCCTTCTTCTCTACAGGTGGGAAAATCTTAAATCTTGAAAAAAGATCTAAAGTTGTGTAGTCTCATTAATGTAATAAGTGCTCTTTTTAAATAAAGGGAATGGTGGCACAGAGTACAGTGTCCAAACAAACCAATTCACATCAATTTCTCAGTACGCACCAGATGATCTATTTGTGAGGACATCCGTCATCATTACCACTGATTTGCTTTAGCTATGGCTGTAGATGAAAGTCCCAGAAGAGGAAAGAAAACCCCAAAAGAAGCACATCCTCCCAAAATTGATACTAGACCTTTTTATTCGATGATGCAAATACAGATTTAGTAGTTTAACTAGTCATTCAATTCAGAATATTGATTATTTTTACACAAGTTTTTTTTTTTCTTTTTTTATATATTGTTCTGAATTTCTAAGGACAGCTGTTCATGCTCCATGTTCACGATTCAGTTGTTCTTCAGTTAAAAATCACCAGGGAAAGATTATCTACTGTCTCTGACAGTTTATCTTCTTGACTGAAACACATATTAAGTGTATCTCAGCTTACCTTAAAAAAAACAAACAAACTCTTGACCTATTTGACTGCAGATGGAGGCTAAACTTATCTAGAGGATCTATTTAAAAATCTTTTAAAATCAAAAGGCAATTTGGAAAGATCATGTAGGAAATAAAAAATGCTTTTAGAAATCATGAGAATGCTTACATTCAACAAAGCTTCAAGTTTTGTTCATCACATTTCCAATTCTTAAATTTCTAAAATACTTTGGTTATTTAAGGAGAAAGGTCAGTAGTATGTCAAAGACCTTCAGGCTTGAAAAGCCTTCTGTCATAGGGAGATGCAGCCTCTGCACAAACTTCAAGCTGCTTTAGGCTACTCAAGAACTATGACTTGTACTTATGAAGTAAGTTATTTATGGCCTCTTCTATTGTATGCAATTCTCTTTCTGCTGAGATAAGGTATTTCATCAGATTCATGCTACTGCCCTTCTAGTTTGCTGCTAGTAATCAGTAAAAATTACAGCTATCATCAAAATTAATTTAAAACTGCTACTATCCTTCATCCTTTTAGTATCCCTATGAATTAGAGAACCCATTTTGCAACGCTAGAGAGCCTCCTTAAAGTTTAAATAAACATGTATTTATTCCTGGGGACAATCAGCACAAATATTGCAACTAAACTCTCATCTGGAATTATGGCATGTACGCTGCCACATATAAATAATTCCAGACAGATGTGATGAGAAACCCAAGATGCTTGACATTAGTCTTTAAATCACATGCCAGCTAACATCAGTTAAGGAAGATATGTGATACACTTTTGTAGGAAACTGGCTTTAGAAAGATTGGGTTTGTGATTTCAGAACATTTTCTTATCCTTTTTTTCACTGCTAAAACTTTTAGTGACTTTTGTGGTACTGTACCAACTTTCCAGTTAGCAGGGCGTCAGATTACCTGTTAAAAAATAACTTATATTGGCACTGTTTTATAAAATAATTTACTGATTTTGGATGATTTGGTTTTTAAAATGGGAGAAAAGCATGGTATTTAAAAAAACAGAAAGGAGGGAACAAAGGAGTGGGAAGAATGGGAATAAGGGACAAAATATCCAGCCTTGGTGTCTTGCAGGTGAGATTTGGGTGCAAAGATCTGAGAAACAGAACTGTTGTAACTGTACAGCCAGTGAAAGCATCCCGATGTTTTCATACAACCTTTATGGAACATTCAAGATGCAATATGAAAAGTGGCACACAACTACTGTTCTTCATTTTGTTACAACTGTTCTCACTTCCTGCTACAGTTATACCACAGACACATTTCTTCCCCTCTTCTTCTTGGGCTGCATTTGTTTTCTTTGCATATATTTTATTTTAAGATGAGCACTTAGTCACTGAATACCTGGAAGCTGATGTCCCAATATGTAGAACTGAGAAATCTCTGAGGAAAAACAATAAAAAATATTTACCTTTTCTCTTTCAAGACTAACAGGCAGTATAGTATTTTCCATTGGTGTTATTTGGAGATACAGTTTGGACATCTGTTTACCCTAGACCTTAATTAAATTTGGGGTTCACATTGATAAATAAATTTTTAAAACTGTTTTTTCCCTGGCTTTATTTTTATTCACTTCCTGCTGATGGCAATGCAGTCCCTGCAGCCTGGAGATCCTCAGGACCCAGGCAAAGCTCAGTACAAACTGATGAAGTACAAGTGCTGACTCCAACCTTTACTACCCTGCTCTGGAACAGACAAAAAGCTTCATAAAATAACATGAAAAGTCAATAAAAAATGCATATGCCAAACATTCTTTTGACAGTGTCCTCAGAAAAACAGGCCATAGTCCCCTGTGCATTTTCAGTGGGTAATTAGGAATAGTGAATGCAGCAGTGGAAAAGAAAGCAAAGTCCACAGGCAGCAGTTTAGCCACCACTCCACCCCATGCAGGACAACTTGGGTATTGTTGGTGCTCTGTGTTGTTCTGCCAGCTGTTCTTTTCCTCTTCCATTGAGGCTGTCAGTTAATGGAAGCAGTGATGTCTTTCTCATCTTCTGGGGCTGCACTGCAAGCAGCACAGCAGGGCCATCATCTCACATAATTACCTGATTTTACTTGAGATGCCAATGATTTCACTTTAAGTACACTTTGGAGGTGTGCTCCATGAGATACACAACAACAAGAACATTTTTTAAGAGCTCTGCATTGCTCTGTTCTGAACCATTAAAGCCTAAGCAATAGCTAACACTGGAAGAATAAAGTAGTCATTAAAGTTAGGTACTGTTATTTCCAGTGATGCAGACAGTCCTTGGCAGTATGGTATGCTAAGCACAGGTTGTTTTATCCTACAATAGCTCCATATGACGTCAAACTGGCAGCTCTTTCACTGAAAATTCCTCTTGTAAGATACGTTTGACATGAACAAACTTGTAAGAAAAATGTCTTATACCATTGGCAAGTCTGTTTCACACATTTCCCTTTGAATTTTCTTGGCTATAAACTTTATAGAAGAAAAAAAAAAAAGTATTTTTCAAAAGAAAAATAGAAAGGCTTCATATTTGCCCAAATATGGATTAGTCAGGTACACCTCACAACCTTATCCAGAGCAGCAGAACTGTGCCCAGGGAGCTTCTGAGTTTAGCTGCCCTCAACCAGTACAGAGCAACTCTTTATTTGGCTTGGAACTTAGAAACCTCACATTAAAACCAAAGTATGTAATGTGGATTTAATTCTGTATTTACTAACTATTGTGACCAAATAAAAGCTATTAGAAGAAATACAAACTATGATAGCATCCTCAGGAGAGGAAAGTCTTACACACTCCAGAAGTTCTTTATTTCTGATTGGTACCCATGAAGTAGAGTATGAATGACTAAGGTTTGCAAATATATTGCTCTTCTCTGACAGAGAGAAAGACCTTGTTTGTTTTGCAGATAGAGATTTCTTCAGGTCAGAAAGTATGAATTCCCTTGCAGCTTCAAGTATAAACATATTTTACTGACTTTAGTATTACCAAGATAAAAGCTAATGTCTCTACTTTTACTATATATGATAAGTAAAGCCAACACTTTTTCATCTGGGAAGAGGAAAAATATAAGCATGCTGAAAGATGTAACATTCCAACAGTACACAGACAATGTTAGAGCATGTGAGTTAAATATATATATCTAGAGACCAGACTATAATAAATACAATGGAAAAAAAACAATATTTGAAAGTGAGGCTCTTATTTCTGTTGACTCAAAATTATCTAACTCTAAATATTCACAGAAGATGGAAAAAAGTCACAGCAGAATTGACATATTAAGCATACATAAGTGTCATATTGGCAGTGCAGTATTAATTATATTCACCTAACACAGAGTATCCCATAGCATCAACAGGGAAGATATGAAAAATGAGGGTTTCTTATCCATGATTTGGTATGTGGGAAACTGCTGCTCATAATGATTCCATTTCTTGCCCTTGGTCACTCACATACAGCATCTGGCTCAGATGCAATTTTTTTTTCCTATGCTGGTGATAAATGTCTTAAATAAAACATCCTTCCTCCAATTTCTGTGCTAATGGTAATTCTGCAATATGTGGTGCTGTAAGGCTGATACACATACCCAGTCCTCTCTATTCTTACTTCATTCCTTTTTTCTAAACTCAAAGTCTAGGAAGGAAGCTTCCTCATCCCCATCTTTTCTAAGCTGTTTTTCCCCATTTTCACTGTGAAGAAAGCACTCACGGTCTGCATCCTCCTATGGTGCAGCAGGACAGACCAACTCATCTAAGGTTATGTAACAGAGGATATCAATGAGCTTCTCTTCCAATTAATGGATGACTTTTTAGTTTTATGAATCAGCTTGTCCTTGACCTTTTACAGTGCTGTTTATTCACAATGTTTTCCACTACCATTTCACATTCCATGCCTGGAAAGGAAAGAACACAGATTCTGTTTTCAACCACAGCTTCCCTAATTTGTTCTTAAAGAAATAGAATTTGCAATTGCTGGGAAGGACATCTCAAATGAGACAGGTCTGACAATGACTGTCACTACCATAACTTCTTTCCTGTGATGTAATCTCCTCAAAACTTTATTCCTGTGATGACACAAAGTTAGAGCTACCTCTTCTCACACTTGCAAAGACTGGAAAGCTTCTTGCCTACAGGGCAACTGAAGCTTGCTGAGAGCACTACTAATACAAGATAGAGCATGATGGTGTTGTCCACCTATAGCATTCAGAACCCTACACGTGTTTTGTGGCTGTTCTCCTGATCCCTAGATTTGGATGGATAGTGTCAGACAATGCTGAAAGCTACCACATTTCACCATGTCTACTTTTCTGTATTGCAGGACAACTACAAGAGTGCTCCTAAATATCTTCAGGAGAAAGTTTAGGATATGCAAAGTGCTAAAATTCTACACAACAGAAAAAGGGTTAGAAAATGCATTACACCAGCTTCAGCTAGGTCTTTTGAAACTGGATAATGAGGAACTTTTCTTTCCCCCAAAACTGCCTTGTTAACAGCTGCAAATACAATTGTACATCCTGCCCTGGGATAGATGCATATCATTCCTGTTGGCAATGCAGGGAAAATCAATTTTATATGGCACTGAGAACTGCAACACTTATGGAAGCAGCATTTGACTCTGGATTGCACAGTCATTTTAATTTAGAATAGGGGCACTGCATGAGCAAAAATAGAGAAATGTAAGGATCACAAACCCAACCAAGTAATCCCATTCCTAGGGTCTACAATTTCCGAAGGCAGAATTGATCCCTTATCCGCATGTCATGTGATTCCGGCCCATCTACTCAAAGTCTTATCTGGAATCATGGAGCCATCAAATATTAAGGGATTGGGAGGGTCCTTAAAGATCATCTCAATACTCCACACCACGGGCTGGGACCCCTCCCACTGGAGCTGGTTGTTTAAGGTCTTCTCCAACCTGGCTTTAGACAGTCAGGGTTGAGTCCAAGGACCAACCCTATCTAGTTTCTAGTAAATACTAGTTCAGTTGTCTAACTTGAGTTTGCTTATCCTGATTTAAAAGAGGTATGGATAAGTTCTCTGCCTCCTGGTTTCACAGAGTATATTCACCCAAGGGAAAGATGACGTAGTCTGACCTAGGTGGCTGAGAAACCCATGGTCATGCCCGCTGCACTGCTGGGGCAGTGCTGCCAGTGTGAACAGAAAGCAAAGGGCAGAAAAAACTCCAGGTCAAGGACTCTCTATCAACCTTCTCATGGTTTTACCGGCAATTCTGCCTCTTTAACAGGGCAAAGATTGTAGACACATTTTTAAAAGGAAAATGTTGCCACTGATTTTTCAATTTTCCCCCCACCTCTTTGTGTTACAACCTTGTCATTGGAAATTAAATCTATGCTGCCCAGACTTGGGTTTCCCTCTCTATTTTTCTGTACAAGAATTTGACAAAATTGAGTGCTGCTTTTGCTGTGTTGGCATCTGTTGGAAGATCTGCAATAAGTTAATGGTTAGGTGCACTCAATAAGTGAACTTGTGGGCAGTGCACAGTCAGTTCAACATTACCACTGTATGCTAAGGACAGTGTTAGGATAAAAATCCAGTACTCTTAGACTATGTGCAGAGCTTAAAAACGAGATACTGACCAGAGCAGAAGATTTTGAAAACCAGTGCCCTTGAAAGGTAAGTTTGTGATTCAAAAATTAGTTACGTTGCATGAAAATAAGAAAATGTTGTAAACATTTTCCCTCCTAGGCATGAATGCTCAGAACAGAGTAAAATTGTATTGAAAGATTCACTACAATTATGATTTAGATGTTATTTGGATTGCAAACTATGTGATGGTGTCCTTTGTATTTGACAATGAAAAATCCTTTAGCTAACCACAAATCATCCTGTCTGCATTTGAGCATTTTTTTTAAAATACCCTCTTTTAAGAAGGATTACTTTCATATAATTTTTCAAGAACATTTTGAAGAAAACATTCCAATTAAGCACTATGGAGTTTTTTGTTCTGGTTTGTTTTTTCTTCTTCCTACTACTAATACTGAAAATCCTCCACTCTTCAAGAACATTTGCCAGCTTACCTGGCAAATCAACACTTGTAACACTATATTATATTTCAAAATGTACTTTTCACTCAGTCAAATATGCTCACTACATAATACAATAATGACCTAAGAATTTAACCACCTGAAGTTACAAAGAAGATGGAGAAGCCACAGCAGAAAAGACTGGATTGTTTAGAGATTCCAATTTGTAGTCTTTGTGGTTGTAGTGTTATATTTTGAATGACGAATTTGCTTCAGTGAGTACTGTATTTTACTTGACACATGAGAACACTTTATTATTGCCTTGAGTGAAAACAATCTCAAAAAATACCTATTGTGCCCATATTTCTGACAAATATTGTCTGTCATACACAACATGTGTGCATAGTTGCAATACTGTTGTATTTTCCTTCTTCAACCTGGACCTGTGGTGTTAATGAGCATGGGCTGGAGTTACAAGAATATGCTCAGGCTAATGATGCTCCCAGACCCCTTGGAAGTGGAATTTAGTCTCAAAACTTTTTTTGTACTTGCATTTCCAATTCAGCTGTAATTTTTCTCAGCATTTTCAGACAAACTTAATTCATCATAAATGCCATAAACATATAACACTTTTTTATTTCCTGCATACAGGTAATAATTTTTAAATTTTTATCTCCACCTTCCTTTCTGATCAATTGGAAATAGAACATTAGAAATTAGGAATTTATATTTAATTTTAGGAAGGGCTTTTCAAAGCTCCATTATTTAATATTACAAAAGAAAAAATGTACAGCAGCACTCACAACAACTCAGTTTTCAAAGATAGTTCACTCATTACCACATAAATAGCACAGCCACTTACTCAGCATACCTTTCCCTGTCTATCATTCCAGTGTCAAGCCTGTAAGTTCAAAAGTGCACCCTTTTTTTGCCAAATCCAGAAGACCCACTTTATGTCTGCTAAGCAATTATTTTACTAGGGAAGAATAATGGAATTTCAGTCCATTTTAAATGATGTATTATCTGTCAGCCAAGTAGATCTGTTCTGAAAGTCATGGCCCTGAAAGTCTGACACAGCTGGTGTGACTCTGCTTAGTTTCTTGTCTACTGTCAAAATAGCTGAATATTGTCAATACAACAAAATTTATCTTAGAGGTTTCAGAATATCTTGAATATTGACTTATGTGGCAACAAACACATATGCAAGACAGTACAAACTTTGAATGCAACAGGCATGGCAATGAAACAAAATATAGTTTATGCATTTCCTTGGTCACCCTATTGCTTTCTAAATCCAATGGCATTATTACACAATGAATATGTGAAACATGAGGCAGATCAAACTCTGTTAGACACCCACTGAAACAGCCCACAAAACTTTTTATTTCTCTCTAAATTTGTTCTTTCTGAAGCCACAGAAGTAATAAGATTATTATTATTCTGGAGACAGACTTTATTAAATTACAGCTTTGAAAACACCATGAAAACATCGGCATTGCACGGCTGAATTTCTCAGCAGTAACGTGGAAGACTGGAACCAAGCCACAAATCTATTTACAGGAAGGCTGCTTCATTCACAGACCACCACCTCACACATCCAAAGAGCCTCAGCAGCACTCTATGCCACTAAAAAGCCAGGTGTCATCTCCACCCTACTTACATGGCACTGTGCGGAGGTAGAGATTGTCTCTTATGATCTGCTGCAGCTCATGGTCCACCGAACCTTTCTGGAACCGTAGATTGAGGTAGTGACGAAGGTCCTTATCAACAATGCCTCCTGTCAGGGAAGAGACAAATGAAAGTGCAATTTAAAACTACATTGCATTGATGGAAGCAATGAATCACGTGTGAACTCTTTGTGGCTCATTTTCCTTCACGTTTCCGTCACGATGGAGAACAGAAGCACACAGGGCTTTCTGATTAAAGCATGTGCTTGGTACAGTATTTTTTACTATTGATAATTGTAAAGGTTAAAAGCACTTAATGACATATCTAACTAAATATGCACAGTTCAGAAAAGAGATATAAGATTATAGACAGAGCTGTCAATTTTCTTTTTGCACAAAACTTGAACATATTGTTATTATACAACTATCTAACATGTATCTAAATAATAAAATATTCAGCATTATGTTTCCAGTGACCTTTTACCAATTTCTCAATTCTTATTAAAACAAAAATTTTGGTTCAAAATCTCTCTGCAGTGTTCAGCGTTTTTAGTATAATCAGAATAAAATGTGGCTGTTCTTAGCAGCCATACGTTATATGTTTTGTTTTATTTATTTCTGCTAGAATTCACAATTGAAAAAGACACTATCAAAAACAAGGGTTCATATTTCAGTTCCACCACCAAAAATGTCATTATAAAATTTCAGCAAAGCAGTGCAAACGTGGAAAAAAAACTGAGTAAAAAAACCTTGTATTTGCCACTTTTGCTATAACTTTAGGACAAAACAATTCAAACTACAGTTTAACCATTGACTGGTGCATCATGTTCCACTATGAAGGGCATATCTATAAAACTAATCCAACGTAATTAATAAGCATTTCCGAATATAGTTCCTCCCCATTTAACTTTAAATAGGGATCACATTTTTAATCATGGAAAAGTCTATAAATAACTCAATTTCTTCTCTCTCTCAAATTCTGACATAGGAAAAATATAGAAAATAATACTACATTGAGTTCTGACATGTATTCCCAAAATGAAAAATTGCAATAGATAGGTCCCTAACTTGTTGCTTCACACATGCAACCTTAAAACATTTTTTCAAATGACACTTGCTATTGAACCATCTACCAAAAGTCTTATTGACTTAGACTATATAAAGATTTTCCTGTAAATAGGAGCACATAACATTGCTATCCAATTTTTTGAAAGTCGCTGCAGAACATAAATGGTTATAAATTAAATTATATTTCTTTTTACAGCTATTCCTATTTATCTGCCTATTCTAAGTCCATAATGTTACTACTGCTACTCTTACTCATAACTTCAAAACCTTTTCTTCCAGGTTTATAAAACCTTGTAAATAATTTCTCTTTCACTAAAGGCAAAAAACTCAGCAAACTTGCTTAATCAAAAGAAGTGGGGGAAAAGCACCCCAGCTCATAAGACAAAGTACCTGCATGCCAGGTTCCCTGAGGCTGAGAACTTCCATTTGGATCTCTGTTCTTCCAGGATCCCCAGGCTCTAATTGATCTATTACTTTGTACCACTGACACTGCTTCTTGCAATAGTTCACTTTGCAGACAAGACCATCCTTACTTCTAATTCCTTGTGAGATTTCTGAGGAGGCTGCAGAGAAATTCTGAGTCTGCTGTCCTTTGTGATCGGCTGCAGAGAGTAAAGGTCCTGCAGCTCTTGCTCTTCTCACTCTATTATACAGAACATGCCCAGTGATGCAGATGCTTTTTGGCAGCTTGAGAAAATGTCAGCTCAAGAACAACAGCTGTAGCCTGCACACTGACACAAACCCAAATCATTTCACTTATAACGTGAGTAAGTTTTGGTACCTACACAGGCTTCTGACCCTCAAAGTGCATTTTTTTATTTACAGTCTCTTGTTTCAAACACAGCCATTTAGTTAATTTAGTTCAACATGTGTAATGAATGCACTAAAACCACCTAAGCACTTCATAAAAAGAGTCACCTAATATTTTTGGCAAATTGCATATTCCAAACGAGATATCAAAATGTGTATTTACAGGAAGAGAGCCTACAGCCTTGCATTTGCTAATTGCAATTCAAAAGCAAGTTTCTAACAGAAATAAAATCATGGTGCAGAGGAAATAAAACTTAGCAGCTTCCAAGCACAATGGAAAAAATTTAATTTTTTCTTAATATCTGAGCATATGCAGCCAGATGAACTACAGTCAAGGCATCTACAATTGCAAATTTTCTTCTTCAAAAGTCATCCTGTTTTCTGAAATAATTCATGTTTTTCAATTCTTCAGGCATGTGCTATCTTTTTTATTTTAATATGGTACAACAATTTTTCCTGCTGTAAATTGTAAAAAATAAAATGGTTCTAGAGCCCTGAAAAATAGATGCAGTGTATTTTTAGTTCATCCTTTCAATTGTTATTCTTCTGCTTTTCTCCCCTAAAAAGTTTGCAGTTTTACTTGATGCTTCCTAAAAGCATATTGACTCCAGACATGCATTTGTGGTATTTATAGTACCTGAGCTTCAGAGCAGCCTGATCCTTTTAAAATACAATCAGAACAACATCTTGTGTGTGCAGTTATGGGTCCATAAGCCTTTTTGCAAGATAACTATAGTGAATTACAGACATGTTAACCAGCCTTGATTCAGCAGCAGTGAAATACATTTTGTGTTACAGACTACGTATATCAAGAATAACATGAGTAATAAGAATAGAATGCCCTCCAAAAGGCTGAAAATAAAGACACAGAAACTGTTATAATTTGGTTTGTTTTGGAGGGAAAGAAGAACAGTGACATTGACAATAACTTCACAGAAAAAGAAATGGGGAAAAAGCATTTTTACAGTCAGTAACTACTATTTAATGGTCCTATCCAGCCCAGTTAGACAAGTGACTGCCTTGGTTTCTGTAGAATCCAACTTCCATTATTTTCTCTTTACGTAGTACACTACAAAAAAACTCAAAAAACCTCAGAGAATTACTGAGATGTTGAAAAATCCCTGTCATGAACCTCCCTGCCTTGTTTTCTCTCATTCCCAGGCTGCCCACAGTGGAGGAGTTTGGGATGGTGCTCAGGGACCAGCAGTGCCCATCCCAACATTCCACAATGCCAGCACTGCCCTAGGGCTCTCCACATCCTGCACACCACTCCATGAGACAGCAGCAGGAATCCTTCCGTGTGTCACAGGCATTACACAGCTCAGGCTGTAGGAGCCCAGCCCAGGGAGCATAACTCAAGTGTTCTTTGGCCACTGCCACAGGAGGAGCCCGACAGCACAGGATGGAGCATTCACTGGCACGCAGCCATGCAGTGCTTTCGTGGTTTTGGTTTTTTCTTTTTGCTGGCTTGAGGCCTGCACTTTGTTTCAGTTTCATTTCACTCCAATGAATCCCTTTGCTTTGCTAGCTGAGAAACAGCGGATGAGAACTACAGTAATTTCACAATTATAAGCCACACCTCCTGGTAGCCAGGTAGACCACGGGATTTGTCCATATATAAGCCGCACCTGAATATAAGCGGCACCTTTTTTTTTTTTTAAAAAAGCAAGGATCCATGTGTAACAAAGTAACAAATTAGTAACAGAATCGCTGCCAGCTGGGTTTGGTGTCAGGTGCTCAAGTTGCAACAGTTTTCATAGACCAGTGAAGCCTTTAAAGGCAGCCCCAGGCACCCTCCCTGGCCAGCTCTCACTTCTGGGTTGGCATTTCACTGGGATTTGTCCATAGATAAGCCGCACCTGATGATTAGCCACACTGCTGGGGTAGGCTGGATTCTTCAATGAAAAAGGGACGGCTTATAATTGTGAAATTACTGTAAACACTTCCAGTAATGATCTCTTGCATAATGTATGTGTGGTTTAGGTACAGCCACCAATCACAACAGCAAACTCATAACCATGACTAAAGTTGATTTCAGATATTATAAAGTAAGTCACACTTGGCTGAACTAAAAACCACTGTTTGCATGTTATACTTATGACTGTAATGAACTAGTATAACTTTTTAGTGTTCCAATGCATTTCTCTAATTTCCTTGTCTTTATAAAGTCTACTAGAAAAGTCCAATCAGAAAAGAATTACAATAAAGAACACACAGACAAAAGGATACTGAATAGTTTCTAGCTCATTAGAAGATTCAAATGTGAAGATAATTGCCATTTCCAAGAAAATAGCAGGAATAAAGGTTTATAATTTTCTCTAATTCTAAATATTGTAACAGTTTTTTTGGTTATTTCCTATGTGGTAACTCACTGATACTCCAGCTGGAGTCTACACTTGCATTATATTTTCCATGAAGAACCTGTAAACATGAACATCCCTCTTTTTCCTGCAATGGTAGCTCTAAATAATTTCTTTTACCTTTAACACATTTTTATCGGTGTAAACTTTAAACAAACACTTCTGAGTATTCACCCATTAGTATTTGCTCATTTGTATCATAATCCTGACTTCCCAAAATGTGGTGTGGTAAATTATTTGGGTTTTTTTAACAGCAAGATCAATCACATCTCATCTGAGAATAATTTGCCTTAGATATTTTATTTGCTGGAATTAAAATTTCAAAGATTTCACTTCCCCTGGCTTCTAAAAATACTCCTGGTTAGAAATCTCTGTGCAAAAAAGTCTTAGATCTATAATTGCATCTGTACATGATCTGTGTCTGGAGGAGCTAAAGGAAATGTCTTTGTATCGTTACTCTGTTAAAGTAGACAATCTCAAACAGAAACCATGTATTTGGCAAAATCAAATGCCTTGAATGACCTGGCTTTCACCAGCTTCAGCAGGAGGATTCTTCTGGAGAGTCTCATCAAAATTATTTATTTCAGGTGGTACCTGGAGATTTAGATCCATACGATGGCATAGGTCCATGGTCATCTGACAACAGCTCAAGTTTCTTCTGCACCTCTTCAGTAGAATAAGTGCAATTTGGTGCTTGCTAGATTAATTTATCCTTCACTGTTCACAGGTAATCTAATTGACCTTTTTGTAAATAGCCTAAATGATGACCTAAATTCTTCAAATCAGCTAAATCAAGAATATCTGATTTATTAGTTCTTTCCTCTACCAATAAGAAGAAAAATTCTTTTACCCAAGAAGGTGAGCGAAAGAATATTATTTTGTGACTCTCTCCAGGATACATCAAGAAAATTATAGTCATCACAGGTAAAAAGCTGTGTGCACGGTCAAATTGCTCGTTTCTGAATGTGTTTTTAAATGCTCCACTAAGAATCCAGAATACCTGAAATTACCCTAGAGAACTCATCTTAGTCATTGCAATCATTTTAGTGACACCATGACCACTTATCTTTAAGCATCTCTACCATTTTTTTCCATTCTGTCATGTAAAACCTGATGTGAGGTGACCCATAATTCCCCTCTTCCTGTCCTGATCTCCAGACCCACACACCTCCAGGCTGATGCACAAAAATCAGCAGTGAGCAGCAGTGAGGGATGGGCTCCACACAGCTGTGAGAAAGCCAATAGCTCCCAAACACTCCCTCTTACACCCCGAATGATTTTAAGCATAAACCAAAATTTCCTGCTGCATCCCCAGGTTTTTCCTCAGATGATCCTCTCAGAAGAAAAGCACAATTCCTTTTTTCCTAACACAAGTTCAGTGACATTTTATTGTAATAAACTGAAAAAAATCCTTGAGAGCCTTCAATAAAGAAAAATAATATGATTACCACTATTCATATTAATTCCTTCTATTTGTATGACAAATGGTACATTTAAAACAAATGAAATATTTCTTATTGTAGTACTTGATTAATAAAGATCTCAGGCACTTAAAACTTATGTGTCAGTATAAGATGATTTACTTTAATAGTTTATTTAACTGGCAGCAGTTAGCCAGAAAAATCACTTTTAGGAGAGAATACGAAAACTCCAAGTAGTATGAAAACTCTTAGTTGGATTTTATAAGGATTCATTATTAAAATACAGCCTGTAGTTAAGCCTATTATTCAAGGGAAATTATTCTCAACAAACCTATGTAGTGCTCAGATTAGTATAATGATGAGTGGTGGGATTTCACTAGTCATGGTAAAACAGGCAATTCAACAAGGGATGTTCCTTCAGCTCTCCATGTAAAACATGTAAACATCATAACAGTAAAAAAATCCCAGAAACTTTAGTAAATGATAAAAAGCATTTACTGCACTGCCATTCATCTGCTGAAGAGCAGACATTTTATTTTAAAGCCTTTCTATTCCTAGATTAAACTGTGCATCATTGCATTTCTGCCTGCCTTTCACCACCACCTTAAGCCAAGTCTGGCATCTGAGTTATCTACAAAACCCAAACCTTTGGGGTGAGCTATGAGCTCTGTGGAATATGTACGATGGAGAACCAAGAGGGAATTATGCAAGAAAACCCTCAAGGAGAAAATTAGTTTCTTTCATATCTGTGGCTACTCATGTAAATTGTATTCATGATCCTTTAATGGAGCTCTAAACAAATTTCAAGGCTTTGGAAAAAATTAGATCTTGGTATTCTTCTATGTGCTATATACAATGAAAAACATTTTAAGATGTAATTTATTAATGGGAAATGACCTTCTGTTTCTTAGCCTATTATTTTATAGTCTCTTTAAGTATGGATTATATTACTAACCTTTTTTCTTACGGATCTTTTATATATCATAAACGTGTATCATATTTATAATACTTGGACTTGTACCCTTAGTTTTATCCTTTGATTTTGTCCTCCTGGCATTTTAAATACCAAATTTTAAAATACAGGATTGTAGGACTTCCAGGTTAAACTGCATGGGGATGGCACTACATACAGACTATATTAAAAACCTGCAATAAATTCTAGGCAACATCTGATTTTCTCCATTATGAAAATTCATGTTTGGATGTTTGTCTGTACAGAAATATAATCCCTTCATCTCTACAGCTGATTCCACCTGCTCTCCTCAGACCAAGTGACAGATTAAGGTTTGCACACTCTTTGATCTTCACAGTGGAGAAAGATTCCACTTGCTTTTTGGGAGCAGAGGGGTCCTCACTGCCTCAGGACACCCTGGGTTCAGTTCATCACTGTAACACCAGCCTTTGCTGTACCTTCTGGGGTAGTCTGAGGACCAGATAAACAGGATACCCTGGAGCAGCCACAAATGAGAACACTGTAAGAGCATATCATTCCCAGGATTTATTTTCTTAGTTTTTGTGGCTAGCCTCAAGCCTGTTTGAAATGTGAAGACACAAGTGTTCACTGTCCTGGAAGCAAAAATGTGGTTTGTAATTATACAGAGAGGCTGTGTCAGCAGGAGAATCAACTGAGCCAAACACATCTGCATTTTGTACTTTACCTCACACTGCAGAACTTGAGCTCTTATTACAACACAGACCTCCACTCCTCATGGCTACAGAGACATTTTTCATTGCAAAGCCAGCTCCAGCACCTTCCAAAGGCTGCTAGCAGCATGCAACATGGACTTTCTCATCTCAAAGTCATCCCAAGTCAACCCCAAAAACACAGCAAAATCATTTTGTACCTTTGCTATTTAGAGGTACTTTGTTTTGTTTTCTTCTGTTAATTTACTACTCAGCATAGCTCTAGATTGAAGTCACTGGGAAATGCCATGATTTTACTGGATGGTAAAAAAAGTCCAGCTGTCACTCCTGTAACAAAGAAGACAGTTTGGGGCACTTTGCTTCCAGAACACTCATCTTTTATGGGGTGCTCCAGCTAACAGGTACGTAAATAAAGCAATGTGCAATAATGCTGTTGCTCTCTGTCTGGAAGTGAACTGCCTTGTACGCCAGTTTTGCAAATTTGCTAGAGCTAATTATGAACCAGCTGTTTGTAGATGCCTCTAGTTTATCAATGATTTGTTTTTTAACTTACACAAAAACTTTAATGACTGCTACTGAGATATTTAAAAGACTGCTATTGCTCCTACAAGACTTGCTACAAGGCAAATAATTATCTTTACAGATGTTTTTGACAAACAAAATTGTAAGAGATTATACATTTACTTACAAAACGACAATGTCAAAACCCACACTCGTCCTGTGCAGTCATATTGAAGCCAGTAATGTTTGCACAGATAGGTTTCTCTTGAAATTTCTGCATGTTTACAGAAGTCTTTGCTAGAAGCCAAATACTACCTGGCATTCAGATGCTCCCACTTGGAGAAATCTCCTTCTATTTGGTCAAGGGTGTCACAACAGAGTATGAAATTTGCTAACGCCAATGTTTGCTATGTAACCAAGCTCTGAGATACAGCTACCAAAGAAAGTTCTAGAAACTGACTTCAAGAAGTCAGTTGGAAAAGGAAAATAATAAAACATAATTTGTCTGAAGACAAAGCCTCTTCAAAAAGTAATGGCACATAAAGATGCCACTCAGATTTAACTAGAGATTGACTGTATCATGGTAAAAATATTTGAACACACTAGTAAGGCTGGTTTTAGCTTCAGAAGAACATTTGTATTGTTATTTGAGTTGGATATATTTCCAGGAAGATGTTCTGTATTCTGGAAAAAATCTATATTAGTCAGAAATGTCCCACAAAAATTTAATTAATGAGGTAAAAAGCCATAAATACGCAAGAATTATATTTTTAATCAAAGTGCAAAATCGTTTTTATGCACATACTCAGAAGAAAAAAACCACCCACGTGCTGCTTACTGACATGTTCATCAGAAAAAAAGGAGACAAACTGACTTCTCTGAAAAAAGCAGCATTAATCTCTAATACACAATAATGGTGATAATGGGTACCTCATTTGTTCTGGCCGGATACAAATTATGCCTCACAGCGTCAGTGTAATTCTCTGTACAATTCTGTGCTTTAAGGGTGACTCACCCAGCTCTGAAACCCTGCAAGCTCTTCTGGGGTCAGCTGGTGGATGCCCACAACACCGGGAAGAGTCTGCTCAGACAATATTCCTAAGGAGCAGCCACACAAAGCTCACTTGTACCAAAGCCACCTCTGCTGTCCCCTCTCAGCTCCATCCTGGGCCAGCTGCCCCTAAAAACCTGTGCTAGGAAGTCTATCCATGTAGATCCCGTTTTTGTGAAGATTCTGTTAAAAATTTTATTACTCAAGCAAAAGCAGAACTTATATGTTCAAATTTCTCTTTCTGTGGACAAACATTCTCCTGTCCTTGCTTTACAATGGGTAAAGCCAGCTGCTTGCAAAAGCCGGCAGAAATTACCCCTCACCTTTAGTGGAAAAGTTACTGTTCTGTTAAATACTCTTTTTCTATTAAGACACCAGTACAACTGTTCACCTACTAGGGACACAAATTTTCTTTTTTCTCTAATACTCTTTTCATTTTATCTTTGTGGAAGACAACTGTGATGGAACTTTGAGGTCTGATGCGTATTTAAATAAAATATGAAAGACTGAATTGGAATAGTGGCATAATTTTACCAGACTTGAATTATTTGAAAGGTATTTTACTTAAATCATAGCTGCACAATTTTAATTGCTTGAGATAGAGACTTATTTTACTTACTTCTGGAAATAATATTGCCATATTAATAGGCTGTGAATTATGTGCTGACACTTTGCAAAAAGAAAAATTAATCTGGGTAAAAGAAACCCAGTAATACACAATTTATGAGGGAAGTAAGCTTGCTGAGGTTACCATTGTATGAGCTCTAATAACAGTTTAAAAATATGATTTAGGTATCTAAATCATGGCAGCCCAGTTTTTTAAAGTCTTTGTAGCATCTCAGTCTGAGCCATGAAAAATCACTATCATAATACATTACTTTCTTGTATTCTGATAGTCATAAATAGCACAACAACATTTTGCAGACTTTATACTCAAGAAACCTGTCAATTTCAGTCTCAGTTTTGCAATAGAGAATCTGAATTGTTCAGAGGTCATAAAATTATTAATACAGTAATTTCACGATTATAAGCCACACCTTTTTCATTGAAGAATCCAGCCTAGGACAGTAGTGCAGCTAATCATCAGGTGCGGCTTATCTATGGACAAATCCCAGTGAAATACCAACCCGGAAATGAGAGCCGGGGAGGGTGCCTGGGGCTGCCTTTAAAGGCTTCGCTGGTCTATGGAAATTGCTGCAACTTGAGCACCTGACACCAAACCCTGCACTGGCACGATTCTGTTACTAAATCGTTACTGTGTCGCACACGGATCCGCGCTAAAAAAAAAAAAAAAAAAAAAAAAGTGTGGCTTATATTCGGGTGCAGCTTATATACGGACAAATCCCGTGGTCTACCCAGCTACCTGGATGTGCGGCTTATAATTGTGAAATTACCGTAATCTCTGAGACTTAATTGCATATATGTTATCAAATATGATTCCTTCCTTGAATTTTTATTTTCCCTTCATCTTCCTGAATCAAGTGGCATGGCATCCATATCAAGTCAAAACAAGAGTAAAACTCTGAGAAAAATTAAAAGGGGAGATGATTTGCAGCTATTTTTCAGCAACAGGAAGTTAAGGCAACACAAAACATGCAAATAAGCCTGAGGCTGAGAAGGTATCCTCTAGTTTTATAAACAACACAATACTCAACACCGGTTAAGTATCAGAGCTATCTATATTTCATTTGTGTGGGGTTTTCCTCTCAGCCTGCAGCCCACAGTGGCACCAACTTGCAGGTATCACACAAGTTAACCATGACACTCAGAAAATTTCTCATCACAAAATCAAAACAAGTCACACTGGAAGTTGAGCAAGTAGCACTTCTTTCCCCAAGCCAAGTGCAGGTGAGTGCCTCAGCATGAAAATGCTGCAATTATATTAAGATGGACTGGCATCATCACCTGTCCTTTATTGAAAGCTTTACATGCATTCTTTCAGTGAACTTCTCTTAAGCCACTGTGGCTCCTTCCCTCATAGGCAGCTCCACACAGCTCTGACTCCTTCTCTCCTCTCTGCAAGTTTCCTTCTTCCTTCTGCATGACTGCCTAATCCCAAGCTGTCCCTTATCCAGGCAACCAACCCTGTCTGTCCCTCACACATCATGTTCTCACCTTATCTGTCCCTTGCATGACCACATGTCCTTTCCTCTTCCCAGCCAGCAGACTCCATCCCAAACTGCAGCAGACTCCAAGTCTCAAGCTCCAACTCCAACTGTAATTTGTGGCCAGCTAACCCACTCTTTCTTCATCCTCATTGGGCAGGCACTGATGTCTGCACTCCTTGGTAATCAGTAAAGCTGTAATTCATTGGGAAAGATTGCCTTCTGCACTGTGCTTACAACCTATCTTCCCGCATATTGAGAGGCCACCGGACCAGCGGATGCACTGTTAGCCCTTTAGGATAACTCTGAAGTGGTGTTTTGTCCTGCACACTTAGAAACTTGCATTTCAGTCAAGAAGAGAGTGAAGGCAGTGGAGGGCTTGGGGGTCACCTGTAACAAATTCTTCTCTAGTGGTGGAACAGGTTATTATTAGGCAGGGAAACAAATCAAACAAGACATAACTAGACCAGCAGTAGATGTAATACTTAGAGATTTACAAGACAAACATACAGTTAATTCCACTGAAAGGGAATTAACTCCCTACTTAGGTGTTAATTAAACACAACAATATTTGTCATAAAAGCATTTGGCTCCAGGTACAGAACATTTCACATCACAGAACTATTGCTCTGGATCATATTCTGGGTCTCTGACAAACATTTAGTCAAGGCAAAAAAAAGAACCACCGGAGTCTTGGTGCTCTCGCTGCTGCAGTGTCTCAGGGTGACAGCCTCTCTAATTCTGCCTCTGAATCACTCCCACTGAGGATACAATTCTTTCAGTCATTCCTTTTTACACATATGGAAAGGAAAATCTTCCTACTTGTCTCAGAGAAAAGCTGACAGGATGAAATGAAAGCAAATAAATAAACACAAATTGCAACACGAGATTTGTAGATGACAAAGCAAACGATTGCCATGTACTTACTGCTGACAGAGTTTTCTAAGCAGCGCAGCACTGTCCTTCACTTCTGGGCACAGTCAGACTGCATGAGCCCATGTCTCTGGGTCAGACAAAAATAGTAGATCCCCAGCATGCAAACACAACGTAGCTTCAAATGAGCCTATCCTCAAAAACCTACAAAAATGGGACTGATCTTTCAAAACAAAAACAAAAAAAAAACCAAACTGAAGTATTTTTTAATTCCGCTCAATAAACACTTCAAAATTGCTGTATATGTAGCCAGTAGAGCAATGTCTTTATGCCATCAAAGATACCTCTTGTGTAGAATGGTACTTTAGCATGAAAGACAGCACTTGGTCTTGTAGTACTGAACCAGCTGCTCAGGGCATGAAGAGGGTGTAATATTCTGGGACAGTCTCAGGTGGTTAGCTGAGTCCCCTCATTAGCACTGCTGGAAAATGCAAATTACCAAAAGAGACACTGTGTATTGTGGAAAATTAGATTGTGAAAAATATGTGTGCTTACATAATATGTTTCAACAGAGAAATAAAAAGCTCCTGTTCCCAGGAGCTGTAGGCAGGCAGATGGTGGGTACTCCAGCAAGATCATGCACTCTGCCTGCAGAGACACGATGCCCTCCACCTCTGGGGAAGAGACTGCTGCTGCATCTCTCCAATACCCCAGTTTGCTGAGCCACAGAACAAAACACAAATTATAGCTAGACTAAAATTGCTCACTCTGCATCCCCAGAAGCAGAAAGGTGTCCCATCAGGGGAAAAAAGTGAGATGACAGAGCTGTAGGTTCACTTTGTTACCCTTCAGGCACACTGTTCCCATGGCTATGATCTGCTGGACTGAAATCAATACAGTCTGTAGTTCAGGAGTGGGCTTAGTTGTTTTGCACAGAATTTATTGCATTTTAACAGTTGTTACTTAATTAAAAGAGAAAACTAGAGGGCTAAAATCATGGGACAATAAAGAATTTGGCAAGCCACTGAGGTGTGGATTAATAGTTGGACATTTCCAGTTTTATCTGTGCATGTTAAGGTCAATATCAGTCTGCATATGGCACAAAGCCATTAAAACAGCCTCAAACACGAACATTATCAAGCAGGATGTGCCTGTAATTTCACCTGCCTTTCTTTGTTGATGCATATCCCATAAAATATTAGATCCATACTTTCCCAATGTCATTTCCTTCACTTAATGCTACAAGGACAATATACTGTAAGTAAATGTTACACCTTTCTTTACATATAAGAAATGCCAGCAGTCAATTTACCTTTTTCTATTTTTAAAATGCTTGACAGTATTAAATTAGCATGCAGAGATAATGGAGAAATTTATGGTTTTAAATTAGGAAGGTAGTAAAAATTTTCTGTTTCTCTAAGGCTGCAATAAAAAAGGAAATTAAAACAATAAATGGCTGGATTCTTGCATACTTGTGCAGCTATGGCACAGAAAATTTCTGTTCATCTCCTGTATGTTCTTCTACATACTTGAAGACTGTAAGGAAACAGAATAACTTCAGTACTTGGCTTGAAGTATTTTACCTTTATCCATTTTGAAACATTCCTGTAAGGCCTCTTGGACAAATACTGGTGAACTTGGACCTCATATGCAGAGCAATGCGAGTGTGCAAGTCATCCTAGACTAACAAACTCAAATGCTAATGCAGAGTGGATCTGCATTCAGATTTTGGGTTATAAGGTGTCAGAGCAGAAAAAAAACCAGATGGTTACATTTAGGGACTCGGCAAATGTCGCTTTTGCTTTAGGAAGATAGGCAAAGGATGATGGCACAGGATGAAACAATGACTTTAAAATGCATATTTCATGCAATAACTAAACCATGTCATCCACTGCACATTTGGAAGGAGTTTTTTTGTTTCAGGAGTCCCTTCAAACTAAAACGTGCTAAGGGTTCAATCTGAATGCTGAGGTTGCTTCTGAAGGCTCCTTGAGCTGCTAAGTGATGCCCCAAAACTCTAAGTTAGTTTACATGACAGAAAAACTTAAAGACTGCATTGGACTTGCTCAAATTGAAGTTCTAAGAAACTGTAAGGTAACTGAAAAAATAATGCGATCAGTATTGGCGATCAGTATTATTGGAGAGCAAATCTTACTGGCCCTGCCAGCCACGTTGAGTCTTCAGAGGAAGTGAACCCCACGGGACCAAGGCTCTTGATGTCCCAAAGAAACAAGTATTGGGTATGCATAAATCTGCCTAAACCTAACACATCTGTATCTCTATAACTCTTTCTTGCAATAGATAGCAGATCTAAAGAAAGGCCTCAAAAAAATGGAAATATCTATACAGGTCCACATCAGTACAGCACAAGCCCTAAGGACCTTCAGACTGTATAATACTGAAGGGAAGAAATATTTTTGCTTGCAGTCAAAGAACATTATAAACAAAAAATAATTTAGACCCTCTGCTAATGATCAGATTTATTTTGCACAAATTACAAGTTGCAATGGTGTCAGAATGTCAGTTTAACTCAGATTCAGAACTAGTAATACTGAACTCCTGAGGGGGAACACCTAGAGCAGGGGAACTCTCTTGTTTTAACTGAGACACTGAGGGAAGTGAAAATCATGTTCATCCCAGCAAAAAGAAAGAAACCAAAAGATTTCAAAAAGTTATGAATATGTGATGTTTGCTGAAGCTTGGAGCAGAGCATCCATGGCTGCCTGACTTCAGTTGAAGGTATGATCTCATTCCTGAGGTGACTTCAGAGGTATTCCACAAAGGCATCTGATTTTTAGTGCTTTAATCAAACAAATGGAAGAGAGACATTTCAAAGAAAATTGAGTAGAGCAGTCTGTCCTGTATTGCAGTCTGGAGGTATCTTTTAATCAGCAAAGACACCATGAAAAAGGGATCTGGGTTTTGTTCTTAAGAAACATATAAAAGATGTATTAACTCACCAGTTGTCAAAGAAGAGCAGGAAGACGCTCTTATTCAGAAAGGGAATAGTCAGTGTATGAAGATATCAACTTCTTTTGGTTGGAGATATTTCAACAACAAAGGAATACCATACATCAAGGAAAACCAGGAGGAAAGCTAACTTCTGAGGATGCTTCCAGCACCATAGCATCTCCTAAAAAGTGTCTAAGCCCATGGACTCATGGTGGCCCTCTCAGAACTGGCCACTGTCTGGTTTATCTTCAACCAAAATGAATGCATCCAACATCTTGTGATACTGATCTAGAGGATGAACTCAAGTAAAAAGTTAATTTCTCACTGCAAATGCTTCTCATGCTAGAAACTCTTTCTTTTCATGCTATACTGTTATGCTATGTGTTTTGGTTTTGCTTCTGTTCTGTAAGCATAATGGTTATCTGTTGCCCTAACAAGTAGCCAAAAAGATACTCATTACTCATTACTTATTGCTACTTTCAGTACTCAATACTATTACTACTTTTATCATCATCACCATCATTATTGTTAATATTAATGCCCGTATTAATCCATGCTAAAAATAGAACAATAGGAAAAAAAAACAATAGAAAAGGGAAAAAAAGATGCATTTTGGGATAGCAGCCAAATATTACACCAGAAACAATTAAAAAATGTTAGTGAAAAATGCTGGATATTAGAAATAATTTATTCAGAGTTTCAGATTAAAACTAGCCAGGCTGCAAAAGGCTACTGAAACAATGATTGGGTTAGAAAAATGTCACTGAGCAATATTTATGTCTCTAAACATGGAACCGAGCATAAGACAGACTTAAGATCACTTCTGTTTTAAGGCAAATTACATTTTCTGAATTTATGCATCAAAAATGTGGGGAATTTAAAAGCATAACACAAAGAAGTCATATCTGTCATTTGGTGGCAGCCAATTTGTAAAGTTAAAAAACCACCACAAACATGAGCAAAGGAATGCAGTTATATTTTAAGATTACAGATGCTAATGCTTGATGTTCAAGGTCAGAAAAAACCCTTTAGATCCTTTAGTGTAACCTCTATGCCACTTCAACCGGTAAAGGGACCCCTGTACTAAGCCTATTAATTCAAGTTGCTACAGCTGTTCCTAGAAACTTCTATAGGCTTGAAGATGAGAAAAGCTGGAGACCCTTCCCTCTTTCTGTGGTGATTTCATTATCCTTACTCTTAAAAATGCATGCCTTAATTTTAATGTGAATGTCTCTGACTTCTGTTTCCAGTTCTTGGCTTACAGTACCTCTCTCTCCCTTTAATAATGAAAGACCTACAACTGCTCCATGAAGAAAAGTTTATGTTGCAAATTAAACCACTTTCTTTCTCCTTTCTCCTCTTCCTTTTCCCTTTTCTTTTTTTTTTTTTTTTCTTTTTTTTTTTTTCTTAATGTTGAGCTGAAAAAACTGATGGAAATGTTTTCATATCTCTTGGATGTTTCCCCCTGCAGCTGATTTCTAATTTTTCTGCGTCATGTATAAAGATAAGAGCAGAGCTAGACACAGACCCTTGCTGCTGCACCAAGAGCCACAGAGGACCCATGACTGTACCAGCACTGGAACTGAAGGGAATTTCATGTTCCCTTAGAGGAACCAACTGAAATTAACTCGAGAACTCTTCTGAAAAGTCTCTCCTTTCTTTACAGTGCCTATAGAACCCTATGTATGTAAGAGTATTTCAGTATCAGAACAAGAAAGCTTTTAACGGTAATGAAATAGGCTGTCACAGGACACAGAAAAAGAGAGGATTTAACTCAAACATTTAAGAGAAATAGGAAAATTACAATACAAGGATAGGAACTATTTTCTTAAAATCATCAATCATGGCATTTAATGGCACAGTTGACCAGTAAGAAATGTGCTCTAAGGGCTATTTGAAAAGACAAAGGTATTTAATATGATTTCTAAGTCGGTCACTAAAATAGGAGGTGGATATTTATATTTTTTTTGGTGATTTGGGCCCTAGATAACTCCAGCATTGCAAGATAAAACTGCAGGAGAAAAGCTGGAGTATTTTAAAACAAACAGAAAAATGCTTGCAAGAAATAACAATAAAGTTATTTCCTGCATGAAAACTGAACTTGCAATTTGCTGCACAAATATCTCTAAAAATTCTAATTTGCATTCACTATACAGTTTCATAATTTTCACCTACTTGTCTAAAGTTTATATGTGCTGATATCCCTAAATGGTGAAGTGGCTTATGACACAAAGGAAACTCTGAATTTTACAGCACAAAGATACTATGGTAGATACACATTTATTGTTATTACTGAAAAAAACCATTTTCTTAAATCTTTGAAATTAAGGAAAATAAAAAACTGCAATTTCATGAGAAAAAGTATTTTCAGATGTGCTGATCATGGATATTCCCCATCCCTAAGTTGTTTGGGTTTGCTGTTTTTTTGTGTCTAGTAGATATTTGAACAAATTTAAAGGGAGAGTAAAAAATATTTAGTCTTACTTTCAGTTGTACACATATGGGAAGGTCAATAGAAAATTATCTCCTTTTTAGTATTAACAATTCTTCTATTATTGCCCATGTTTAATAACAGAGACAGGTCTGATGCTACAGATGAAAAATGTGTGACATTATACAATATTGAGTGATGAACTGTAAACAATTATACCATTAATGAATACCAGAAGATACCTGTGCACAAGGGACAGTTAGCACTATTCAATAGTTAGTATGCCATATTAAGTGGCATTTCACTGCTTCTAAAGGCTTAATTGTCTGACATTAACATTCCTCTTGCACTCCAGAGATCTTCTTTACACCACGCCTTTAGCTAAGGCAAGTGTTATTGCAGCTAGGTTGCTTGCTGCCCCCTCTCCCCAAAGCACTCTGATGATGGCTAAATAGCTGCTGCACTTACAAAGGAAAATATGTATTTCTCATGAGCAGGAAAAAATAATGAGAAAATTATTCTGATGAACACAAGAAGTATTTTGAAATTTCCAAACCCCTTTTGGCACACTGCAGAAGACAGGACACCATTTTGCTGAACAGGATTATATTAGTCCTTCTACCTTGAAGGGTTCAATATTCAATCCACCTGCTGTATCTGGGGTATACCATACCTCAGGATTAATTTGTGCTTCATCCACTGTCCATAATGGACATAATAGTTAGCCTACTTTCTATAATTTCTACTTAACATGATTTTACAAATTACAGTAATTTTGCAACTATAAGGCGCACCCGACTATAAGGCGCACTTTTTTTTTTCCCCCAGCGAGGACCTGGGTGCAACAAAATAACAAATTAGTAACAGAATCGCAGGGTTTACTGGCAGGTGCTCAATTTGAAAACATTTTTCACAGATCAGCGTAGCCTTTAAACGCAGCCCCAAGCGCCCTCCTCGTGCCACAGGCCCGGGCACTCCCACCTGGTGCCAGCTGCCGTGGCTGCCCTTGTGGCCACGGCTCACACTTCCGGGTTGGCAAATTTCTGAACTTTGTCCATATATAAGGCATACCGGATTATAAGGCGCACTTCCAGGTTTCAATCGGATTTTTAGCCAAAAAGGTGCATCTTAGAGTCGTGAAATTACTGTAAGTATAATATCGTTTTCATATTTATTTTCCTGTACTATAACTACCCCATAAATGGAAGATATAGCAGACAGTGTCCACAGACCATCGATTATCCAATGTGATAATTAGTTTTCTCTCAGTTTACAGTAACAATAGCCTTTCTCTGCTTTTCCTAGATCATGCCCTAAGCTGTGGCACATTTCTATAATGATGGGTATAGCACATCATTCATACCTTCTCCATAACTACAACGTTCTTCACAACCAAGCTCTTTTAGGATAAACAGGTGCTCTGATGTCTTCCTGCATCTGGAAGGCTGCTGACCTGCCCAACTAAAGTGTCACTTCTCTGAGCTGACTCCTATGGCAAAACAGGACTTGTGAAATTCATTATACTCTAGCATTTTTTGTGTAGCTGTATAAGCTTGTCTTGCTTGTAAACACTGTGCTTACAATTTTTCATCACTCAAAGCCTCAAGATGCCTTTCTCCATCCTGCAGAAGTTTCAGTGCAAAATGAATCAATTTTTGTCCTGACCTTCATAAAGAGGTTTAATCCTTTGCAACTGGTATGTTAATTTTTACTCTCCAAACTAGATACAACACAAAATATTCTTAGCTGCAAATAATTGTCTGCATTTTAAAGACAAGCATTTTGACAGGTCCTTTCTCCAAGAAATATGAACTGTCATTCTCTTAGAAAAAGCTTATAAGAGAGACAGATGTTTTAGGACTTTTTGAGCCTGTTTCTTAACAGGGAATTTTTATTTTTTTTTTGTTTCCAGTACTGGTATGCTTAAGTGAAGAAGCACCAAATTTCATTTCCAGCTGTTGCATTTAAAAGTCTCAAGAAGGAACTAATTAAAACTAATTAAAAATGTTACAATCTTTATTTTAAAAGAAATTAAAGTTTGTGTATAAAGGGTATTTTTATTTGGTTACAACTGCCAATTTATTCCAATGTCATATTCATTCAAAAGTTATTTTGGAGCAGGCTTTTCTTGGAATAAATCATTCCTTTACAGGGTATTTTCATTAAAAGATACAGAGTATCAGTGAAATGTGTAACAGGTCCTTCTGAAGAGTAGGATTTTAGATATTGTGGTGCTGGAGCTGGCATTAGACTTTGAAAATAATTTTTGAACCAGGGCTTACTGGAACAGACTCATTTCAGACACCAGATCTGCTGCTGTAGTGCATTTCAGGTGCATTAGAGGAGCAAGAGAGGAGCTGAGAAGTGGTGGAATTTCTCTTACCTCACAGCAATAAGATTGACTTTTCCCTTGAAGAATGAACATCTATCAGGTGCTAAAAGTCTATTAAAAGCCCAATAGATCTCCTTATTCAATATTTAGGCTACCTTAAAAATGTTAGATGCACCAGAAAGCTGAAGTATCTGGTAAAGTATATACACATTTAAAAGAAAGCCTTGCTCTCTTTCCATTGTTTAAAAGGCGGCCAAAAAACCTATTATGTGCCAAAAGTCAATCAGAATAATGCTGTCCTCTGTTCATAGACTGGAGTCTATGCTAAGTACACACCTCCCAGACTAAGAAATTCCTGCTGGGGCTGTCATAGAAGATCATTCTGCAGCCTCTGCTTTTGAAATCATCATTTGAAATCCATTTGTAAAACCATCATATTTATGCATTCTGAATCAGGCAACTGCTAAATTTTCTGTGTTTGGAAATTCTAATTCTACATACCTACAGAAAATGAACAAGATCAAATTTCACAGCGAATCTGCTGCTGTGCTTCACTACTTGCAATTTTCACATAAACATCTTTGCAGAAAAATACCTCAATGGCATTTTCACATCAGTAGGTTTTGGCCACACCATGCTACACTTTAACAAAAATCAAATTGTTGCACTGTTAGAGAAGGACTTTTAAAAAGGTATTGATAAGTCTTGCAAAGTGCTTGGAATTGCTTCCAATAGGAATTTTACAATGTTACAGAAAAACAGTCCTTGGTTTTAAAGGAAAAAAATGCTTAACAAACTCATAGATTCAACTGCATGAAAGTAGAGGTATTATGCTGTTAGCACTTATTCTCATTAATTGATTTGCTTCTCCCCATACTCTTCTCTTGACACAAGGTAGCAGTGTAGCTCTTACACTGCATAATCCTGAATAAAAATACTGCACTTATAAAACAAGGGAGTTGGAGGAAAGGAACGCCACTAAGTAAAATTCTTTATGTTTAACTTGCCATCCATTTGCTTTTGTCCCCACTTCCTATACTTCTTATCTTTCACTTCTCTATTAATACTGTGAAGCAGAGCTCTATGTGTCTAGTATCTGCAAGGGTATAAATTTCAGACTCACCCCAAAATCCCTTCAGGTCAGTTGCAAAACTGAAAGCCATTTTTTTTTGCGCAAAAGAAAATAGTTGCGTCTGATCTTCTGGACTAGCAAACTCCAAACAGACCACAGAGGGAGAGAGTGGCCATGCCTGGCTGCCCTCAGGTACCCTGGGACCCCCCCGGGCTACTCACAATTCCTACAGATGTCCTCACTCCTCATCCATTTTCACCACCATACATTGCTTGCTCTCATTTGCTTTCAGATTTTAATTTCTTAAAGGCCTCCCTGATGCTGTTTTGAATTGTCAGGGAATTAATGCTACAGATACTGGAACATGAAAATTAAAGTTGAAAGCACCCAAACCACCGAAACGGAAAGATTCATGACTCTCACTGTTCCACTCATTTTCCATTCCTCACTTACTGGGGAAAAATTAAATGATACCATAGAACAAAAATGATTCATCTTTAGCTATCTAAAGATCAGATGTCCAGTCTGAACTAGTCATTTGGTCTCTCTCAGCAGTAAATACAGTGACTAACTATATAGACATGACTTTAGAGAGGGCAAAATAGAAGTAGAATCATTAAGGAAAAAGAGGGAAAAAATCATCCTAGACTGATGCAGGAAAACATGACACTAGCGTTTAGAACACAGTGTCTCATAAGACTGCCTGCAAACTTGCAAACTTTCCACCTACAGCCTTGTCACTCCTTCCCATGCATTTCCCTGCCAAACATTTTGGCATAATTCTTAATTAGATTATTCCTAGCCGAACTAACAACCAAAATTTGCTAAAGTATCCATCAAGCTTTATTTTAAACTTTGTTTTACAATACCATATGGGAAGTAAATAAAGTATTTTCTTGTATTGTACTAAGAATATCACTTTGATTCCTTATCTGATTAAGGACACAACATTGATTAAGTGACATAGAAACTAGGATCTTTTCATTCATTCTTTTCAGGCATTTATTGAAATTTCAAATGCACACTATGTAGCAGTGCAACCAGAATCCAAATTTAAGGCTAGATTTGTATGGACTGGTCATCCAAAATGTTTAATTTAAAAAAAAATATGACAAAAAAGTATTGCTGTCAACAGAAGGGCTATTTTCCAGATAGCACTAGAAACATTCAATAAAGCAGACATATGGATGCACTTTATTCTATAAAAAAAATAATGTTAAAAATCATCTCTAGAGACTTGAGAATCCATTAGAAGCTGTTTTGGTGGGGTGAAAAGTGAGGTATTAAAATAAATAAAATATGTATGACTTCTAGTAAGTCATCTCTCCAGCTCCTTAACTTCTAACCTCTTCTTCAAATCTTAAACCAAGATTTTTTTCTACAGAAGTCTCTGGCAGAAAGAATTACTGCTGCACAAGGAGGACACAGACCTGCTGAAAGGAGCCCAGGGAGGTCATGGGATCATCCAAGGGCTGGAGCACCTCTGCTTTCAAAACAGGCTCAGAGAGCTGTGGCTGCTCAGCTTGGAGGAGAGAGGGCTCAGGGAAGAGGGTGGATGCAGATTAGAAATGGGAATGGGCTGCCCAGGGAAGCTGTGGACTCCCCTTCCCCAGGGAGTGTTCAAGGCCAGGTTGGATGGGGCTGTGAGCAAACTAGTCTAGTGAAAAATGTTCCTACCCATGGCAGGGGGATTGGAAGGAGATGATCTTTAATTTCCCTTTCAACCCAAAACATTCTATGGAACTGTGATTATTGTACTCTGCCAGAGTACAGAGCTGAGTTGGCTGACCCAGTTTAAGTTAACAGGAACAACTTCAGCTCATGGTCTGCTGCACTAGGAAGACTTATTCAGATTACTGTACATATCAGCACACAGAAAACCTGTTGAAGATTTACTAAAATCCTTGCCTGATTCGTTGCTTTCTACTTTCTGAACAGTCAAATACCCACAATAGCTATACCTTTATATTAGTCTTTTTATTTATATCCTTTGCATTTTATGGGTGCACAGCATGACCTGTGGGTACACAGTGTTTAACTACAATCTAATCTTTTCTTTCAGCAGGTACTTAACACAGGAAGCATTTTAACTGAATGCCGTAGGAAAAAAAAAAGTCTTAATTTTTAAGCTCAAGTGCAAAACAATGGTAACTTCCTTAAACTGCCATAAAAATGAGTGACTACTTGCAAAGATTTTCCAAGTCAGACAGATATATGTGAGACTATGCATTAATGCATAACACAGAGTCTTGTGACTGGAGCTGAAACATATCAGCTCCACTTCTGACTGATTCATGCTATCATCACTTGACCCTTCTCCTGGTACCCCTTTTTCTAGCAGGTGCTATTAGAACACATACATAGGACTACATTAACCCACATACAGGTCCTTTTTTCCTTTAGTAACTGCATCTGATTGCTTTGAATCCTTTGCAAGAAAAAGATGCCACACCTCAGTCTGTTGCACCTTAGGTCCAAAAAACCCCCATATGAGATTCCTGGATTCATGGTTTGAAAATTCCTCATTCACAAACACTTGCTTAATGACCAGTGTGGTTGTGGCTGAGCAGAGGACTCAGAGACTCTGAGCAAACTACATCTAAATCTAGAAATTAGATGAGAATAAAAACCCCTTACCCAGGTGTGCCTAATCCACACCTTCACCTTTGACCTTTTAGAGATTAAAGGAAGGACCACTTGAAGTAGTTCTTTCTTTTCACACTTCCTTCTTACACATCTTTCTTGGGATCATGGGCCTAAAACTGTTCTCAACCTGCAGCTACTTAAAGCCTTTAATGAATATGAAAATAAAAAAATCTAGTGAAGCCTGGCCTTGCAAAAAGAAGACAGACCTATTGAGATTTTTCAGTAGCTTCTTACATTATATCTGTAAGACCTGCTACTTCAATCACCTGTTTATGCATGGCTTTCCTTTCTTGCTTTGTCCCCAACACATTACCAGCAGGCTAATTTTACTCCAGGGTTCCATTTAAACAATTTATTGTCTCCCAATATAAAGCAACATCATCATCCCATCATTAACAAGAAGCATCAAGCTTTCCGCTTGCCCAGATTTCTACCAGAGATTTTTTTTTCTGGGAGGAAGGCCCCCTTGATAGGACTCCTCTCTCCTCCCAGAAGATACTCTGGGACAATATTATATTTACTAAAGTTTATGCAAGAGCTGGACAAGTGTCATTTGAATTCTAGCACAAAGAGCCATAAACTCAACAGTCTGCACCCAGGATAGTCCACTCTTTATAAAAAATAATTCCACTAAAGTCAACCACAATGCTCAGATGCTGCATAAGTAGGTAACAGGAATTGGAAAATATGGATAAGGCACATTTCAAAAAGAAAAACTTAATATAGGTACCATAGGCAATTCTCAAACTGGTAACATAAGTGGGCAGTACAGCACAAAGCCTGCAAGAAGAGGTTTTTCCCAGGTATTTTCACAAGAAAAGTGAGAATTGGCTCTTACGATTTTTTTTCAAATTTAAGAAACTTTCTGTGTACTGTTTTGGTAGCAGTACATTGTGCAGAAGCAGACAGCTTTCAAGATGAGATTTTTAATAGTAATTTTTACCACTCAATGACCTGCCATGTGGTCATAAGACTTTTTAATTTTTTCTTCTGAATTAGAGAGTTTTAATTACAATGCTGAAACATATAAGAAAATTTGATCCAGGCATTTTAAAATAATTTCAAATACATTTTGTAACTAAAAAGTAAACAAAATTGCCTATTTGTAAAAATGTTAAAATAAAAAAATACATTCATCTTGTGCATGAATTAAAGGGTACCTAGAGGGTGTATGTAGAATTAAAAATCAGATGGTAATAAAATACAATTAAGAAACCATAATTATATGTTAAACAGAGACAAAAAGACAAGGGATAGCTTCCTATCTCAGCTGTGGAATAGCTGTTCAGGGTAAATGAACTGAATACAGACTCCCCCACATAGCACATTGAATCTGCAGCCTTTTGTCAGCTCTGTAATTACTTAAGATCTCAGCAGCTGCTCAGAAAAGCTAAAAGCTGGTGTTGGCTCAGCAGTTTATTCATGGCTCTGGATGGCAGTCCTTTGGCTCTGCTGAGGAGATGTTCCAGTTTTAGCTCTGTATCTCAGTCAGAAGGCTTCCAAGGGGGCTGTAAGAGTGGATGCTAAAGACTCATTAGGGGTCATAAACTGGAATCAGTCTGGATGCTGCAAAGACAAACTCATTGCTGCCCTTCTTCCCCAGCCACCACCAGGTCCACAGCTCTTCCTGCAGGGCACTGGCTGCCCTGGGCACTCTATGTGGGCACAAAATCAATGCAGAAAAGGAAAATTGGTGCAAGAAAAGGTCTGACCTGAAGGAACAGTTTTGCTGTCTTCTAGAAACTCTACTGGGATCTACACTGGGAACTGCCACATTTAAATGGTGAAGAAACAGTTATTCCACATACCAGTTGTAGTTGTTTCACTGCAGAATGGTGCATTTAGTCTATTTTACTGTTTTTCTATTTGCTGTTAGGTTTTGGTTTTACATTTTTGCTTTTGTGGATTATCTTTGTGGTTTGTTTTGTTAGTTTTTACTTATGGCCTTGGTTTCAGGAATCATAAGGGCAGCAAAATCTAGAAGTTATTTTATCTAAGTTACAGTAATTTCAAGAATATAAGCTGCACCTTTTTCATTGAAGAATCCAGCCAGCCCCAGTAGTGCGGCTTATATTCAGGTGCAGCTTATTTATGGACAATTTCAGGAGAATTGCCAAGGCGGAAGTACGAGCTGCAAGGGGAACAGGCGTTCCCCGCCCCTTAGCTCCTGCCCCTACCGCTGCCACCGCTCCCGCGGCTCCCGCCGCTCAGCGCTGCTGCCGTTGCCAGCGCTCGGCGCCGCTCGTGTGGCCGGCGCTACCCCCTCCTGCTGCCCACCGCTGCTCGCGCCACTCCATGCCACTGCCGGCGCTCAGAGCCGCTTGCTCAGCCGGCGCTCCCCCGCTCCTGCTGCCCACCGCTGCCAGCGCTCGGCACCACTGCTGGCACCGCTGCTGCTACTCCCCGCCGCTCATGCGGCCGGTGCTCCCCCGTGCTGCTGGCACTCCCCGCTGCTCCCCGCCTCCAGCTGCCCGCTGCTGCCGGCACTGCTGCCTGGTCCCTCCTGGCGCATCCCTGGTGCTGCCTGGCCCATCAGCAGCACCCCCACCCTGCCACGCAAAAAAAAACAAAAAAAGAAGGAAGAAAAAAAAAAAGGTGCGGCTTATATTCGGGTATGGCTTATAATCGTGAAATTACTGTACTTGGAAATTGCAAGAAACAGTTTGGAGAGGCATACTTTCCCTGGGGAAAAAGAATATACTCATTTAGAAATGTTCAAACACCAGGAGAGTTATAATTTTGCTTGCAATAGGTTCACCCAAACTGTCTATGCATTCATGTAAGTGAATAAACTCTAATGATTCACTATGAAAATATTTCTATATTGCGCATTATACATATTCTTAACCTACTTGTTTGCCTAAGAACTTGGTAATTTCTTCTTTACTCGTAAATTCTTTTATAAAACAGTGATTTCTCTCACCAAGACAGAAGTTTCAGGTAAGACCTGGAGTAGTGTGGTCACTGCGTAGAATTGCAGTTTATTTTTTCTCCATTTCTAAATAAAGTTTTGACCTAATTGTCTAAATTCCAACGTGAAATAATTATTTCTACTTAAACAAGTCTGCAGCCACAAATAATAAATTTGATATGACAACTGGATATTCTCATGGCATGCTGGTGACTCATGTGTCCTCTAATCCAAGTCACAGGCCAACATTTTATTATTGTTCTTGAGAGAGAGAAAAAAAAAATAGCACACAGCAAATGTTCACATCATAACTATACACACATAATTTAGAGTTAAGTTTTATCAGCATTTTAGGTTCTAAATTTCCATTTGAATAAAGTATGTTTAGTGTAACAACCAGTCACTTTTGTTCAGTGCAGAAGAATGAGTCTTTGCAAGTCACTTTTCCAAAAGGTAATAAAAATTAATATCATTTTAACAGACTAGAGGGCCAATTGTGTCTTTCAGTGTGGCTCAGGAAGTCTGTGTTATAAACACCAAATGTTTACCCTGACAGGTCCCCAAACACCTGAGAAAGATTGTTTGGTGGTTGTTTTTTTTTTTCCTGTACAGCCTCATAACACTCACCAGCAAAATATGATGATTCATGGGTGATTCATTGTAAACCCCATTTGCAAGGGTCTGTGCAGTCTGAAATATTTACAAGGGTCTGTGCAGTCTGAAATAAGTGCCAGCTAATTAAGAGATTTTTTTTTTGCATTCTGTTCCAAATGACACCATAATTACAATGATTTCTGAGAAAAGCAGTAAATGATCACAAACTACAAATGCTTCTAGACAGAATTCATTTTTTTTCCTTTTTTTCTTTCAGGTTATATAGAAAATATATAGAAGCTTCAACAAGCACTCTAAAGAACTACTGTTTTTTCTTATAGTGCATGCATTATCAAAGCTCAGTAATAGAAAATATAGTAATTAAAAAATTAAAATACAGTAATTTCATGATTATAAGCCGCACCTTTTTCATTAAAGAATCCAGCCTACCCCAGTAGTGCGGCTAATCATCAGGTGCGGCTTATTTATGGACAAATCTCACTGAAATGCCAACCTGGAAGTGAGAGCCGGGGAGGGCGCCTGGGGCTGCCTTTAAAGGCTTCGCTAGTCTATGAAAACTGTTGCAACTTGAGCACCTGACACCAAACCCCGCGCTGGCAGCGATTCTGTTACTAACTCGTTACTTTGTCGCACATGGATCCTCGCTTAAAAAAAAAATTAATTAATTAAAAAAAAAAAAAAATGTGGCTTATATTAGGGTGTGGCTTATATATGGATAAATGCTGTGGTCTACCCGGCTACCCGGATGTGCGGCTTATAATTTTGAAATTACTATAATTCTTTCCAGTCATAAAAAATGGGGCTGCTTTTGGAGTTCACTTAATCCAAATGGACTCTTGGCTGTAGTTAATCTTGATATTGTGAAATAAAGACAGCATACATATTAGATATTACCTGATTTTATGTGTGCCTAAATTTCATAGGCGCCTATTAAGTTGTAATTGCACACTTCACACATGAGGAAATACATAAAAAATTTAGTAGGAGAACTCTTAAAAAAAAGAGAATCTTGTCAATTTTAAAGAAGTATAACTTAAAATTTCCAGTATTCAATAAAAAAAGCATCTGCAAGTTTAGCTTCATATGTAGTGTTATCTTTGATTCTTTCTTACTATTTGGTTTCCTTACTATTTGGTTTCTTCTACCAATAAATGAAAATATCTAATTTAACACCTGTGTGATAATAGCATGCATATTTTTATTATGATAAACTTTAGCATTAAAAAATTCAATGGTAATGTCTGCTTATGAAAGAAAATTTATTCACATGGCAAACTGGCAATGAAAAAAGCAAAGCAGCAGCATTTGTGCTACTTTATTTGTCCATTCATTCAGATTAAACAAATGTAAAAAAATCATGAAGTATTAAGGAATTAATTCAATTTTCTGGAAAAGTTTGGATTTGGTCAGGTGATTCCTATTCTCTCACTGTTCTGTGTCTCACTGCTTGTTTGAAGGTGGCACATGAACTCATTGTCTCTTTACAGACCACATATAGATTCTTCAAGAGGAAAAGTTCTATGTAAGATCTTACTATCAAGCATATTCTAGACTGAACAGAGTAAAATTATGCTATTTTTTTCTGTCAAGTGCATTGGAAGAGTCCAAGTTTACTTATTTATATTTCTAATGTGATTTTAGCTATAGCGCCAGCACTACTGCATAGAATATAGTGTCCTCCATCATTTACTTTGAGGGTAGACTATATGCCTGAAAGATGAAACATTTCACACAGGGAGCCCACTAAGTAATGAAAAGAATATAAGGAAAGAACATATTTGGAGCTGTCTTTTGCTCTGTGAAAAAGTAATTTACACATATGCATATTCTATTTTCATTTTTTTAAAATAACCTTCAGACTTTCAACTGAGGTTGAAATGCTTCTGTGAGCCAACAGAAGGTATGTCCTTTATGGTTCAAGAGTTCTGGTCATATAGGAAGGAGGCGGGAAGGGTTCAGTACCAAAGGATCTAAGGGACACAGATTTTTCCTGTTTCCCAGACAGGACCCAGAGTACTGAGAGGCTGATGGCAATGCTGAGGAGAGTTGGATTGCACAAAATAAAAGGTGGTGGCAATAGATCTGCTGCATGCAAATTCCGTAAGGTAAGGAATAGAAAACCCTTCCCTAAAAACCAGCTTGTGCTCTACAACATGCAAACAGGAGCATGAGGCAGGTCCTTCAGAAATCAGGGGGAAATGAGTACTGTCCTTCAAAACCCTGTTGAATTGATTGAATGGTGATATTTTCCCCAGTGGTACTTCTCTGCCTTTCAGCTTTTAAGGAATATGCTCAGAAATGTGTGAGGACACCTGGATTCAAATCCTTCTGCAAAGGTGATTCAAACACATCTGGGTTCAGCCCATCTAACACAGTTTGCCAAGCACAAGTCTAAGGTATTCCAGGGGCCTTGCAGGCAAATTTAAATCCTTCCTCATATTTTGAATAAATTTTTGTTGGGAAAGAGACAGCTTCAACACAAGGCTTAGTTTTAGAGCATTTATCTGTGATGCTAGTTCTGACTTCCAGTCCTTGTTATACCTTTTTGCTCAGCACTTCCTGTAACCAGAACTTGTGTTCCTCTGTGGTATGGCTAATTAACTATGACAACCAAATTTTCTTTTTTTTAATGTTAGCATTCATTAACATTCTTCTGGTTTTAGTTGATGGATCTTAATTGTTTAGGCCAAGTGAACAGCCTTATGAGAAGAATTTATACTACATCCATCATCACAGAAAATGCTGATGGCTTAATTATTCTCCTTTACAGAAAACAGACATTTACTTAAGAGGTAGCGACACACCTTTCCCTTACAGTAAATGGGGAGGAATATGCATTTTTAGACATAATTCATCTCACCCTAAAGCAGCTGCTTCAGTACATGCCACACCAATCAGACTCTACAAATGCCTGTAGAGATCTAAAATTAGGTGAACATAATTACAGCACAGTTACCATAAAGTGCCTCTACACACAGCAAAAGAATTGGCCAACTTCCTCAGGGAAATCGGTGAGATTAATTTCCATCTGGAATTCCCCTCCTGTTTCCACTGACATAGTGGGGAGCCGATGCACTTCAGAAACAACTTTGTGTAGGTGTGTGATCAAACAAGCCATGAGCCTCCAAGGGCAGGAATCTCAGAAGTCAGTTTTCTGTGCAGGCAATAGATGGACATTCAGTGTTTACCTCCTTTGCCAGGGTAGGCCCCAGCATGTGAGCAAGGGGAAAATGGAAACCTCAAAATATTTAAAGTAGATACAGTAGTTTCATGAATATAAGCCGCACCTTTTTCATTGAAGAATCCAGCCTAGCCCAGTGGTGCGGCTTATATTCAGGTGCGGCTTATCTATGGACAAATCCCAGCGAAACGCCAACCCGGAAGTGAGAGCCGGCCAAGCAGAGTGGCAAGTGGGAGCCGCCGGGAGCATGGGACTGCCCGGAACGGGGGCTGCAAGTGTGCGGCCTGGCCCCTGTGCCACCGGGAGCCGGTGGGAACGGGGGACGGCCGGGAATGGGGGCTGCGCAAGGGCGGCCCGGCCCCTGCCGCTGGGAAGCCGGGCTGTGTGGGGCTGGGCCGGAGTGCCCTGCCCCCTCTGCCGTGTGAGTTAAAAAAAAAAACAAAAAAACAAAAAAACAAAAAAAACCCCGCGGCTTATATTCGGGTGCGGCTTATATATGGACAAATCCCGTGGTCTTCCCAGCTACCCGGAAGTGCGGCTTATATTCAGGTGCGGTTTATAACCGTGAAACTACTGTAATTCTCTTTTTTCCTTTTCTTTTTTTTTAAATATATAATCACAATTCACTAACATTATTTCCTACTATAATACAAAGCCCATAAGGCATTTTACAATGCAAGTTAAAAGCAGACTATCCACTGATCCCATTGCTGAGGAACTTAATATGAAGAGCAATGAAGTCTTCAAAATACTCATGTCCATTGCTGCATTTCAAGCGCATTGTACTGAGCTGCTAAACAACAACAACAACAAATCAGCTCATTTCTAAAGGGATCCTTTGGACAGCAAGATTAATTCCTTTGACAATCAGAAAGAGTGAAACTAAGATTATGCAAGAGAACAGATTTATTTTTATGAACGGGGTATGCAAAACTATAGATACTGAAAATGCTCACAGATTGACAGTCTGGGTTTGGAGACAGCAGTGAGCCACTGACTGATTTGAGTTTATCATATTCAGAAGGAAATTCAAGTCTGCTGTTAGTTGGCTCTGCATCTTGTTCCTAAGAGTAACAGATGTTTCAGAAACAGGTGCAAGAAGCCCACATCTTACCTATGTGCAACAACTTGATAAAGATTTATTGCTAACAGTAGAGATCAGGACAAGCCTTGATGTGGAAATCTTCCCAATCTCTAAAATAATTTTTGAAATTAATTATGATCAAAAATTCTGAAGATCAAGATGTTACTTTTCATATTATTAAGTGAACATCAATATACATTTACTATTATTTCCACCCCCGCCCCCCCCAAAAAAACCCAAAACAATCTCAGTCTTACTAAGCTTTTTTATTTTTCCCATGAGAATTGCTTCCTAAAAGTCCCTGTGAAACATCTCTAGTTCTTCTTGGTGGGAGATCATCAGCACTGAGATAATTTTCTTCAGACTGTTAATCATTCTCTTCCTTGTTTAATATAATTTTGTTTAGTGCTACCAGTTGCAAGTGATGCAAAGGTCTTCATTTATCTATGAACAATTTCATTTTGGGGTGGATATTGGGACAGCTAACTTAAAACTATGTAGATTGTACTAAGTACATAAGTAAAAGATACTGTAGCTCAATCTTTGCTTAAAATAATATTTTTTTAGTTTGTATTTTTCTAAGCATACCTTTTTAATATGCTTATTATTACCAATTATTTTGCTTTTGCAAAGAGGCTAAATTAAGTTAAAATAAATTGTTTTATTACAAAATTATCTATTCTAAACCAATTTCTGATACTCTGTGACAATATAACTATCAATTTGTTTTACAGTTTATTTTACTTTTAAAGAAATGAGAAATTTTTCAGAGGGATAAAGAAAGTGGATGGGTTTTCTGTAATTTAGTTAAGTATTTTTTTCAATAAAAATTAGAAACTCATTACTGTAGAAAAATGAGTGAAATATTTTCTTGGTCTATTTCTTAATTAACAAGGACATGAAGTATTGCTTATCATAGCTACATAGTGTTCTGTCTTGCTCAATAATTTTTTTCAGACTTATTTGGCATAAATTGCCTGAGTAGAGTCATAAAAAACTTTTAATAATGCACTTTGGAGGTTGTGAACCATAGTGACACAGAAATAAAGACAATTCAAAATACATCTTTTTAACAGAGGACCTTGGCTATTCCTGTAGTTCTATTCAGCTCCATTATTTTGACATTTTTGTTTCCACATATATTTATTTTGGCGGTTTTATATGCACTCAGAACACAGAAGAGAAAAAGCAAAGCTGTCATATCTAATATTAAAGAATAATGAAAAATCTAGAAAGAATAACTATACAACAAACTCCCTGGATATCACATGATTAAATTTTTGTCCATGAGAACAACTGGCTTTAGCCTGAGGTGCTGTGGTCTGGACCTAGTTTGTCAGGATAATTGCAGATGAATTTTGCCCTTTCTTGCGCTTTGGCAAATTGGCTGGTAAAAACCTGCCCAGCCTCTGGAGCTGGTGCTGGTAACAAGGGTTATCAGGGAACATCTGCCAGCACAGGGGATCCATAATCCCCCAGAAATCCTCCCTGACCTTTGGTGAAACCTGCCAACATTTCCAGCTGAAAGCTTGACAGGTGTGCAGCAGTCTAACCAGCCCCTGCTGCCTTTTTTTTCCAAGCAGAATTATGTATCTATTTTCACATTCAAAAATGTCAGGAATCAAACAGCAAAACTGTTTCCTTTACTGTTCAGACCCAAACATTTCACATACACCATATATGATTTATTCTGCGCCATACAAGTACATATGAAAATCTCATAAAATGAGATTTTAATCTTAAATTTTGGTTTAAACATAGAAGTGCTGCCTTAGACGTATTGAAAATTATTAAATAAAACATGCCTAAGAAATTGCTTTAATTTTTATCCATTTGAACAGCACTTTCAGACACCTACAGTGAAAGGTACAGCCTTCTTAATATAAATTATTTGCACTTTTGTGAATCTTGTATAAAGCTTCTAAACAGGAAGTCACTCACTAACACTGCAACAGAGGAAAGTTTAGATCAAAGAAGTTCCAAATACCAAGTGAGAGTCCTGAAAGAAAAAGAAAACCACATATCTGCTTTTTCATAAAGCTTCTGTAAAGCACACCATGGACTCAGGAAAGCATTTTTAATGTAAGTCTAGTACCTCAAGTCTCTGAATATATTTCATACTGGATGTCACCTCCTAAACTACTGAGAATTGAAGGATATGTCAAATGCAATTTGAAAGTAATTTCTTACAAATATATAATAAAGGCTAGAATTTTCCTAAAACCTCAATGCAATAACATTTGAGCTTTCACAGAACACACGTTCCCCAGACCATACCTTGGCCCATACTTACCCCAGGAAATAAATGCAATGAAAATATTTTAAAAGCCATTCTAATTCCTCTCCAAAAAGTGCATAAAATTTAAATTACACAGAAATACAGCTAATGCATTAGAAGTAGATGTAGATAAACACAAAGCAAGCAATACTTTACTCAGACAACAGTATTGTATTGACTAAAGAAAAATATTTTGCTGTGGTTCAAAGTGAAGCCATGACTTTCTTATGAGGATTTTTTTCCTGCAGAAATACTTTGACAGTCCAACAGCTGAAGACCAGAAAAATTGGACATGTGTGCATACAGACCACAAACAAATAGCAGCTAAAACTGATCTACTCAGTTTGCTGTCCAAAACACACTGCTGGGTAAATAAGTGTGAAACTTAAGAAACACCCGATCTCCCACTCCAGAAACCAGTTACTTGAGGATAATCTTTGCAGTACTGCAGGAACAAGCATTTGTTTTTGTAATCTTGCTGCACTAAACCATAAGACATTGGTTCTTTCTTTATTATTATTATTATTACTATTAACAATAATAATAACAATCTGAAATTTTTCGGTTTTGCTTGTGACCGCTGTCTCAGAGAGCTCAAAGTTCACTTGTGTATAAACCTGAATCCCCTTGTCTTTTTTTATAGCTTTTCCTGACAACAGGAAAGTTCAAATGGCTAAGAGCAAAGCAAGAAACAGATTCCTTAAGACAGCTTTAAATGTTAGTCAGGTACAAGAGATTGCTTATGTACTTTAGGATGTGATTGCTGCTCCTTACATGAAAACAGTTTTTCACCAAGCCAGAGCATAACCACAGAAATAAGGACTTCACCTGTACAGATATTCTTCCAAGGTGACTGAAGACTTATTTATATAAATGTACATATTTTTCATCCATTGTGCTGCGTTATCAGTTAGAAAAACAACCTATTAGATTAGTTCCACATTTTACACAGCTGTTTGACAAGTTGCAAAGCAATAGACTTTATTTCCCGGTGCTGTAATCAGCACACCAAATATTGGAATATTGCTCTGCTATTTTGTGTCATGAACTGATGCATAACTGCAGTGACAAACAGGGTCTTACTCTTTTGATTACAATATTCATGTGTTTCAGTAAATGAGCTTTAATATTTTCCCATTTACTACCACTTCTACGTTCTACATAACTGCCATGGTATTTATCAAAGCCAAGTAATTTCATTTGTTTATAGGTGACTTGTCCCACAGTTGTTTTGCTATACAGCTGCCAGGCATAGCTGGAAAGCATCGCCCTCCCACCATGCCACTCCAGATAGCAGTTCTGCCTCTGCTAGCAAACTTTTAATATTAACAACAATAAAAGTTATGCATGAGAAGAGTCAGACTATTTTATTTCTCTGGCAACTAATATATCAGATGCACTGCAAGAACATGAATGAAATTGTTCCACAGAGAGACTTGTCCTCAGCAGTTAACAGCTTACCCTGGGCTTTTTACACTTAAGATACTCCAGATTCCTCCACACTCCAGGATCCTTAGGGCAAAAGAATGCTGAATTAATAGAGCTATAGCTCCAATCTTAAGATTAATTGAGACCTCTTCAGTAGTTTTAAAGGGAGAAATCTTGTGCTAAGCTCTAGAAAGCCTAAACTGGGGAGGTAGTAGCTATTTCTGCACTAGATGTGACTCTCATGGGAGGTGATTCCCAGCTCCCTTTGCACAGGTGAGGGTACGAGGGTACACCTGGCGCCCTGGAGGATGTGCTGGCTTGGGCTCTCCAGCATGAGCCAGACACCTCCAGTCCAGAGAGGGACACAAAGGCAATCTGAGAGCTGGAGCACTCAGCAAGTGCATCAAGAACTGTGGCAAAGCAGAGCTCATTTGACTTTTTAATTCTCCACTCCTGACAGCACATAATAGCTGCTGTTTTCTGTAGCTACTCAGAAGGCACATTTCCCTGAAACACACATGATTTTATTGACACTGTAATCACATTCGCTTTTAACTTATGGCTAATAATGTATCTTTCCTTTGCCACACTACCTTCTCCTTGCAGATTAACCAGCAGAATTTTTGTTTTCCAGCAACGTGTGAGATATTGAAGTATTCATTGTCATCCACAGCTCTCAGAGAAGAAAGTTAAAGTCACTTGCCTGAGGCTGTGAAGAAGCTGTTAGAGAGCGAGGATCAGAACACAGATCTTGGTATCTTAAGCCATAGCCAGACTTCTTACATAAAAAATAGTGCTTCACATTGAACCAAGACCCCATGTTAACAGGTCACCAATTTTTAAATTCTTTTTAAAAAATATAATCACGTACTAGTGTGCTTGCCAATTCATAGCAACCAGCCAATTCATAGCAAAGAACAGAAAGAATATTAAACCCCCATGGCAAAAGAAGATAACCACAGAGAAAACGCTGTCTGTTTTAATGACCTGCCATGAAGATCATGCAGGGCATCAGAGCTGATCTCCCTTGATGGCACAGAATAAAACAGAAAAGATTTTCAAAGAAATGGGTCTGGTCTATCCAAGCTGCTTGGAGCATTTATGCCAAAGTTTCATAGCTCACCTAGCTAAATTATCCATTCCTTAGAATAAAAAGAATAACGGAAATAAAGAGTTTAATGCCTTTTTAAATCAGGTAATTCCAGAGTCGTAAGTAGAGATACTGAATAACTAGACATAGTCTAATAATTGTAGAAAAAAAAAACTTTGCCGAAGGCCTGAAGATGTACCCTTCAACTTTTCTGTCCAGATGCAAAAATATGACAGAACAAAATAAAATCCCACTCAAAACCCAAATTTGAGCATTCCAGCCCAGAGAAAAAGGCACTGGATAGTTACCTGCAGCAGGATATGAAGAACTGATACTCCAAAAGTGAGCTACGCTACTTAGACCATAATCCATTTCTTCCAAAAGGCAATTTTGTGATTTTCTGCTGCTGATGTCATTCAGGCCAATTATTATATTAATTGAATTGTGCTTTTTGTACACTACCATTTACATAAGCACGAGATACACAGAAAAATGGAGATTCTGTTCTTCTAGAATGAGAAAAACCTTAGTTACGGAAATTACCATAACTTGACTCCAAACTCCTGAATAAATTCAACATGAAGATCAGGAAGAGTGAGAAAAAAAGAAATCTGTAGTTGCTTCAATGTAATGCTGTTTCTCTTATTGGAAACAACCTTCAGATTGCGTGGTAACCAGCAAGAGCAGTAAGCATTGAAGATACCCACTTTCCCCAAGTTATCCATTAAGAAATGCTGCAACACACCAAATGACTGCAGATCCTCACATTAATTACCACGCCTAATTTTCAATAGACCTTTCCTCTTTCTTATTCCCAGAGCCTTAGAGTGCTACCTTTACACTGTTGTGCTACAGAAAGATGAGAGTTACAGGCAGCACAGTAGATATACAATCTAATAGTCTCTTTACTTTCTAAAGTCTATCCTGACTCTTTATCTTCTCATAAGCTTCATAAATACAGCAAGAGGCAGGGGACTTCCATTAATAATAAGAGGGTTCAAGATACTGGAAAGAGGAAGAGAAATAGCAAGATTCAAATATCAAAGAAGGTGCAATCTCTGTGTGACTGAGAATGTAGGTAAATGACCAAACAGCATCAAATCACAGCAGAATCACAAGTGATTCAGGATGTATCACCAGTTGCCAGGACTCACCTGCCTTTCCAGTGAAGGATGATGAAGCACATTGCTATGGCCTCATGACTGAAGAGGTTAAAAATACGTGCATTGTTCAGCAGCTTCTCAGCTTTAATTTATTATAAAACTGCAACTCATCTGCTTTCAAACATCAACTCTCATCCTTCAGTTGCCACCACCGTGACCCTTTTCCTGTCCTGTCTATCCAGAGAGCAAGCTCTTCTAGGAAGAACTGTTGTGGGAGGATGCTTGGTAAGGATGGTGCTGAATGCAATCTCCCCTGATGAATTATAGCAGTACTAATTAGTAATTAAGGAGTGGAAAGAGCCATGCCTGGCCAATGAGGATGGATGCTATAAAAGAGTGGGGCAGATAGTCTAGAGGAGTTTGTTGGGGCTGGAATGTATGGAAATTGGAGTCTGCTGTCTGTGCTGTGAGGAGGAAGGGACATGTAGTTGTGTAAGGGATAGGATGGAGTCAGCTGGTCATGCAGAAGGAAGAGAGAAGTAATTAATACTGTGTGGAACTGCCTGTGGGAAGGGTATGCACAACAGATGTAAGAAGTTTCTAAGATAATAAGGGACTGACAATGGTGTCAGTTGTGCCTCTACTGTTAAGCTGTCTTCTCACACACTTCTGCAATGCCTGGCAAAATTTGTGTCTGCTTATTTTGTAGAATTCTAGCTGTTGATGAAATAAAAAAAAACAAAGTAGAGCAGTGCTTCATATTTACTAATATTTTTTCTGACTGCATTTTTCATGCATATTCAATTGTGTTTTCATGAGGTGGTAAAAATCTTTATCTTGAAGACACCTCTCCTCTGTGCAAATATTACTCCTGGATTCACATTTTCTGGTTAGTCCATAAGAGGAAACATCTGTTTTGCAGAGGACTCCCAATGCATCATTTGTATAGATCAAAGTGACAGCATTCAGACACAAAAAAATAACTCTAATGCATTTGTATCTGTAGTTCTGGTGAATTCTGCATTCAGGGCACATCTCCACCATAGTTCATTTCTCAGTAAAACACTTTGAGCTATAGTATATGAAAATCCGTAACAGAATATAAAGTGAACCACCTTATATTTAAAGATTAATGTTTCCTCCAGCTGAATAACTGTCTTTTGGAGCTATCTGTGCTCCTGTGTAGGGACTCAGTTTAAATTGTGTGAATTAGAAATAGGGAGAAGGTTCATATGGCATTTTGCCTTGTAACTATTTACCTACATTTTAGACATGCTCAGTGGGGAAAATAATGGATGAATTTTATAAGTTCTTTATTTCATTGATCCTCTGCTAGAAATAGTTTTAAAGCTGTTTTTTCTCCAACTGCTCAACATTACTTTAGCTTGTTTTTTGTCATATTTTTATATGTGAGTTCTCATACCTTATCTCTAGAGAGGTCTTGAGGGCTTGTTCACACAGCAAAAGAATCTGCAAGGTTAAAATGAAGCCTGGGATGGACACAAGGGAGGTGCACATTCCTGTTCACTGCTGCCATCCCTAGCTCAGGGAGCTTTATGAAAGTTACTAACTACGTGACCTACAATTGCTGAAAGAAATGGGGACCAAAATTTCACAAAGTATCAGATGAAAAAAATAATTCTATTACTTTGGCCATCAGATTATCAACAAAGGTGAAACCATGCCCTTGACTGTTTTATTCTCCAATATCAAAGAAATATTAAATGCAAACTAACCATAATTTTGTAAAGTGTTAAACCCCGCAATCAGAAGCCCTATATATTGATTCAAAATAAAAGTTGATGGCAGAAAGTGTGAGAAATGGGGAAGTATAAAACATCCTCATAGAACATCAAACATAGAACAATATTATTGACAATCACAGGAAGACCCTAGCTCTCCCCAAGTTCATTGGCAGCAGCAGGAAGAACATGTCTTGAGGTTGAAGAGACAGGTTTTTTTTCAATTGAAGTATTTTCTATTACAATAATGCTCTCAGATATGCAAGAGTATTGCTTTTCAAAACACACAGACAAGCTGGCAACCAGAAATATTAAGAGCAAATTAAACATTGCTCAGCAGCCTGAAGTTATCAATGGAATCACAGAGGCAAAATGCAGGTGAACTAATACCACACAGTTCCAAGTATCAGCAGTGATTTCAGGCTTTGCTGTTAACTCCAATTTCATTAAGTATTTTCAGTTTGCAGATAACATAATAGAAAAATCAAAGTATAAAGTTTCAAGTGTACTGAACAGGCACATGCAACCTGCTTTACAATTCTCTGCTACTGCAGTGCCAGAAGCTGAGGCAAGTGAGTAGAGCACAGCACTGAGTTATGCAGCGTTGGCAGCATGCAGCAGGAAAATGATCAGCTCTGAAAGGCTGAAAGCCTTCACAAAAACTGCAAGAAGAACAACAGAAAGACAACATCACAGAACTTTGTGATTAGGAGACGCATCCAGCCAAGGATGTGATGACAGGACAGTACTTCTGGCACAGACAAGCTGTGCTCTGCCTAATCAGCTTGGTCTTCTTTTACATTTTCAAATAGCATGTTTCACTACTGAATATATATTAGCAACTCTTTTCCTTTTAGTAATACAGAATTTTAACTTACAGTGATTTATAGCATTCAGAAAATTCTTTTCCACTCAGATCTTTTACTCAGATGCTGATGCTCTAAGCATCTATGAATGATTTTAATGTACCTGTGGTGGAGAAATTCAAAGCAAGGCATTTACCAAGATGTAGATTTGTCCTACACACGTTGCATTACTAGTGGAAATGATCTACAGCAATGTTCAGACCCAGAACCCCATGGCTTAACGTTTTTATGCTACTGAGAACTTTCGCCTTTGGCTCTTTGAGCTTAAAAATCAATTCGCTACTTTAAACTTTATGCTGCTGATGTCATTTTTATTGTTGAACTCAATGATCTGAGAACTTCAAAGAACAAGATCATGAAAAATTGCTTCCCATTTGCCACAGTTTGAAGCAAAAGATTCGAGTCTTCAGTTTCTTTGCTCCTGTGCAGCATGAAACTCTGCAGGATCACTTTGCAATTAGCAGAACCAAATTTGAATCTACTGCTAACGAGTTTGGCTCTCACATGCTATGTTCATATTCTTTTCCACTTTAACAAACTCCTAATACCTCTCTCTATTTTCAGTTTTATGACTGACTTTTATTGATCTATTTCTGCTCTCAGCTATGTTTACTACCAGTTTATAGCAATATAATAGAGATCAGATTTCACTTCAGTGCCCATGAAGCCATTTTCCTAAACAAAATAAAAATTGTACTCCTGTATCTATGATTCCTAAATAGTCCTTGGTGATATTTTACACTGGATCTGATTTTCTTAATGCCTCACTCTCCTTTGTGTCTCAGAACCAAGACAGATTGCATAAACCTGAAATGTTAAATGCCTGCCATGTCTACCTGGGGTCCACTAGTCTCCTTTTCCTCACTCCTTCAGCAGAGGGGAAGACTTAGTTGCATCACCCAGTGACATAAACAAGCAGAACATGGAGGTTTTCTCATTTTGCAGCCCCCTGGCTCGCGCTGTTCCCCTCTGAGCCCATCAACCACCCTGTTCTCTGTAGGTTCCTGGCCAGGGCTGCAGCTCCATGCAGGGAGCTCATCTCTCATGACCCCTTCCCATCAGCAGGCTGCCTTCTCCATCCTGATGCTGCCAGGCCACCAAAAGGCACATTTGCACTGCTTTGATGTGAGAGGACAGAGAACCATTTCTGCTAATTGACAGCATTTTCACCGTTTGCTGGCAACTAGAACATTAGGTTTGGCCTGAAGCCCTGGATGCTGGCTTATACTTTTAATTCCTCATGGTGTTAAACTGAAATGACTGTGCATTATAAACAAATATTTGGAGAGAATCTCTCTATCACTCCAGTTTTTTTTCTTCTATAGACAGGCTTTTTATTTGTTTCCTTCCATTATCAAACTCTTTTATTTCTCTGTACCTGTATTTATGCAACAGCTGGCTTTGTGTTTATCTGAATGTTCTCTGTCATTTTTAAATGGATTGCTTCAATGACTGTACAACTTGGTGTCTGAAATCAAAGCTCTGAAAATGTCAGTGTGCAAGCTACAATGTCTTTTATCAGGCCATAGAGTCACTCCTCAGATTCTTCTTTCCTTAAATGTGTTTGAATGGAGCTATAAAACAAATCTCCTGCAGGAACCAGTTGGTCAGCGAACGGTTATGGCTTCAGCAGGAGCAATCACACAGTATCACCCAATGTGTCAGATGGGCAGAGTTAATTCTTTGGTGTTTTGTGTAATTACAGAGCATGGGAAAATGCCTCTTAACCTGGAGGCAGTAGCTACAAATGCTGACACACTGTTAGTAGCAACTCTGGTACCATGAACAAGCTGGCAGGGAGATTAGTGCTCCCAAAGCCAATACTTGCCAGCAGTTATTGAAGCATGTGTTGTGAGATACTGTGGAAAGTTACAATAAGGAGTAGCTGATACAGCAGCTCTGTTTATTGGATTGCAATTCCTCATTCTCCTGTTCCAGGGGGCAAAAAACCCACTGTGCAGACTCTGCAACAGGAATGGCTCTATAATTTTGAATGATCCATTTGATTATTTCTAATTTGGGATTTAGACTCAAGAACAGGACTTTTTGATTGACAAATTCACAGAAGAATTATAGAACAGTTTGGGTTGGAAGAGACCATAAAGATCACCTCATTCCAACTCCTCTGCCATGGTAGGGACACCTTCCATGAGACCAGGTTGCTCAGAGTTCCATCCAACCTGGCCAACTCCCAGGGATGGAGCATCCACAACTTTCCTGGGCAACCTGTTCCAGTTGCAGAGGCAAAACATTTCTTCCTAGTAACCAATCTAAACCTACACTCTTTTAGTTTGAAGCCATTCCTCCTTGTCCTGTCCAGACTCATTTAAATTGTTTCTCTCCATATTTTTTTTTGTAGGCTCCCTTCAGGTACTGCAGTTTGGTCACGCTGGAGCCTTTTCTCCTCCAGGCTGAACAATCCCAATCCTCTCAGCCTTTCCCCATAGGAGAGGCTCCATCCCTTTGATCATCTTCGAACTCAGGTTGATATCCTCCCTGGGATCCCAGAGCTGGACACAACTCAGATGGGGCCAAAGCAGAGCAGAGGGGCAGAATCCCCCTCTTTCGCAGCTGCTTTGGATGCAGACTGGACACAGCCCTTGCACATTGCTGGGTCATGCCCAACCTCTCATCCAGCAGCACTCCCACTGTCATCAATGGGGGGAGAGAAGCTGCTGAACACCTCAACCTCCTCCTCATCCATCACCACTTTCCACCAGCACTGTTTACTGGGGTCAGGGTGAGGATGAAGGGGTGTGCACCTTCATTGGCCATTCTTTGGTGGTTAACATACCCACAGAAGCCTTCTGGCTCTAATGCAACTCCTAGGCTGAGGAGGAGAGGCAGATAAAAGTTGTTTTCAAACAATTTCTCTTCCCCTTTCAAGCACAAGATGAGCATAATTTCAATCTATCTGATTGCTCCAATTTACAGTAGCAGGAGACACACCTGTGGGAATGGGATAAGCTGATGGGACAGCTCTGGGGCAACTCAAAAGCCAGAGCTGAGTGGGCTCTGGCTGGGACCACAGCACACACCCACAGCCAGCTCAGCACCCAGCTCCATGCTCAGTGTAAAACCATTGGAAAAATACAAGGGTTTTTTTTTTGTTTTGTTTTTTTTTAGGTAATAACCCTTTTCCTCCCCACTCCCAGCAAAGACATCACCAGGAAGTTTATTGATGTTCTGAAGAGCTTTAAGGCCAGTATTGTTTGATAAGATGCATTTAAAACATGATCTGCAGCAAAGTGAGAAGTTACTGGACATCTGCCATGTGATCGCACTGTTATTAATTAATTTTACCAAAATGCTACTGCTTTTGTGACATTGCTGGAAAGTTTATTTTAAACTAGTATGACAGGAAATGTTTTTTGCATTACTACCAGCTGTTATGAAAACTTTTGAACTCTGCTTAAAATAAAACTGGATATGAAATATTTTTGTTTCCCCTTCTGATGTTGCTAAAATCACTTAAAATAAAAGACAGGGATGAAAGAGAACAGTAACAAGGACAAGAAAGAAGCAATGTCATGCTCTGGCTAGCCTTGAGTAGTCTTAGGTAACAATCCTCAGCACATATTAGAGTCAGATTTTTTAAAGTCCTTCCGTAGATAGTAAGATTTTTTTAGATAAATTCAACACCATGGATGCTTGATACTCAGCCTCCCAATTGAAACAGCTGGCCTAACAAAGGCATAAGAGGCTTTGTGTCTCTAAGCCCCTGACCGAGTTCAGCAATGATCACAGACTTACCATATGTCTGATGTTAAAAAGAAATATTGAGTAGTTACTCCTTCACTGATCACCACTTATCCCTTGCTCTGACTGAGACAATGATTTTGTGCAGAAAACAAGGGTTCAAGAGCATTGAGAAAAAAAGAAGGAGGAAGGAAACTATAAGTACGTAATTTCATGTATTTGAAATAAACAAATAAAATAAATTTTGTGGTGCTATTTAGGGCTAAGACAGCTTGCTCAAGAAGAAAGAGCAGAGGCTGGCAGCAAGAGGAAATTCTTTCAATGTGGGCTTACCACCCAGAGAGGAACACAAGGCCAGCTTCAGGCAGAGGCAAAATAAGGAGATGTCCACACTGGCAGACTGCCCCAGTACGAGATGTCCTGACTGTCAGCTCTCCTCAATGGCACAGTCCCAGGGTGAGGACCTTGCTGTTATCACTGCCACCAGCAGCAGCCTGTGTGCCTGGGACAGGGCAGTGGGACAGAGGGAGGTGTTCCCTCTCTTGCCCCACACTGCAGCAGCCAGAGAGAGATTCTTCTCTTGTGCTTAGAGCCAAAAATACTGTTTTGTCAGAATTAACAAGCAGCTTTGAGCTGGTTCTGATGATGAACACTTTTCTCCACCAGTAGTGCTGAGAAGTAACAGATCTCAGCCCAGGGATGGCAGTAAGCCTGGCCTATCCACAGCACACAACTCTGCTGGATCACCCCTGCATCCCTTACCCTAGGGTTTGTGAATCTTCCAGCCTCACTCCAAATTTCCTTCTCACTCTGTTTTGGCTCCTGCTTTTCTTCTCCCCTTCTGCTAAACCTTTCCCTACATCTTGAAGAACTTCTTTCCTTTTCCATTGGGTCTTCTGATGCATTTCCTCCTGCCTTCACTGCTCTCTGCCAATCCCCAGGAACTGTTTCCCCACAGACTCTGAACTCAGAAGTGGGTCATGTTTGGAACTATTATTATGGTTCAGCAAGCTAAAATCAGTTCTGTAATAATAGACAGCACTTTGCTGAACTCAAATCCAAAGCACAGATAATATTCTGCTCCTTCTTACTTATTTTCTAAGGTAACTCAACAATATATATGTTGTCAAAACTTTAGTTGCCTGTAGTGCCTTCTACCTTTAATATTAAATAATCCCTTTGTTCCTTCCAGACCCCGTTGAATAAGATTTTTTCGTTCTTATTTCAACCTCCAGACATTAATCTTCTGAACTTTCATCAATAATTGCAGGATCCTGTAATAAATGATGCATCAATGGCATACAATTCACGAGAATAGTTTCTTCAAAGACACAGGGAAGGGAAACTATCAATGGGTTTCCATTCTTACAAAATAAGCATAATTGTGGATGCTGCCCTAAATTTGCTTATGATTTCAATATTTTAATTTAAATTACAATTCTGCTTGTTTGGATTTCATTCATAAAAGCTCTATATCAAAAGCAGCATCTGAAATCATGAATGTGACTGACAGTATGTTCTCTGTGTGCCAAAAGAACCTGATTATCAGAGATATAATGTGAATGAAAGTGTAGATTTTTTTTTTGTGTGTGTGGACAAAGTCTAGATGTTCTTATCTAAAAAATACCAACCTACTCCCCAAAAAAACCTCAAAAAACAAACTAACCAAAAAAAAAACCCTGAAAGAATTGTTGTTCAAGCTAATTGTTACATTTTTTTCTTACTGTTTACTCACACATTTTATTAATGTTAATGAATGCTTACATTTATTAAGGAAGGAATTTATCTACCTCCATAAATCGATTTATCTAACAGGACTATGCTTTGGCTTTAAGTACACTGTCAGGATGGAGCCAAAATCATAAATCCCATCACCCTTTTTAGCACAATATGAAATTCCAGGTTGCGCTCCCCTTGAAGATCTCACTGAGCACTACAGCTCCTCATGTATTTGTTCTCTGTGTTGCCTTCTTGTGCCACTGATTACCAAGCAGAAAAGCAGAGTGTGCCAAACAACAACATGCTGTTTATGTCCAAGCTCCTTTGGTTTAACTATTTGGGACCTGTGTGCAGCAGGCAGCACTCACAGATGACCAGGATATTCATTAAAAAAGTATTAGATGCAGCTCCTGTTGACATTTAGAAAAGCATCCATGGCTCTAATCTTTAAACAGCAGGCTAGAATCTTGGGAACAAAGTGGATTACAAAGTAAACCAGAATGAAAATTTAACAGAAAATTCTCATAGGGAATGGTATCAACTGCTCTTAAAGCTGCCTGCAAACATACGTAAGAAGGTGTAGATTACTGACTTGAAAATCTTCTCAAGCCCCAAAATAAGGATTATATTTGTGAAAAACATATCTGAAGTGAAGAAATTTTCCAGTGGAAGAAATATAAGGGATAAGATAATGAAGTTTCCTGCAGTGCTCCGGCCCCTGTCTCTGACTGGAAAAGAGAGCAGCAATAGGGATGTGAGCCAGGCACTGCCAGCTGCTCCAGGGGCTAGAGAACAGACTGAACTTCATTCTGAACACCACATAAGACTTCCTCATTTGTAATCAATTAATCAATTGGAATTATTCCTATTCTGCGGAGAAGAACATGGCCCGAGGCTATTTGGAAAATGGCTTTGCTAAATAACTTAATTAAGAGTAGAGAAGGTTTCTACAGATTTAGCCCTATATTTTATTATTGTGGACACCATACAAATATGCCCAACAAACTCAAAACATTATTATTGATTTAGGGAGTATGTAAATGTCACATGTACTATATTTAATACTAGCATTTTCCTTCTTTCATCTTCTCAGCTAGACAACAACAGGTAAGTTTTTATAAAGCTGTACAAATATTTAAAAGCTGTTAGGGCAACTAAATCACCTGATGTTTCTAATTCTTTTACTACAGTCTCAAGTTGGCACTAAGCTGAGCTGCTTTTCTATCAAGACTTTGCACAGAACAAAATACATGCACAACAGATACGAAAAAAATAGTAAAGGAACATCAAGACATTGTAATTTAGACCAAATGACACTATCTGGTCTAACAAAAGATAAAAACAGTGAATGCAAAATTTCTGATGTTATTAGATAATGAGGTACCTTCTAGTAACATGAAAGAAAACTGATCGCTCTGTGGAGCCTACATTTCACCAGTATCACTTTCACATTTAAAATGGGTTGGAGTGGATTACAGAACTCACAAAAGAAAAGAAGCTGGTGGCTTATTCTCCTTTAGATGTTATTCAGCACTGGAACAACTTTAATCTTAACAAGAGAGATGAAATTGTGGTGTGTGCTTCTGTTGTGCTGAATAACTGCAGTGAAATACACTCCGATTATGAACGGGTTTTATGTGGTTCATCTTTTCTGATTCTGAAGTTTAAATTGAAATGACCAAGAAGCAAGAAGGTTATCAATTCTAGAAGATCCTTTCTCACTGCCAGTGACACCCCAAAACCAATGAAATCTAATGAATTCTCACTTTTCACTTCAGGAGCAATGGATAATATCCTTAAATGAACAGAAATAGATATTTTCAGGTTTAACAGAGACACTGAAGAGAAAATAATGTCATTACAGGTCTTAAATATGTGTATGTTGTATTTCAAAATACTTAGATTGTGTCTTCAAAAAAACCCAAAATAATTCAAATTTTAATATGGCTTGGTTTTGTCACACATTTAAGAAATGTGACTGTCATGTCACATGTGACTCAGTTCAGCATACCCATAAAAAAGACCTGCAATGGAGCACAAAGGTTAGCTCCTCAAAGGCAAAGGAACATGTTGTACATTTGTATTCAGAGGAAATATGTTGGGTTTTCTTCTGTTTCCTAAGGCAGTGATTTCAGTAATTTGAAAGCACTACAAAAATATGTTACATACTACTCCAAACAATGGCATCTCAATCCTGAAAATTAATCCATCAGGAGCAATCTTGAAGAGCACAAATCTCTGCCAAGCACATCAACAATGCATCGATTTTCTCATTCACAGATAATGTATTCATCCAATAAAAAGCATTAAGGGATTTTTGTCTAGTCTAAGACTGCGACATTTTTCCACCTAAATAGAAAATAATTTTTTTCAAAAAATCTGGAGTTTGTTTTGTTGTTTTTTTCTTCTTTTTTTTTTAATGTTTGCTAGTTAATGGTTTGATCCATTTTTCCTCAAATTTTTGTCCAAACATACCCTTTTGATCTACCCCTGCCTTCACAAGCCCCATGTTGCTGGTCAAGAAAAGTTAAGATGAAACAAACTATCAATCTTGACCCAGGCATCCTGATCCTGTTCCTTTAGCAATTCATCTTGCAGATATTTTTGACTTTTATTCATTCTCTGAATTTGTCGGTTCAGCACCTACAGGGTCTAAAATTCATAATTCATTAATTCTTTTTCACCATAGCTCTTTAAAGAAAAATACAAAATAAATCTTACATATAACAAGTGACCAAACCAATCTGCTCTCCTGGTGACTGGAACAACAGGAAGGCAAGAATTATTTTTATGAGATTATCTTATTTTCCACCATTTGCTTCATCCCTATGTGCAAAGAATATCCAAGACAACAGGGGCAAAAGAAAACTGCAAGAAAGCAGAGTGGTAGGTTCATAATTAATATTTCTTTCCCCATTAAGCAATTTATATTTTTTATTATTTTTTTTATTTTATTTTTATTTCACGATGCCAACTTGACCAAATATAAGAGTGCAAGCTTCCATCTCAGTTGAGGAATTACAAACATTAGACCTACTAAAGGCATGCAGAAATTGGTTTAGTGAAAAAGATGCCTGGCATAGTTTTATAATAAAAAACCCAATTTAAAAAAAATGCTCAGAAGCATTTCCTAGCCATCAACTATCCATGTGATTTCCTAAGTCTCTGTGAATGTTTAGGTACTTAAGTACTTTAAGTCACTTCACACCATCTCTGTCCTTCAGGCTTGCATGTAGCAAATCTTACCAATCAGCAGCTTCCCTCTTTTGTTGATAGGGAAGATTTTCTCCAGTAGAAGTGTTAAACTCCCAGGAAGTCAGAGCAGCATCAATTCATGTTTACATTATCTTTATAGCGATAAATATGGAGCAACTCATTTATGAAGCATCAAATCCCTCTGAGCAATCTTTACACTTGAAAGTGCAAACAATTCCTAAACCTCAGCAACTTCAATAGGGCATAAAAAATGCTGAATAATGATACTCTGTAAGCTTCAGGAATGAAATTAATCTCAAGACTTTTTAAATACAAGGCTTTACAGTAATGTCACAACTATAAGGTGCACTGGATTATAAGGCGCACTTCCAGGTTGTTGGCAAATTTCCAAACTCTGTCCATATATAAGTGCACTGGACTATAAGGCGCACTTTTTTTTTGCAGCGAGGATCTGCGCGCAACAAAGTAACGAATTAGTGACAGAATCGCATGATCGTGGGGTTGACTGGCAGATGCTCAATTTGCAAACATTTTTCACGGATCAGTGTAGCCTTTAAACACAGCCCCAGGCGCCCTCCCTGTGCCACAGGCTGCGGCACTCCCACCTGCCCCCAGCACTGGCTGGTGCAGCTTGGCTCGGCTCGGGCTTGGCTCGTGGCTCGCACTTCCAGGTTGGCAAATATCCAAACTTTGTCCATACATAAGGCGCACCAGATTATAAGGCGCACTTCCGGGTTCCGATCAAAATTTTAGTCAAAAGAGTGTGCATTATAGTAATGAAATTATTGTAATTTATTGGATTTCAACAGGAGTTTTTGTCTATTTCTGACAGAAGCAAAATAAAGAAAAAAGTAAAAGGGCATTTGATGGCTAATAATGCTTTAATATGGAAAGGGCTTTGCCCTCCAAAGACAGAAGAACCTTCTTGCAGCCATTATTGATTCTAGAAAATGCTACCCTGCACAACTGCAAAGGCAATGGTGATGCTTGTGCCCCTGGCGTGGGGCTGGGGCTCAGCACTGAGCTGGATCACCAGAGCACTTGAGCTATCCAGAGCCCATGGGCATTTCCCACGTTTGGACAGCTCCCCTACACTGGGGTCAAAGTTCTCCCTATTTCCACAGCAAGATTTTTTATGGAAAAATCACATAATAAACTGTCACCAAAAGACGTTTTTGAATTTACTACAACAATAATTCAGTCATGTGTGATTAATTTTCCAATTCCAAACACCTGAACCAAGCTCAGAAGAAGGAGACTGCAGGGTGTGCAGGTGGCCCAAACAGAACCCCCCATAAGCAGGAGGATGGAAGAGCAAGTGACACCATGTGGAGCATTAGGTGTCAAAACAACTCCCTAACATTTTTACACAAATTGGATAGACTCGAGGACAACTTCAGTATTAAAATAATAATAAAGTGCATCTTAGGCAGATAATTTTAAAATATATTTCCCTGTCCGTCTCTGATGCAGGCATGTGCTGCTGCAAAGCACTCATAAGCATTTTCTATTTCACCTGTAGGTTAGCAAGGGGCTGCAATAAATTCCTCAGGTAGGTAGATTTGTGTTTCACAGCCTTGCAGAGCTCTCTGGGATGTGTTATGACAAAGAGCACTACAAGATATGTCTATTATTATAAAAATACATTCAAACTCTACTGTCTGGATATCCACAAAATATTGCCTCTGTATTCCAGATCTTTTAAACAAACTGCTGTATTCCCCCCTCCAGGGAAATGATGTTAAATGCCAAGAGGATGCATGCACTCATAAAAACACAGTCTTTCTCTAACTGAAAAGAAAAATACTAATATATCAGCTCTACCATTAAAAACCTGCACTAAAAAACACACACTTGTTTCTAAAACAACTTCCAATCTGCCCTGAGCTGCTGTTTAAATAAATCTTTATCACCATGATTTTATTTCAGCACATAAATGGAATCAAGTTATGCTTCAATGAGCTCTTTTTTTTCTCCCTCTTCTTTTTTTCTTTACTTAGTGGAACTGTCTCAAATTAATAGGTTTGTTTCCGTATCTTATGAATTTTGATTGCCTTTAAAATTTAGAGGCATATTCATTGCAGTTTAAATTTGTTTGGACCTAGTATATATGCAGTTCCAAAAACTCATATACAAATAGAAATGGCACACTTTTATTCCAAATAGCACCTAATGGTCTTTTGCTACTGCACCCCTTCACAATGTCAAATATAATGCTCCCAATTTGATTAACAACGTCTGCTTCCAACACTCCAGCTGGATGACCAATCTAAGTTTCATTCTTATTAAAGCTAGCAGCATTTGCTCTTTGTTACAGTTCATTCCAAGTGAACGCAAATGAAAGAAAAAGTTACATTTTAATTAAGAAGATGTGATTTAGGTTTGCTTAGGAATGACAAGAGGTGGTGACAGTCCATCTGGTTTTTACATTCTGGATGGCTGCTTAAACATACAAGATTTGATATCACATGTAAAAGCATCCTCATTTGGTTTAACAACAAAATGATGAACTCTTGTCACAAATTACGTGGAAAAAATGTTAATGAGATTGGTCCAAATACAAAATTTTACAAAGATGTGTTGGTTTAACCCTTTCTGAATAACAGGTGCCCACTAAAGCTGTTCTATCCCTCTTCTACTCAGCTGAATAGAAAGAAAATATAATTAGAGGCTCATGGGCTGGGGTCTGGTCAGAGAGAGATTGGTTACCAGTTACCATCCTTGGCAAAACAAATCTGACTCAGGGAAATGACTTTAATTTATTACCAATCAAATCTGAGTTGGGTAATGAGAAATAAAACCAAATCTTAAAAATGTCTTCTTCCACCTTTCCGTTCTTCCTGGGCTGAGCCCCACTCGGAATTCTCTGCCTCCTCTCCTCATCAGCACAGGGGGATGGAGAATGGGGGTGGTCACTTCATCCCACATTGTCCCCGCCACAGTTTTCTTCCCAGGTGGAGAACTCCTCTCACTCTCTCTCCTCCAGTGTGGGGCCCCTCATTCATCTCCTGGGCCAGTTCTTCCCACAGACTGTCAATCATTAATTACTCCAGTGTGGGTCCCTTCCATGGGATGCAGGGGTCATAAATCCTGCCAGGAAAGCTGCTCCAGCATGGGCCCTTCTCTCCATGGCACCACAGGTCCTGCCAGGAGCCTGTTCCAGCAAAGGCTTCTCATGGGGTCACAGCCTCCCTTGGACATCCACCTGCTCCAGGGTGGAATCCTCCAAGGGTTGCAGGTGGATCTCTGCTCCCCATGGATCTCCCTGGCTGCAGGGGCACAGCTGCCCCAGGGGCTGCAGGGGAATCTGCTCCAGCACCTGGAGCACCTCCTGCCTCTCCTTCTGCACTGACCTGGTGCCTGCAGGGCTGTTTCTCTTACATACCCTCACCACCTGTAAGAAAACCAGAGCTAACTTTGAGCAAAAAGAACCAGACACTTTCATTCTCCTTGGAAACAAGCTCTCCCTCAGGGTACAGCTCAAGCAAGTGTGGGCTCATAAGAACACCTGTTAGCCTTAGCTTCTATCTCAGGGCACATTCACACGTTTAACACATACAGGCATGACTAAGGATGGGCAAAATGCAAACTTATATTGTAATAAATGCAAATCAACTATCACACTAAGATATGAAGCACTGTAACAATACAAGCCAGAGCCACAGTGTCCCTTGTGAAATAGAAAGGATAAGACAGCAGGAAAAATCACCTCACATCACATCACATCACACATGATGGTGACACAAGAAGTTGGTAGGTGAGTGCTTGCAGCACATCTTGTAAAATTATCTACATCAAGAGAAATATATGTGTAAAAAAATCCCTGGTTATTGGACCACACCAAAATGCATTAAATTGCACCATCTAATGACAGAATGACCTACTGTGTAACCATTGGACTAAAAAATAGAGAAAAAAGATTCATGCATACCCCAAGTCAGAGAATTATTTGTTGTATATACTGCATTGCCAAAGGTCATCAAGTGCTATAAATCTACGCTTCACTATTCCTCAAAAAAATGTAAATTATATACTTTACCAGAAACATATAACCTTCATGTTAGAATGTACAAGGGTCTGTATCACTTAAATCATATAAATATTCCAGATATAGTAGACTGTCTATCAATATTTCATGCAACTAGGAAAATCTTGTTCATATTCCTGTTGATTCCTTGCAGTTCTCATTAATCAGGAACCCAAATGGTCCTATGCCTTCAAATGCAGTGGCTTATGAAATCCCATTTACCCTGCACACCTTAATTTTCATCAACAGCAGCCTCACTTACCTAATTTTCCATGGGTGAAACATAAAAAAAATTATAAAGTCCTATTTTGCTAGGAGTCAGATGTCAGTCTTTGTGAAAAATAAGCATGATCAGAAGTTTAGTTGGAGAGGGTTGTCCATTTTTATTTTAAACTGAGCTATTGGGGAAAAAAGGTACAAATACTAATTTTGTGGTTTTGAAGGTCCGCAAATCATAACAAGTCTAGTGGAACACAGGTTAGAATTGGAGCATTTCAGGTCATTAGCTGAAATGTCAGCAATGGATGCCTATGTCACTTGCTGGAAAGTGAAAACATCACATTGCTTCAATTACAGTCTCAGGAGTAGGAAACAAGCAAGCAGCTGTGTTTACACTCCCTCTAACTGAACGTGAAAATCTTGTGGATAGCTACCAAAGTCAGATACCAGCTATGAGTGTCCATCCACATATTTCCAACTGAGACAAAAGGGACATCATTTAGTCTCAAACATGGGTCCCACAGCATTAACTTGACTGTTTCACCGGCTCCTGACAGCTCAGGGATGCTGCAGAACAAGGCCTGCTGAGAAATCTCTGAGCTGTCATGTTGAAGCACTGACGTGACGCACACTCAGTTAATTTGAACATTAAAATTTTCATGGCTTTCACTTGAGATTTCTGCTAGTAATTTATTAATGAAAGAACTTTTGTGCCTCATTTGGGTAGAGCCAGCAATTATGAAGTAATCAAAGCATGAAGGCAAGGCTTGTGTGGGCTACCTTTGCCTGTGATCTCCTGCCTCTGCAGATGACCATAGGACTGGCACAAAAAAAGATCCCTGGTGTGTGTGTCAGCAAGTGGATGTTCAATTATGCTCCATAAAGGATATGTTTGTATGCATCCTACACTAAAATGTCTATTTGAAAGCAGGCTGAAGGAACCTGACATTTCCTTATATAGTTGATGTTTTAAGGATTAAAACACATGAAGTATAAAGGTATGCATCTCAATTTCTTGAAATGAACACACAATCATAATGGACTCTATTAACTGAAAATGCAATTATGGGTTCAAATAATTTCAGACATTGTCTTTGACTTATCTTTAATAGCTATAAGCCATTTGCTTAGTTATCACTTGAAAAAAGACATTCAAATTTGTAATGAATAATGCTAAAAATTATCTGACCTCAGAAAAACCACACAAGAATATGCAATTAATGATGTGCTTTGCAGCTAAAGACACTGTAGGCATAACAGAACATATATAATTCCACAAGCATGGTCTGAGAAATCAGGGATTTTTTAAGTCCACAGAAGAGAAGGCTTCAGGTACAGCTACTTCATCCTGCCAATAAATATCAAAAGGGTGATCAAGAGAGGTCTCTACTGCAGTGCAGAACAGAGGTGATGGGCATGGCTTGAAAAAGAGGGATCCTTCTGGGTATAATGAAAAAAATTAAATCGCTATGAGGATAATTAAGCACTGGAACAGGATTCCCAGAGGCTGCGGGCTCCCATTCTTGGACCTTCCAAGACCCATTTGGACAAAGCCTTGAGCTACCTGCTCTGAATTCAGTGCTGCTTCTGCTTTGAGCACATGGACTCTGGAGACCTTTCCTACCCAGGTGAATATATGCTATAATTGCCTGATGAAATTACAGTTTTCAGCTAAGAACTCCAATCTGTTCAATGGCTAGCCAGAAGAATACACTAACATTTTTGAGAAAAGTGCAGGTATGGTTTTCCTCTTATGCCTTTAGCAAAGGCAAAAGAAAATAACATGTATAATAGTTTTTTTATTTAAAAAGTAACGTGTTATAAAGACTGCTTTCCTCCCAAGGCTTTAAAAACTCCTTAAAGAAACAAAGCAAGAATTTAGATAAATGGCTGAAAAACGAGACGTGTAACAACTGTAATTCAGGATAAAGGTTGGCATTCAGTCCCTGGGAAATTTTGTTGAACAGGACCACATTATGGAAAGACAGCTGCCAGGAACTGTCACATAAGGCATTTGAGATCTATATATAAGATCTAGTGAACATAACTGCTTTCCAAGATTATTTATAATAACTATATTTCAAGCTCAGTGGAGAGTTAAAGCTAAAACTATGGTACCATCTAGGAACACGTGTTTGTAGACAACCTGATCTAAACAATAAAAACCTAAAGTATGCCTGCTTAAATTGAGTTTTTTCAGTTTGCTTTTCTAGTGACAGGATGCTTTTGTATTTGACTCAGGTCTGCTTCCGTGTAAGTCACTGACAAAAGTTTTGTTGACTTTATGGGAACAGATTATTGAATCATTTTTCATGAATCTTAAAATATGTGGAAAGGAGACACAACTGTTAATCTAAAATGAAAAACTCCAGAGCTGTTGTCCTGAAGATCATCAAGAATCCCAGGCAATGCAGATGCTGTGAACAAGCAGATCTGCTCAGCCCACTATTTGTTTGTTGACTCATATTTAGGTCTTAAATTCAGGAACATGTACACTGGGCCATAGTTGCTGGAGGTTTGACTCTGGGTACAAGGTCTGAGCTCACAACATAGTTGGCTAAATGTGACATAAAATCACCCCTCCAGGTGCCAACAGTTGATGGCTACAGTTTTAAACTCCTAGTACTGCAGTGTAAACTCAGTTGCTTTTCTGGATAAAATGATGACAGTGGCTGAAATGGACTGAGACAGACAATGTGTCACCACACTGTTCATGCACTTAGGTGCTAATGTATTTGCTTCCCCAGTCTTGAAAAGCAGATTGAAAAGTGAACAGAAGATTTTCAGGTAAATACTGGGGAAGATTTATTTAACATTTGTGATAATTTTAAATACAATTATGTATTGATTCATATCATACAGGTATTCTTCTATCTTTCACTAGGTCAGAGGGGACGAGAAAATTAATCAGTTCAGATACTTACGGTAAAGCACAACCTTTTAGTGATGTTAAAATTTTGGCAAAATCCATCAAGATATTTTCCTGAATGACCACATAATCACCAGGGTCCTTGTTACAGCACCAACACAAGAAGCCTCTCTTCACCTCAGTCCTGGCCTGATCAAGTTTGGCGCCCATGCCCTGAGAAAAGGAGCTGCAACCTCACTTCTGCTGTGGGTTTGAACCAGGAACGGATGTGTTCAGCTGCTGCAGGACTTTGCTTGACTAGAGACAGAATCAGAAAGACCTTAGTCCTGTCCTTTCCACAGTTGCTTCCTTTTCGAACCTTCTGTAATAATAACAGACATTTGCTGGGGCAGGGACATGCCTTAAGAGACCAGAGATTATAAAGAAACACCAACATCAGCATAATTTGGTTCTCATATTGATTTAGGGAAATGGTGAAAACTACAGTAATTTCACAATTATAAGCCACACCTGAATATAAG
>VRYO01002253.1:10749049-10779657 GCA_009812075.1 Sialia sialis | reverse complement strand
TTTTTTTTTTTTTTTAGAAAAGAGCAGCTCAATTCAGATCCAAATTTATTTTTTTTTTCACTCTATTGCTTCAAAATTTTACAGATAATGTTATCAGTGTTCAGTTACATATTATGGATCTGGATTTGTTTGAAATTGCAAGGTTAGGGACAGCATTGGTTTATATCTACTCCACAATAAAGTGGGATTGTATAAGTATATTTCTAAAGGTCGGATATTATAAATATGAATAGTTTTAATGAAAATATTATCTTTTCTGTTCTTATCCCTGCCTCAAAAATTTTAAAATTCCTATTCCCATGGTATTCTCCTTTTATCTGTCCATAATGGTAATAATATACTTACTGCTTGAGATGGCTTTTGTAGCTCCAGCTGCACTTCGGCATTTCATAAACTATAAAAGCCATTTATTGCTCCATGGACTTAGTCTCCAGGAACATTATCACTTAACTGTATGATTGCCCAAAGCAACAAAAGGAAAGCTGTCTGTACAGTCAATATATGCCCATTCATCTTTTTGTGTAGTTCTAGTATCCAAAAGCAAATTATGGATATCCAGCTGGTAACTTCAGCTCTTGCACTACCAAAAAAAAAATAAACAAAAAAAACCCCCAAAAACCCCCAAAAAAACCCCAAGCAACCCAGATGTTTTATAGGCATAGAAACCAGAACGGGGCTATCCCACTGCTCACTGCTGAGCCGAAAGTAGAAAATGTTTCTCTGTCATTTGCACTAGTTTTTTTTCAACACTGAACATCCTGTCGTCTGCCACTGCATTTCTCAATTATTCAGTGCTGCTTTTCAAGTTGGAATTTGTCTTCACTATACGGAATAATTCACTATCATCAGCAAGTTTCAGTGTAATTTTCCAGATGATTCATGACCAGGTAAAACTCCATAATTAAAAAAAGAAAAATCTGCTCCTGAACACCTTCCAATATGAAAATCATATTCCTGTCCAATTTCCTGAATGATTTTAGCCAGTGCAAGCATGTTCTCTTGTACCTTATTCTTTCCTTATTTTTCAGTAACACTGCCTACTGTCACCTCAACTTGAAGCAGATCCCTTGAGTCTGTGAAGGCCATTAAAAATAAATCACTTAATTACCTCATTAGTCTTATCAACCTTGCATACTGCTTTAATTCCTAAAAATAAGGCTCTAGAACACAAGGGCTGTATCCTGTACCCATTCCCATTGGCATCTTCTCTGAGGACATTGCAAGTTCAGTCTTAGAGCATATTCCAAACACTGTACACCCCTGCATGACACAAACAGAACCTTTGCTTCTCTTTCCTGCTTACTCAGCTTCCACATGTGTGCTGTGTTTCATAAGCCTTTTGATGCTAATGAAATAACCTGACTTGTGCTAAATAATTAACTACATGATCCTTTTGGGACCTCCAAGTTGTAATGAAAGATTTCAGTTTTCTTGAATGTTAAAAAAAGGAAGTTTTCTCTCTAAAGAAGCCCAAAGAAAGTCCTTTAGTACAGTAACTCAATTTTTGCTTACCCAACTCTGATCATATTGCTGTTGACCACTTTTCATGAGTTGTTCTCACCTACTGAATCTCAGTGATGAAAAAAAATCAAAGCAACTGTTCAGCTTTTGACAAAAGAGTGAAGGAGGTCTGAACCCTCCATTTCACACACGGCACCTTCACGTCATATTTGGTCTTTTCTCTAGAAAATTTAAATTTTCTTTCAAAAGCTGATTAAATGCAATTCAGTCTTGAGCACTTGTGAAAAATTGTGAATTGTCTTATAAATAAAATTACTTCTTTTAATCACTTAAAATTCAATAAATCTAAATGACCACTCATCAGATTAAAACTATCAAAAGAAGAAACAAAATCTCAACATATTTCCCTTATTTTTTCAAACAGCAGTAGTGTGGTTTGCTTGGTTGGCTGCAGTGTGAGGGGTTTTTTTGGTTTTGGTGGTTTTTTTCTCTTAACAGTATTTCTATAGTGTTTCATTCCTGCTCCTTCCATAAATGCACTAAAAATGATATATAAACTGACAGGAATCACTCTGTCTATTGCTGAAATTCACTGTGATAAAAGGCAACAGATGTTGAATAGCACAAATCAGCCACTGAAGACAGGAGAGAGGGGGGAAAAAAAAAGGAAGAAAAATTCATTTACAAAGGCATCCCAGGACACAGGATATTTGTACATCTACATCAGCAGAGCCTCTGAATTCAATGGAAATGATACCAAGCATCTAAACTACATTATATAAACCATCAGGGCAAAGTATGTCCATGTGCATTAAACAGTTCATCTCTTAGAAAACAGAGATTCCTATTAAGAAAGAAGCAGCAGCATTTTCTCAAGCATCAGAAGGAATCAAATTCCCCTTCCTTGCTGTTCTATCACCTAGTTGGTGTCACTTCTCTGCAGAGGAGGCTAAGAGGGAGGAACAAGGCAGGAAAGAAAGGCACATTTCAGCTCTCCTTTTATCTGCTCCTGACTGCCAGAACATTGGACAGAATCTACTCCCACCTGAAAGCTCAGTGGCTTTCCTATATTAATTTCAGAATAAACTGGAATTTGATATGAACTGCAGATGCTCTCTACCAACTGATCACCTCAGTTCAACACCAGCCTTCTTTCACAGAACTTACGTAGTTTTAGCATATTCTCCCCCAAATCACTCAACTTCAAAACTGGAGAAAAATAGACTCAACATACTTAGTATAATAAATCAAGAAATCAGCAAGAAGCCTAGGACAATTGTGTTAAAAAGTCACTTATATTTATTAGCTAATGGGATTGTAAGAGGCAACAATTAGTCCACTATCTGCTAAAGGCACATTTCCAAGTGGTGGAAGATGGTGAAGAGATCCTTGGTTGGAGCTCTTGCTGGGACCACTCTATGGAAACCTGTAACTACAGCAGCTGTACATGACAAAGAGTGATATTCCTAAATACAGTAATTTCATGACTATTAGGCACACCCTTTTGACTAAAATTTTGATTGAAACCCAGAAGTGTGCCTTATAATCCAGTGTACCTTATATATGGACAAAGTTTGGAAATTTTGCAACCCGGAAGTGCAAGCCTCAAGCGCCAGCGGCCGAGCCGGGCGCGGGCAGGAGTGCTGGGGCCCACGGCACGGGGAGGGCACCTGGGGCTGCATTTAAAGTCTTTGCTGATCCGTGAAAAATGTTTGCAAATTGAGCACCTGCCAGTAAACCCGCGATTGTGCGATTCTGTTACTAATTCATTACTTTGTTGCATGCGGATCCCCACTGCAAAAAAAAAGTGCGCCTTATAGTCTGGTGCACCTTATATGTGCACAACGTTCGGAAATTTGCAAACAACCCAGAAGTGCGCCTTACAATCCAGTGCGCATTATAGTGAAATTACTGTACTGACAGTGATATTTTTCAGGTTACTTAATTGATTTAACCCAAAAGATCCATGCTCTTCTAGTGGCCTGATTAACTTCCACAATCTACAGCTAGTTATTGAATTACCAATACTCCTACTATAAAAAAATGGGATTTTTTCAGAGGTTTTAGGGACCAGGGCTTGAAAGATGGGTGATATGCATTTCTTGCAGCAAAAATTATCTTTCTTCAGCTTCCTGCAATGATTCACAGCATATCAGTTTTGTCACCGGGTAGGAAGTGACAAAAAAAGGGTTTTTACATTGATACTCACAAGCCATTCAAGCTTCCCTGCTCACACTACACCCAAGTGGGGCAGAAGGAGCTGTAGCAGAGGAAAAGCAATGAGACACAGGCTGGGCATCATCAAAGCAAGGGGGAGATTGCAGCATGAGCAAGGTTAGGGTTTGCTCTGAATCTAGGATAAGGAGATTTGAGAGCAAGTAGATAAAGGATGCAGAGAGATAAACACATGTGCAGGAAAGCAGGAAAGATTATGAAGGACACAAAGCTGACTGGGCACAGGAAAAAATGGAGATGGAATGGGAAAATCAGGACTGTGAAATGTTTCAAGGGATTACAGAGCTCAGGGAGGAGCAATATAAGGGTAAAAATAATGACAGGGAAAGAGAAAGGAAGTAAGAAGTCTAGACTTTGGGCACTTAATTTCTGCATGTAATAAAAATGGGATTTTAGGGTAAGCAAGCGACAGTTTTGCTGTTTTCTGCAGTCCTTGTCCACAGCCAGGAGCACTGAGTATTTTATGTATAGTTGTGTGGGACTTTTTCCTTATGTGATTATGACTATTTTTATTATATTTACATGCCATTAATTTTTACCACTTTAAAATAATATTTTATAAAATAGCAAAGATTTGTTTTCAATTTACCAAATAAATTAACTGAATTGTTTATTATTTAAAGGGATACAAGATTAACCATGTCAATAACAAATGAGCCACACTTAACATGTTTTCAGTCTCCTAAGGAATAAACACAATTTTTTCAATAGGAGCTAGAGAAGATATTCCTGTTTATATTCCTATTACTCATCTAGTTGCATCTATACAAACTATGCCAAATACTGATTTTGTCTATGATCTTCATTTCCTAAAATTTAAATGCAAACAAGAATAAATGTAGAAGTTCCTGTTTAACACACATATTGGGAACATAACTCTATATTTTGATGAATCATGGGCTCCTGTTGACAGCTAATACAGCACAGGTTAACTAGGGAGGTCCCTCTCTTCTGCATTAGGATGAGTAATGGAAGTCCAGGCTAGGCAGTTTTCAATGAGAATTAATAATTTTAAGAGCAGAAATGTTTATGTTTATGTTTAACTTTTGCACTAGAACACTTACATAATATTTTCATAATGGAGGAAAGACTGAGCTCAAATTATATGTTTTACTTTCATTTGAACAAATTTCTGTATTTGCTTTACATTTTTCTCATTACTTTTCTGAATAGAAGGAAACTTATAGATGGCTAGAGATAAAACTTATGGATAGTTGCCAATTTTCTGTCATTACAATGTCAGTCAGGAATAAAAAAACCCAAAACACCCCTATCTGCTGTAAATGGTTAATACTACTTTCTCATACAAATAGAAATCATGAAACAGTAGACTTTTTAAAAGGTGCTTGACTAAAGCAGTGAATGAAGTCTAAATGGGAATATAAAAGATAAAGATGTCAGTATTAATGCACACACGCTTTTCACATGACATTGCCTTTATATTTCTAACCTGTTATGCAAAAAAGTCTCACCAAAAAAAAGAGTTTTTAACAGTTATGCCTTCTGAGAAGTAAAATTATGACACAAAAAATTGTCTTCACAGGAAATACATTTGCATCACAGGAACAAACTCCAGAACATAAGGCCTAATTTAATCTGGCTCACAGAAAAGAAAATATTTTCTCATATAATTTCCAGTTCTCACTACTTGGGCAGCATCAAGTAGTTAATGCAAATAGATTCATACATTTTATATGCACGTCTAAAAGTGAAGGAAATTTAGGGATAATAAAAACAGACTCTAGGATAGCATTAGCAGTTTTTTTACAGATTGTATTTTGATTTCCATTACGTTTTTTCTGAGATAACTGCAAGACTTTTGAGTTCGAGACTTCATCAACAACACAGCCTGGCATTTCCATCTCAAATGCTAAAAACTGAAATCTTTATTAAAGCTTTTGAGGATTTTTCAGATTATGAAGGTCTTTGGTGGATAGAGACTTTGGCTGGGAGTGAGGGGTTGCACTTGAGGCTCTCCCAGGCTTACTCAGCTGCCCAGACAGCGAGGGGATGGCAGCTCTATTTATCTCTGGGCTCCTGAGACTAATCAAGATATGGCTGTTAGTTCAAGTCACCACGTGTGTTTATAGTCAAATGTGAACAGGAGATTTATTTCAATTTTAAGCCAACACCCTCTATCTTCCTGCACCCATGACAGCAGATCAGCTCACATGTGTTTTTCCTGCATGACAAGGAGAGTACATGCAGTAACCATTTCTCAGATAAGGGGTTGTCAGATGGGGGAGAAGCTACCTTGATCACTTGTCCTTTTATGAACATACTTTTATTATATTTATACAGAGCCTCAGAAAACAGATTCTTCTCACCCATTGCTCTGAAAAATAATATTTCAGCCTTTCTGCCATTCTGTTCCTTTATAAAATGAGAACTGACTTCTCTCAAGAGGATTAGAGCTGACACTCACTAAAATGGCTGCAGTGATGAGTTAGATAATGCTGCCTAGGAAGAATGAAATCTAAGTTGTACATGACATTTTCAACCTTTCTTGAACTTTCTGCAATTAAACACATTAAAATTTTAAGTTCCAATATTTTTTACAGCTGCTTAGAGATATTCTTTACCCTTTGAAAATATCCTGATGCTCTGCAAGGAGTGACTGCCAATATTTGCTGTGTTCCCATCCTGAATCCCCAGGATCTTCCAAACTGGTTCAAAAGGTACAATTAAAATGATTCTGCTTATCTGTGTCTGCTGGGTTTGCAGTCTTTACCCATACACTCAAAACTGCTCTGCTATCCAGATGTTAGGCACTATGTGCACCAAACTGGTCACAAGTATGCCTCCTTTCTAGTGCAAAAGGCCAACATCATGTAGTGTGATTTCATGGCCTTCATTACTCATCAAGACCCTAAGAATTAAGTTCTGAATAATTTTTTGTTTGATGTTGATCCTAAACATTTCCAATGTATGTACTGAAGCCTGCTGTAGGAGAAGATTTCATCTGACAGAGATTTCAATACGACACAGCTCCTTTAGGAACTAAATACAGCTTATGACACAGTTAATCCTCGGAATTCAATGAGCTCCAGATGAGTTTGGCTATCCCAATATCTCAGCACCCACAGATGCTACAAGAGCACTGCTGCATTCAATGTGCTGAACTTCTCTGCATAAAGCCTTACATCACCAACATGTAGGCTAAGGAATCTATATCTAGGCTCCTAAAACTTAATATAATCTATGTATATAAATAAAAATACAGCATAAAACTAGCTTAGGTTTCACATGGTCTGAAAGTACTCCTTTACAAATGGCTTCCAGACTGCCAGTATTTCTGTGTGGGGAAAAAAAACACCCAACCAAACAAAACCCACCCATAAAGGGACAATACACAGGGAAAAAGAAGTGAAAGAAAGACAGCAAAACATCTGGAATACACCCTTCACTGCAAGACTGTTGTGTTATCTTAGAGTGCAGGGCCAGTTTTTTATTGCCTACCAAAATAAAGAAGACATCTGGGGCTACTTTCCATGGTTCTTGGACACTTGGCCACCAAGCAGCACATCCAGAGCAGCACAGGTCATGTCAGTGTATGCTCTGCAAACACCTCAGGTTGCAGGACATCTAAAATTGCATTATGTGTCCATAGGCAAGCAATGGAGTCCTACTCCAGAAGGAACATCCTGGATATTTACTGGTCTCTGAGTTTGTGGGATTATTAAAGTTGTTTCCACTACTTTCCTCAAATATCAATCTGTCTGTAAATATCAATAAGCTACTCCTGTCATTTTTTACTTCAAACAAATAGAATGCACTCCTAAAATTGCTGGTATCTCAACTCTGTAGCAGCAAAAATAATCATCTTTAGTGCACATCTACTTCTGAAAAGCAACACCACTGAGTCAGACCAAACAGTGGGTTTATAAGACCGAATATTTGTAGTAAAGGCTAAGAAATGACAACACACTGTATGCAAGACAATATATTAAGATTAATATACATTAATATATATAATATTAATATATATTAAGCATTGTGTAAGTTGTTTATTCCCAATCAGCTCCTTCCAATTCTGTTTTAACATTTCCTCTGTATTTCCAGAGGCATAGCCCCTCTGAAAAGCCAAACAACAAAATGTGGACAAATATCTACAGGAAAAGGTCCTAAGATTTTATCGGGTTTAATGCAGATGAATAGATAAATTAGACTAATATCTCTGATAGACCAGAATTATGATTTCTTAACTATTGTCAAAGTCATATTAAAAAAATAAAATGGAAAACTATGGTTATTTTAAGAAATATACAGCTGAGTTACAACTCCACAGGGATCTACCCCGGCATAAAATTCCATTGCAGCTCTAGATTACACTTCTGCTGCTTAGTGCAAGATAGGCAGAATAAACTCAGACAACACTATCTGCATTGCAACTTGCTCCAAGTCAAGCCCTTTGTTCTGCTCAAACGAGCAATGGACAGGATATCACTGCACTCTGACAGCACTTCCCCAGGCTGGCCTAATAATTAAAAATAAATCCAACTCTACCATGACAGTATTTACACAACATTAGTCACTGGGGAAGCTTTGGTGACTGTTTTCTTTCCTTTTAATAATAGTTAATCTTAAAATGCATGCTTGTGGCTTTGTGGAATCCCATCAAGAAGGAAAAAAAGGGTATAATTTTAATAGCAGGAAACAGTTGCAGAACCATCCAGAATACATTACTGGCAAATCAGTGGTACTAGAGATGTATTTGAAAGCCAGGAAAACGTCGCTGGCTCCAAATCTGCAGGTATTAAACTTGGACAGTGACAAATGCTTTTTTTGTTGTTGTTGTGTCATCGGGGCATATTCTCTGCTCCAAACTTCTCTATGACATTCATTTTCCCCAATCCTTGACTGCCTATCACTGCCTGAGATCTGTTGCCTACAAGTAGGCTTCATAAAGGCTAGAGGGAGATTTATTGGTATTTTATGCAGCATTAAACAAGGAAGTTAAAAAAAATATATCTGAGACTGAAGCAATCCTTATTTCATAATGTCTGTTCCCCTCTGGTTCCTTAGCTGTTTCTTCATCAGAAAAAGGGTCAAAACAATTTTTTTGAGAGAGTTTAGACATCACACAAAAAAACCCACTCATTCAAAACAAAAAGTTATCATTCTCTCAGGTCTCTTGAGTTTCTTCTGGGATGCTTTATCTTCAATTACAATAATTTCCCGATTATAAGCCGCACCTTTTTCATTGAAGAATCCAACCTACCCCAATAGTGTGGCTTATATTCAGGTGCGGCTTATCTATGGACAAATCCCAGTGAAATGCCAACCCAGAAGTGAGAGCTGGCCGGGAGGGCGCCTGGGGCTGCCTTTAAAGGCTTCGCTGGTCTATGAAAACTGTTTGCAACTTGAGCACCTGACACCAAACCCCGCCCTGGTGTGATTCTGTTACTAACTCGTTACTTTGTCGCACATGGATCCTCACTTTAAAAAAAAAAAAAAAAAATTAGGCTTATATTCGGGTGCTGCTTATATATGGACAAATCCCGTGGTCTACCCCGCTACCCGGATGTGCAGCTTATAATCAGGTGTGGCTTATAATTGTGATATTTGGTGTAATTTTTATTCTTCATGGCAAGAATAAATACTCAGGAAGGTTTGAGTTGGTTTTCTTAAGACACTGTTTCACTCTGATTTCCTTGATTTCCTTTAGGCATAGGTTTTCGAATTCATTAAAATGGAGCTATTTTCAAACAAACTAAAACAAACAGAACTGTGAATAGCTCAAATTTTGAAAATCACTTTCAACACAAACAAGCCCACTGATATTAGCAAAGTTAACTCAATAATTTCTTGACTTGTCTTCTGTTTGCCAATTCAGGACATAACAATACATAGCTTGAATTTTGCTCCCAGGCCTGGTCTTTAAATAAGGTTTATGCTTAACATTCAGCTAATTCTCTCTCACTACTGCCCAATTTCTTTGCTCTTGTATCTCAGGAATGGAGCTGATGAGATCAGGCTGACCTGGCTGCCCAGGGAGGCAGCAGATTTTCCCCTTCTCTTACACCCTTGCCCTGCAGAAACATGTCACACCATTTCAGGCACCTCAGCGGGTCAGTGACCTGCAATTCTCTCCCAATTTGTCTTCTCCAAGCTGCAACAAGACAGGCATCTTTGTGGCTCTACTGGTTAAGCAGACACATGGAAAAATTTCACAGCGTATAATGGTGGATCTACCCATCACCTTTCAAAATAGAAATTTTCACATCCATTAATAGATTTTAATGTAAATTCTCTCAGGCATATTGCCTGGGTATTTGGCGTAGAAATATGGATGATGAAGAAAGGACAGCTACACAGATGGCAGATGAGCTGTACATTCTCTCCAGACACAGAAATTTATGGAGGAGTGTACATTCTCTGGTCAACATTAACCCTTTACCTTTCTTAAAAATAACAATCATCAGAAGCAGCATGGACCTTGGTAATAGACTGGAAAGTAAATTTTCAGGAAAGTGGGAGGAACTGCCAGTACCCTGAAGAGCATCATTAAATATTAACAAACTGGAAGTATACATTAAAAAAAAAAAACTTTTACTCAAGTTGATCATAAGAGGGAATTTGAAGCAGGAAAATTATCTGTAATGAAGAATAGAGTTCCTTATGCATTTTCTTAAGCAAAAGAAACAATTGAATTGATAGTAGAAAAGGGTGCAGATATTTCCATGGTTCAACCAGCTACTTGTCAAATACATCAACTGTCTCAGGCGACTGGAGAGAGGATAAACATCTTAGTAGGAGGACATAATCAACCATCTCCTTTCAATCCATTCAGCCCAGGTAAACTATCACAACTGGACAGCTGTGACCAGCATTAACCAGTTTAAAACAGTGCATTAACTCATTAGGAATACAAAAGAGCAGCTTTTCCTCTCTGCAAATAAACATGTGCACCACAAGGGCCAGGATCTCCTTTCCAGCTTTAAGGCTTGAAAAGCATCCAAATTAAGAAGGGTCAGATAGGGAACAGCTCTCTGAAATGCCCTTTTTTGAACAAAAAAATTGCATATACTTCATAGCTGCAATTGTAAATTGTTGTAGCAGTCTCTTCTGGCTGGCATACAGAATGGTTGGTGTGTGTCCACACATCACAAGAGACATTAACCACTGGACAGGGTCCACATGGCAGCAATGAGAATAAACAGACACATGGGGGGAATCCAAACCAACAAACCATCATGACAGTTTAGTCTAAAAATAAAATGACCAAGGAAGAAACAGAGCATGAAAACAGTCTTCAATTACTTGAAAGGCTGCTGCCAAGAGTAAGAAAGTAATGTCTGGTAGAGATTATTAGCAACATGCCCAACGTCTAAGAATGATTAATATGAGGTGAGATTCCTAAAGAGCTCACTTGAAAAGTTCCTCTGATGCCAAGCAGCATGCTGTAGCTGTTTATGAATTGGATTTGTTTCTTTCTGCCAGACACTCTTGGAATGTTCCACACAGCATCAGGGGGAGTAGTTAGGGTGTGTTTTAAAAATTAATGATTATTTTTCATATTGTTAAATGACTAGGAAAGTTCTCATTCTACAGCACTGAGGCTGTAAGAGTGATGTAAGAAATTCATGCATTGATTTTCAGGAATGTCCAGTTATGACTACCAAAAATTCAGTCATTATTTTCCCACAGTGAAAGCTTTATTTTATTTCTTAGTCAAAATGTCACAACATTTATAAAACAAACAGAATAAGAAAAGGCCTGCCCATTTTTTTTAGATCTTTGACGTATTTCCATCATAATTCATATTTTATTTCTGTTCAGGACTTTCAAATGACATTTGAAGTTCAAAAACTTTATAATGGAAGGAAGATTATCAAATGGAATATTTAAAGGGAATTTATACAGCACTGCAGACATTAGAAAAAAATCTTTTCTGGAAATCAGACAGCAGGATAAGGAGATCATCTTTTAAACAAATACTGCACTACACATTTTAAACAGACTGCATCAATTTATTGAGACTACCAGGGAAAAGAATCAAACTAATTTACAATGGTTGGTAATTTTTAAATTAAAATAAACATTTCATGCAGCTTTAACTGTATTTGCACAACTGTTGACTCTTTTCCAGCAGATAGATAAATCTGTTTGTGAAATCATAGAATGGTTGAGGTAGGCAGGGAACTCCAGATATTCTCCCACCCAGCCCCTCTGCTCAAAGCAAGGTTATCTACAGCCATTTGCTCTGGGGAGTGAACAGTTCTTGGATATCTCCATGAGAGGTGATTCCACAAGATCTCTGAGATATCCATGCCAGTTTCCCATCCATCCTAGTAGTTCAAACAACAACAAAATATTAATTTTATTTTTTTTTTGCATGAATGGATTTTCCTATATTTTTTGTGCCTCTTGCCTTGTGCTCTGTCACTGAACAGAAGGCTTTGCCTTCTATACCACCCATCTGATATTTGTACACGTAAATAACATTCCACTGACCCCCCTCCCCCAGGTAATTCCCACTCAAAGATTATATAAATCCTTCTTTCAAGAGAGATGTTATGGAAATCAATTCTAATCAGTGCATGAGGTCAGGGCCAGCACTTTGCCTATCTAAAGAATCAAAGTACATGAGTGGCATGCTCCAGTAAAAATAGAGCCTTTTTAGGCTCCAGAATAGGAGAAAAATACAACTGTTATAAAACCATGGCTTGTTAAGGCTGACAGGTGTAATTGCACACCACAAAATGTACAGGTTGGTAATCAGGGGTGGCTGTGAGCCTGATAAATTCCAGCCATGCTGTAGATGAGCACAGGGTGACACAGGACATTCAGCAAGGCGACTTCTGCTAACCTTAGATGCCAGTCTTCCTGAAATTAGTGGCAAAACTCCCACTAACTCATTTAGGACAAAAATTTGTACCTAAGCCAGGCAGCTGGGAATAATGAACAGTGGAGGGAAAGTTCAGATGTTTTAAGTGTCTGGACTTCAGAGTAATGTGTGTTCTTACATCTCTGCTCTAAAAGAGTCATCTCTGTTGAACCCGCTGAAATCCATTCCTTTTTCTTTAATGATGTGACATTCATGGATTTGCCCTCAATATACGATAGATCACCTCCCTTCCTTGACTTTTAAAGACTTGTCCCCTCTGCCAGCAGTTCATCTGCTCCTGCAGTGTTTGTGCATGAGGGAGCTTTCCTTTTGAAAACCAGTGAAACCATTGAATTTCACTTCAATGTCTGCTAAGTCTGTTTGGGATACACATTCAGCCTGCTCTTTCAAAGCAATAAATTTGACGTTGAATAAGTTTCCAGAAGTTTAATAAAAATTCTGTTTCTAATATCCTAAATTACCTGGAGGCACTGAGACTGATAAAGTGAACTTAGGTTGTGATTATGAGACACTGCCTTGATCTGCCAACATCCTTTGCCTGTGGTCAAGTTGTTAATTCTGACCATCCAAGTTGTCTCATAACTTGGAGCTATCCCAAAAAACCTGGTGCCAGAAAACCAACAAACACTTTGAAAATATCATCATGATGAGCTTTACAGCTATAATCAAAGAAAAAGCAGACAGGGCAGGTTACCTGCTGCAGAAGTTGCAAATTGCAGCTCTTTGCTGCCCTCTCCAGATACAAGCAAAAACTGGAAATTTGGGACAATGAAAATGGAATTGCAATTCCTTTGCAACTTTTACACCCTGGGTTATTCTCTAAAGGACATTCAGTATTACATTGTTTTCAGTACATTAAATAATCCCAAAATGACTCATTTACCTTGTGGTTGTTTAAGAGTGTTACTGAAATCATACAGTAAAGTGTCAAATCTCAGTGTACAATGAGCTGTGAAGGTGAGAAGTCCATGAACAAATCCAAACCTGAAATCTTCTTCCTTGGTTTTCTTCTACTGCTCTCAGCACTTCACCATTAAAATGAGTATTTTGGAAAAGGAGAAGAAAAAATATGACCCCACAGGAAATAAAGAATTGTTATAGTGTTTTCCTAAAAATATTTCTCTCCATATATATTCTTCTTTTCACTTCAAGCCGGGTGATGGCGTGACACCCTTCATTGCCTTGGGCAAATGTATTATTGGGGTGTTGTGAAATTATCATTTGTAAGGCATTTTAAAGCTGAAAAGTGCTAAATGTTATTACTACACATGAAAAAAGCTTTTTTATCCTAAAACGTAAGACAAAAGTATGAAATCCTGTAGGAATAAGTACTTTACATCTTTCATTGCTTTCATTGCTTCCATTGCAATTGTTCTAATCTTTGTGAAAACTGCCAAGGAAATAGCCACTTTCCTGCAACTCAAACGTGATACAAACAACCATCAGATTGATGGCAATGAAAAATGAAACTGAATCTGGACATGTTCTTAGCCAGTCAAATGGATGAACTTCTGACAACAGCACTTTTAATGCTAATTATTTCCTTTTTGGATGTGCCACCCACTGCTGCCCAGTCAACACTTGATAACCATGACTAGATGAAATAGAAAGAAGAAGGATCGCTGAATGTAGGACATGTGCACTGTGAAGGTGTGAAAACAAATGGCCATTAAATCTGTTTCTGGAACAACAGGGCTTTTTCAAGAAAACATCGGACTCTTGTAGCCTTCTTCACAGCATGAGCTTAATCCTATTCACAATACTGAATCCTCGAGACTGAAGATGACTTTTCCTCAGTCTGCTTTTACTGTGAGCTACATTGCTGAGACAGTTTTACAGGGAAACACAAAAAGCTTTCTGCCCCTCTCACCAGCTCCTCACACAACACATGGCTCTGCCCTCTTTACAAACATACCTGAGCCTAGGTACACAATTCCTCTATTATAAATATTTTAAGAGGATAAATTTATACATTAGATGTATAAAAGTTATCTTATAAAAGAAATTTTTCTTAAGAAACATTTTTGCTACCACTAAGGCAGGGGAACTGTAGTGCTAATTAACACAATCCACTCACTACTCTCTACAAGATTAAAATATACTCCTGACCAAGGCTTAACAGAGACTCAGTGGACAATAGTTTTTCTAAACTTCTGGAATACAACTTAACAAGAATGAAAGCTTGAAGGGCAACTACAGTTAGAACTTTCTAAAACTGTATCTTAACAGCACCATACTGTTGTATGATGTATTGCCTTTCCACAAGAAAACACTCAAAAATGGGTATTGCCTTTTAAAACAGGCTTCTCCCCACCTGCAAGCTGAGCTGTACCAGCCTATCAGATAAAATTCAATACTGGGTTTAATCTTATTCTGAAACCAATGCAGGTGTACTTATCACTATGAAACTGAATAGTCACCGAGACACTGAGAAATCTAATTTGTAAAACTCTTGTGAGAATCAGGTAAACCAGCCTGAGTTGAAAATGCAGTCTTTCAGATTTTCATATGCTATTATCTGAAGCTTTTTAAGGCTGATTTCTCAAACAAGAAAAGGAAATGGGAGAGTGACTTTTCTCTCTTTAATTTTAAATCTTTTTCAGGGGTAAATAGTGAATTTGTCCTGCAATTATTTAATACTTCCCCCACCCCCCGAAAATACAGTAATTTCACAATTATAAGCCGCACCTGATTATAAGCCGCACCTCCCAGTAGCCGGGCAGACCACGGGATTTGTCCATATATAAGTCACACCTGAATATAAGCCGCACTACTGGGGTAGACTGGATTCTTCAATGAAAAAAGTGCAGCTTATAATTGTGAAATTACTGTAATATTAATGTAAAGCTTCTTAGGGGAAGAAAAAAAAAAAAAGAAAAAAGAAAAAAAAAACAGAAAATACAGTATTTAGGTCATTAGGTCATTAGCACATGCCTAGCACAGTCATGGAATACCTCATGAGCCAAGACACTTTGGAAGTCCTTATCATGATGATAGAATATGGTTAGCTGCACCCATAGTGATATGGTGAATGGAGATAATTAACTATTAGTGCAAAATTTAAAAGAACTCTTGAAATACCTGGATATTCCAGTCACCAAATACCAGTTAGTCAATGATGCAGCCCATGAAAAAACAATGCCAGATTTCCTGCTTTGGTGGGCTCTTCTCTCACTGTAATGCAGCCACACTGGGCTGTGCTCACAGAGGCTCTTACACTCCAATCTCTCCTGCTCTGGATCATTCTTATCCCAACCCCATTTGCAGAAAGCTCCAGAGAGGCAGACACTGACAGTGCCTGCAGGGATGCTGGAGGTGGAAGGCAGTTCCACCCTTCTTTGGGAGATTAGGCTTTCCAAAGCAGAGGCAGCCATGGAGTCAGTGCTGCTCAAAATCTGCTTCTGCTCCTCGCATCAGTCTGGATCTAAGTCCTGGGTCTCTCTCAGCATTGTTCTCTGCCTCATTCCAACCCATCCCTACCCTCCTGTCTGCCTCCGCTTGTTCAATGCATGTTTCATGTGCCTCACCTCACCCACAGCAAATCTTTCTGATCTCTGCTACTCATTATCCTGGCTACATGCCCAAAGCTTAAACCTAAGGTTTCACTGTGAGCAGCCTCATCATTAGAGTTTCTCTACCTTAGATTACTTGGCTGGAAAAATCTTCAGGATATAGCAAGAGCACTAATAATCATGGTCTATAAAGAATTTTGATACAGTTAAAATCAGCCTGCTGCAAATGACATATATTTGATTTAGTAGCCCCTGACAAAGGTTTGATTGCTAGGAAAGCCAAGAAATATGAAACATTTCTCTGGAAGTGCAACTGACCTTTGAAATGCTTCTTCCCAATAGAAATTTCAGTAGGGAACAGCCAGAACTGCAGTTTCCTTTTCAAAAAGAATGTCCTGCATGTTTTAGGACTACATGACAATGGGATAGTTTTAGATCAGAAGGAATCCCAAGGGTTTAGAAACTTCTCAGTCTTTCTCTGGCAGCTCTAAGACAGAATAAGAAAAAAATTAACAGAATCACAGAATGATTCTCCTACTTGGGCATGTGTTGTATAATTTGCCCAAAGGGGCATGGAATTTCCTAAGCCTTATTATTCATCCACTCGGTACTGTTTCCTATGTGTCCCTGGAGAGAATTAAATAAAATCCCAAACTATTTTGGGCCTAATTCTCCAAAATTTTGAGCCTAATGTAGCAATTGAAGCCTGTTTCCTACATCTACTCCCACTGGTATAAGTGATTACATAATGTTTACATGGAGAATCATCATGCTCTTACAGGCTGCACTTACAGCCCATGCACACTCTGCCATGATGTAAAAACCTGTTTCTTAGACATTTATTTCCTTGAATTGCCCTCTCCACACAGGGAAGTCATTAAGGTCTGAAATTCCAGTACAGTACTCTAAGCAGCAAAATCCTAGAGAGGATTAAAAATTAATTTTTACAGCAAATATTCCTTTTGAAAATAATTCCAAACCAAGGTTTCTTCTAAAAATCACACAGTGAGCATCACTTTACCTACTGCATGCACTCCACAGGGCTGTGTACATTGTCACAGAGCTAACTTGGAAATTAAACCTCCATTACTGTCTACAGTTCTCAAAGATAAAAAGAATGACCTTATAAAAGTCTTATCTTGGGGATGAGGCTGGGGTAGGGAGGCTCAGTATGAGCTAGAATGTCTTAATACTTGCATTTGTCAGTGCAGGTGGCTTTAGGCTAAGAATTGATCCAAGCCATTATGTTGCCACGAAAGCAAATAAAATTATGCCTCTGTGTACAAGTATCAGAAAGATGATGTAACTATGTGAATCCTAGATTTGTAGAATGGTTTGGGTTGGAAGGGATCTCAAAGATCATGTTGTTTGACCCTCCTTCCACCAGTCCAAGTTGCTTCAATTCCCACCCAACCTGGCCTTGAACACTTCCAGGGATGGGGCAGCCACAGCTTCTCTGTGCCAGTGCCTTCCACCATCACAGGAAAGAATTTCTCCCTAATATCCAATCTAAACCTTCACATACTGGGCACACTTGATACAGTCCAGGACCTCTTGGGCTTTCAGTGCTGCCAGTGCACACTGCCAGGTCACACTGAGCTTCTCATCAACCAGAAACAGAAAAAGATAAGAGCAAATGCAAGGAAAGTTAAGGATATTATGGCATTGACTTCTATGAGGGAATGAACAGAATATTTGACACAGTTAAATATCTTCCCCAATTTAAATTTTATGTTGTGGCTTCAAAACCAATTAGACTATGCTACAGTTTGATGACTTGCCAAATTATCCTTTCTAAAGCAAAAGTAGATTTTGACTAACAGAGACAAAGAAAAACTGCAATCATGGCATTTATTTTCATTTTTATAGTGTAGTATATCTAGGGCTGCACATCAATAAAAGCATTTAAGTATATTTGTGAATTCATGATACAAGAGGCCCCTACCAAATCACTATTCCAAGATAATGGCTTTTCCATTGACTTACCTGAGACTGAAAAGTAACTTGTGTATGACAAGAAACTTGTCATGTACTTGCATGGCAAGAAACACACACTCACACACAAACACACACACACAGATATAAATATATATGCTCAAATTTTTGTCATTCTGCTACAAAACTTCCTAAATCAAATCAAGCATAAGCTCATATCTCCCAGGGGAGGAAAACAGCAGTGCCACAACATCAGCATATAGTGGGAATAAGCCAATAGAGGTCAGCAGTACATAGCAGAAATAACTTTTTAAGAGCAGCCCATCAACTAGACCTACCCACAGTCCTAAAAAAGTCTTAATTGATATTTGGTCTATTCAGTGGAATTTTTTGTGAAAAAAATGGAGTTTTTTTCATAACAAAAAGCATTTTCCTATTCTGGAAATTGTCAGTATTTCCTCACTCACAATGCCCATCACAGAATTTCACAGTTTGACTCATGCTACTTTTGTAAACTCTTATACTGTGCCATTCCTTGGATGTTGGCCATACACAGGTTAAATTTTTAGTTACATATCTGAGAATTTCATTGGAAGAGAGCTTAATCTGGCATAGAAGCATTTTCTAACTCAGGCAGCTCAGACTTCATTTCCTTTACTTAAAAAATAATACCTTTCAACCATAAAAATCTGGCTTTTCCTTCTTTGGTAAATTTGGTACTTTTTATCTATCTTTCTAACTATGTCATACATTAGATTTTTTTAAATTAAAATAATCTTTGTTATTCTTCATCTTCATTTTCACTGTGCGTGTCTGCTTCTTGCAGATAAGGTTTTTGGATACACACCAGAATTCCAACAATGAGGTTCTGGGATGTTTTAGATTTTTAAAATCATTTTGAGGAAAAATAAAGTCTTAAAAGATTCAGAAATTTTTATGAGCACCAATAATTCTGCTTTAATTAAACTGCAATGCTCATTTATATCCTATCAATAGCAGAACTGGGAGAGACAAATCCCTTTTAATGGAAACCTACTTGAAAAATACTACATTCTATTTGTCCAAACAAGAGGCTGTCTTTAGTCTGGCAATCACAAATCATAGCTAACAAAAGCAGTATTAAGCTTGTAAGTAACCAAGACAGCATAAAAAGCACCAGCTAAAAACAAAACCTTTAAATAAGGCACAGAAATAATTACTTTTTCAGCGGGCAAGATTGTTAGAAACTAATTTGCCACCTGCTATTATAGAACAAGTCTTGTTTGTCTTAATAAAGAGGTAGTTAGACATGTGAGTGTACAAGTTAGCACATATTTTAACTTGATGAGTGATAAGAGTACCCAGTTGCTTCACTGCAGAATGAAGCTTCCTGCTTCCTAATTTGCTAAATTTACTACAAACACATTACCTGTTAATGTTTCTGAAATAAACCAGGAGATGTTTATTTAAAAACCAGCATCCAAGAGGTAATGAAAGAATTTTTTACTTTTTACAGAATTTAAATTTCAAAGTTTTCTTCCTTTAAGACAATGAATTTTCTTAGCCTTTCCTCTGTAAATAAGCTTATATGTAACTTACCAGAATAATGAAATCCTACAGGTTTCAGCAGATATCCTTACATGCATTACAGCCACTGGTCTCCTGAACGAGTACCAGCTTTCACGGAAACAATGGCTGATGATGCCAGAGTGTCCCAGAGAATTAATGGAAAATCTTCCATTAATCTTTGGTCCACATGCTCTGTGGGACTTTGAAGTTCAAAGATTTCTCTCTTTAACTTTCAGAGTGCAAGGACAGCTGGAAAGATGACCATGACACTGTGTGTGTGTTGCTCTCATCTCCAAGGAACTTAGCACATTAACAAAAGAACTTTGCTGCAAGCTCCACACCAGGCAGGGGGAAATGAATCAAGATCAAGATCAAGGTGACTTTAGGCCTTGACCATTAATGCTTTCCTACCACTTTGCACAAAACACGCAGCCACGACTGAGCTGTGAGAAGGATCCTTTCAAGGCTGATTCTCCCCACTCAAAGCTGGCAGCACAGGCTTTACTCCTGTATTTTATGTACCTGGATCTTCACTGACCTCATGCCTAATTTACCCCACCTTGAGATCAGAATCTGAGCCACAGTGTCTGATCTTTCCATAATGACTGTAATGAGAGTCATTTAGAAAACATTTGTAATTATGAACTGAAACCAGCAGCCTTTAAACAGATGCAAACTAAACTTACACTAACTTCAGTGATTGATTTCACTAGTAGTTTTAGCAAAAATTGCAAATTTGGTTACTAGAGTACAAAACTTTTCATTTTTAATTTGAATGTAGGCAACAGAATTCAGCTGTACATGAAAATATCCAAACATTCTTTGCTTATTAGCAGGACTCCTGGTTCTCTAAGCTTACAGTGTAAGTACCACAGCCATTTAATCTTGGCTATATTCATTCAAATAGGTCCTTAGGATAATTACGTTCACTTATAGCATCAAATTTGAACTAGACAGCTACTCCCTAGAGTTTCAAGTATATTACCCTTCATTTCTTTGGAATTTGGAGAGTGACTTCATATGCTGGGGAGGAAAATTAAAAATGAAAAAAAAATTAAAAGCTTTTAACTTTCCCTGGTAGTCAGCAGAAAATAGTTTAGTGTATTTTGTTCACTGATTTGCTTTGATTTTTTTCAGAAAATCTTTCATTGCATGGTCAAAAATTTTGTCAGCCTATCAGTTGGGAAATGACATTTAAAATTCTAGTTTAATCAGAGCATATATTTCGTTTAGCTAAATATGTCATTAATTATGAAAACATTATTGAGGTAGTAACTTCTTGTGATGTACAGTGTTGTTTCCAACTCAGAAAGATTAAATTAGCTTTTTATTTGAGTGAAGTTTATAGAGGACCAAACAGCCAGGTCTTTGCACATATAAATACACAGATATAGTGAAGTGCTGTTGCATTAAATGCAGTATCTGGAGACCACCTCAACTATCAGAGCCAAATTTTCAGGGAGTGATAACACCTTTTATGAGATACACTTGCCCAAAAGCACATATATTCCCTCTAATTGTGCGGGCTGTCATTGATTCACAAGCACTCCAACGTGAACACAAACTCTGAATTGGGAAATGCTTCCCTTGTCACACCATAGGCTCTCTCCAGCCATGGCTGCTCACACCTCCAGCTCTTCCAGCCTGGTGCCACTTGTCCCCCAACTCTTCTTTTCCACCAGCAAACAGCGAGCCTTTGAGATGTTTGCTCCACGTTTTCTAAAAAGGGGCTCTTGTGGGGGACCCTCTGGACCTAACCAGCCCTTCCTGCTGCTCTGAGCAGCGACCAGGATAAACAAATGGGGAAATCAATATGGATATACAAGGCAGGAGAATTTTAGCAGGAACATCATAAATGTTCCAAAACACATTTTTGTCTACAGTCACAACACTGGCAGAGATTTGTTTGCTTTTATGGATCACCCATACACAGGCAGTCCCAGTCTGTAAGTACCAGACCTCCTTGACACAAAAATTTGACAAAGGTAATAATGTTTGGGCATAATGAATTTCAGAGACTCTAAACTCCTGAAAACATTCAAGGCCAGGTTGGACAGGGCTCTGAGCAAGTTGAAGATGTCCCTATTCATGGCAGGGGGACTGGATTATATGGCTCCTTACGGGCTCCTTCCAACACAAACCATTCTGTGATTCTATAAACACTGTTCACAAAACGCAATTTGCAAAGTTTAGCAAAGCCCTGGGATATGAGCTGGGCCATGGGGGGTTGCTGGACCTGAGAACACTCTGACACCTCACAGAGCTGAGTGCTGGGTTTAAATTGCTAAGAGCAAATGCACTTACATTGCTTGGGTCTCTGCAAAATATTCAAGGAGCATAGTAAACACCAGGTCTGAGAAACAGCATTCATTTCCTCTTCCGCCTCCTCCACAAATAAATTGCAAGTAATAAAAACCAGTATTATTTTGCTTTGATTTCTTTCTTTCCCTCTGCACTGCCACAGAGCTGTTTTTCAGACCCTTGTGGGAGGGTATATCCTCATTTGGATTGCAGGGATCCTATAATCTCACAGGTGAATGCATCGTAATGAAGTAGAAAGATGTACATAATCCTTGCTTGCAGAGCAGCATCATTTATAATACAGACAATTCCTATTGTAATTTTCTTCTTGACATGTTACAGTCCCACTTCACATATCATGAATTCAAAGAGGGCTTTTGTTTTCACCATAACTATTTATTTTAACTTTGACTAGGTTTTTTTTTCTTAACATTTTCTTAACATTTATGTCATGCTCTGTTTGAGAGAAGTAATTGGTTCATTCCTTGAGGGAAAAAGGAAAACACAAGCAAATACAGTTTTTAACATGCACACACAATTTTGCTTTAAAGATAAAAAATAAATAGCCTTTACACCCTCTAAATATTAAAACCACAAAAGTCTTTGTCCAAGTGAATATAATGTTAATTGTTTTAGATTAATGGTATTCTTATACCACAGTTTAATAGTGGTTCTTACCAACCAAGCGAGAAAGCTCAGCTACACTAAGTAAATAATATCAGCTGCTGCAAGGCAAGAAAATGCTGTTCTGGTTACAGCAGTGGACTAAGATTAATAAGGTCTTAAATTCCAAGTTCTGTCAGTGTGTTGCTATGTGACATTAAAAAGATGTATCTTCATGCTCTGCCTTTAGTTCCCTTCTATAAAACAGAAAAGTAAGGACTGTAAAACTATTGGACAGAACAACATTCTGGTTTTGTGCTGAATCACTGGCTTGTATAGTGGAGCTATAATTAGTTAGGGCTGCTCTGCCATACTGTAACAATTAATAAATGATAGCAATCTATGCCTTCATGAACAGAAATATCTCCACACAGACCAGACAGTCCCACTGTCCATTATTTAAGAATCTGAGTTAAAAGAGTGCCATGCCAATAGAAAGAAATGCAAAAAGCGGGAGTAGCAGGCCAAGAATGAGGGGAAGCAGTGCAGAGAATCACTGACCACAATGGCTGAGAATTTCAGTCAGGTCACTAAAACATCTGTATCCCTTCTGCTGCTGCTGCTGGCTGGGAGGGAGGGAGGATTTTGCTGCCCAAGGAAGGAACCCATGCACACTCTCAGTTACCCATCACCCTGACCCCATCAAACCCCACTGACATCCCTGGGGCAGCAGCAGCAATTTAGGTGGGCCCCTCTTCATGGGCTTGAACTGCTTCCTGTTTCCTCCTCTTCCTGCACCATCTCTGAGCAGTTTCTACTAAAACTGATACCTTCATTCTACAGAGGTGCACTCAAAGAGTAGGAAATGCACAGATCTCTCATGTAGTCTACAGGCACTGTGTAAAATGAGTGTGTGGTGCAGTTGGTTGTGGGTTTAATGTAAAGTGAGAAATGCTATCCAAATAAAATTAGTCGTGTACAAAATCCCAGGCATGTTTCACACCTGAGGCAGATGAATCACTGTAAATGCTTTCTATATTAATGTTTGCTTATGGATTTATATTTCCAGCTAAAATTTCACTCAACTGCTGCCATGTATAAGATACTACAACTAATGTGGAGGGAAAAGGCTAATAGCAATTTTATTTTCTTTACAATGTGCTTTACTAATCTCACACAATCTGGAGGGAGAGAAGACTATAATGGATTTGAGTGCCATAGATTATATTTGTTGGGTAATTTTTCAAAAGTGCTTAAATACACTCAAGAGTTCATAAAAGCTTCAGAGAAGATTATAGCACTCGAAAGTATTAAAAGGAGTAAGAGAACAAGCAGTGAAATGCATACAGCACAATTAATTAATTGCTTTGCACTCTTTCTCACTGTTCCTTCTAGCAAAATCTCCAGGAGTTGCCAGGATGAGTACAGTAATTAATCTTTTTTATCATCTGAGATCAGCATGATTACTGGGCACACCTTTTAAGTGGAAATCTAGTCTGACATCCTGACCCTAATTACTCACAGTCATGATTAAAGTTGGTGATAGAAAAAAGAATAATTGCCCTACACAGATTTGCAAAATTCCAATAAATAAAGGGATTAAACCCAGAGATCAGCATCAATACTTCAATCATCATCATCATCATCATCCTCCAGGTAAAGTCAGCCAAAAGCAGGAGCTAAATGTTAGGTCTGACAGTATTCAAGACAATACTGAAGAAACAAGACTTCCAGCCACATGGAAGGCAGCAAACATCTCTCTTACATGTTGCAGAAACTGAGAGACCAAAATGAAAACATTTAGGAATGCAATTCACTGAGATGCATTTGACACATCTCTATATTTTAATGAGTCATTTTTAGAGTAAGGTGGTTTGACAGGCCATCACAGAAGTACATGAATGAATCATAAGCAAATTACTTTTCTGAATCACTGACTAGGGAATATTGTCAAATTCTAATTTATTAGTTGTGTTATTTATTTGGATGATTCTTCCATTTATTTTGACACAGGTAAATCAATTTTCAGTATTAATGTAACAAAAGCTATCACACAGAATGCATGATGCTGCATGTGCTAATAGGAGCACAGCTCTGCAACTGGTGCATAAAGGGGTCATGTACAACAAAATTTCAAATTGCAGTAATTTCACAACTATAAGGCGCACCAGACTATAAGGCGCAACTCCGGGCTGCTGGCAAATTTCTGAAATTTGTCCATATATAAGGTGCACCGGACTATAAGGCGCACTTTTTTTTGCAGCAAGGAACCAAGTTCAACAAAGTAAAAAATTAGTAACGGAATTGCGCAATCGCGGGGTTTACTGCTCAATTTGCAAACATTTTTCACGGATCAGCGCAACCTTTAAACGCAGCCCCAGGTGCCCTCCCTGTGCCACGGGTCCCGGCACTCCCGCCCGCCCCCGGTGCCAGCTGCCGTGGCTCTCGCAGCTCCACAGCTCAGCTCCACGGCTGCCACGGCTGGGCTCCTCGGCTCGCAGTTTTCATTTCCAGGTTGGTAAATTTCCGAACTTTGACCATTTATAGGGGGCACTGGATTATAAGGCGCACTTCCGGTTTTTGATCAAAATTTTAGTCAAAAGATTGCACCTTATAGTTGCGAAATTACTGTACTTCACCTTAAAACCAGGAACTTGTGAAAACCCACTCACTATCCAACTAATGTAAAGTACCTCCCAGTTCTATCTAAGTTTTCTAAGAATATAAACATTATTTTTTGCTGAATAAGAAGGAAGCAGGTCAGGTTTATGCAAATCAACTGCTTTGAAATATAAGCAGCTTAAGACAACCCTAAGAGTTGTTACCTTAAATTTTCTGATTTAATCATAATAGTATACAGTTTATAACAATAAGTGAAACAGAAATCTGAAAGCTTGATCGTGCAGCATATTATTGTGATTCAAAATGGAATAATCTGCAAGACTCAGAATGTGGAAGACTTCCAAGCCTAGGTAGGCTTACATGGTAAATACTCAGTTTCATGATGACACAGACAGATTGGTCAGTTGCAAAATTGTTCACATGCTTATCAAACTTAATTCTTACCAGAAATGGTCAGTCACATGACTAAGTTCCAATAAATTTGCTCTTAAATTAGTACTGTCATAGTAATATGCGTCTGAATTTCAATGTAGCGCTGACTGCCCAGCCTGGACTGACCATTCCTGACTCTTGAAAAGCTGTCTTGAGTTCTATAATTTAAATATAATAAGCCAAAAAATTAAAAAAAAAAATAAAAGTGTAAAAAAACCCTATCATCTCCCAACCACTGTGTTCTCCACAATTCACCCTGACGAAATTAAAACACAAGAGGAATAGGAAATCCAGACATAAGTTATTACTCCAATTCTCTCATTTTTCTCTCCAAAATTGTGGTAACAAGAAACTTGCACGCATACCGAAAAAAAAAAAAAATTGAACTTACTATTCTGAATAAGAAGTAACACAAAATTAATTTTCAAGATGAGCTCAGATGATTTCTGCAATATGAGACAGGGTAAGTACGATTGGGAAATAGATCAGAAATTCGTTAAAAGCCATGAATGCAAAATTATACATTTGGCTTCTCAAACTATCTTCTGAATAAGTAGTAATAATAGTATCAGACACTTTACCACACAAGCTCTAGCAAAAAGGCTCTGAAGGTAGGTGAAGCTAAGGTTAAAGAATGGATTTTTATAGCTATCAGGAAACATTTTTAGGAAACCATTATTAAGAGTGCTGTTAAGGAGTGTTCTGGTATGGTACAGTGATACACTTCCCCACTCATCTAGGACACGTCTGGAAGCATTTGTACTTCGGCAGTGCACAGATGCTCAACTTAGAACTGTGATCCCACTGTGAAAGGTAATAGGTATACAAAGGGAAAGATGTTAGACTGGTAAAATGTGCATTTTGCTGCTCATATTAAAAGACGGGAGAAAGAAAAGCAGGAGAAAACAGCAAGTGGTGGTACAGTTCTGCAGTTAACCCTTCTTCTGTGCACTGTAGTTATTTCAAATACAAGTGGGTTTGGAACAAATGAGGGCTCCATGATCCTGTGCTTGGAAATTATGAATGTGTCAGCACTGGAAATGGAAACACACAGACTGACAGAGCTACAAAATAAATCTCAAAGCCACGTGGAAAGCAAGAATGCACATGTGTACAAAACCACCTCATCATGACTGTTTTCATGGTGACAGCAGAAGGACAAGGACAACTCTACCTGTCTCTGAAATCATCAGTCATTCTTCCCTGCTCTCTGATGGCCACTTAGGCTGTAGTTCACGGGCCCTGGTTTAAGTCAAACAGCTGTTTTTGCAGAATGGATAGAATAAATCAGAGTGCAGAGTCATCCATCTGTGAAGACAGTTTACTCTGTTTTCTGTGCTAGGGACAAGTTTAGATGACCGTGTAAGAAAACGAAGTGAATTGCTTACGACAGCACTGGAAACGAGCAGCCAGTGCTGGTTTGTAATGGGGTTAGATGTGCTGAGCTGAGCTGTGACAGATGTGTCTCCCCAAAACACTTAAAGAGAGTCACTGCTGCTCTTCCCAGTTGCTCAGGCAGTTGCTCTAACTAGATCACTCATTGGAAAGAAGAATGTCTTACATTATTGGTGAAATAAGAAAAAAGAAAGTTAGAAACTTTGTAAGCTAAGCAGCATTTATGTTAAATTCATCTAAATTTAAGCCCTGTTTTGAAAAATTCTTGTATCTATTCCTATAGATTTGGGAATTTCTTAATTTTAAAAGTTATTACTTTTCCAAAGGTTCTCCAAAGCATTTTCAAGTATTTTACCGTAATTATTCCTTGACTTCAGATTAAACTCATACATGATTTCTATTTCCACAATAATAATTCCGATTTTCCAAACAAGATTTAAAAAATCCCACATTTTCAAATGGCATTCTCATCTCTCAGAATTGTGTTAGTAGTTACTGCTGAAAGTTTATCCAATATGCTTTATGAAAATCTTACAAAACTAAGATGACAGATTGGTTTAGATGTGACATGCTTAAATTTGTTTTTCTTTTGACTGATTTATTATTTCTAAGCCTCACTCCTTATTATCAAAATCTAAGCCAATGTCTTCTGTTTTCATTACAGAGGTTTGAACACTTGATATGAAATACGAAAACTTAAATCTGTTAATACAGATCTCAAAGAAAACTTAGAAGGAGTATTCGGGCCTGAATTTGTGCCATTCTCTTATCCATCTGTTAGAAAAATTGCAAGGCCAGATGTTTCTGTGTGAATTTATCCCACATTCATAAAGTTCAGTGAGTCAACCACTATAGCTGTATTTCTGCAGGTCTGGTAACACTGTGACACAATTTTGTTTCCTGAAATAAAAAGACATGAAACTATTACTTTTCTGAATTTTATGTGAAATCAATTGTTTCTTTGTTTGCTTAGAGCAGTCTGTGTTTTGAGCATTTTATGGAGAAGCAGATCAGTGTTGAGCTATTTCCTCCTAGCGGTGAAGCCAGACACGAAAGCCACTCAACTGACCCTTCAAACGCCCAAAAGATTGTCCTCAGCTTTCCCAAGACCTTCTCTAGAGTAAACTACTGCCCCGTATTTCCTTTCTCTGTTTTCACCATGGCTTCACCTCCTTCCTTACACCTGGATTGCCCAGCACAACTTGGGGAAGGGCAAATGCCGAGCAGTGAAACTTCCAGTCACAGCAAACCCCATCCTTGACAAATCCACATCCAATATTCCCACTGGTTTTGAGCCTGAGAATTGAGCCAAGCAGTTCATCTTCTGCCATGGAAAGGTTTCACCAAAGCAAAGAAGAGGAAGAAGGTGAGGATTTGGACAACTGGGTTCTGGAAGTAAAAGGAGAGGCAGGGAAGGACCATTAAATTAGTGTTTTGGCCTTCTAAGAGTATTGCTTTCATGCAACGGTCATGCAAATGAGAGGATATTTTATCTGTGTAGCCAAACACAGCCACACAAGGTTATAAACATGTCTGGGCTACGATATTCCCCTGATTAGTCAATGTAATAAAAGAGGAGAAAGACTAATCTATGTAAATTAAAAGATGCAGCAGAGCCTTTGTAATATCCAAAGCTGCTTAGTCAGGCTTCAGGAAGACAACACACATTTTATGGTTGACACACAAAGCAGCACAGCTGGGAATTGCCTGCTGGGAGCTAAATGCTACCTGTAGGCTTTGGTACCTTTTCTGCCTGTCACCTGGTGCAAAGCCTCAACAGCGTGTTCTAGGAATACCTTGGGCTGCTGCCAGCAGTCCTGCCAGACACAAGTTAAGAGGCTTTGTTAGGAAAACTGGGTATTTGTTCTCCTCTGGTTTTAGAAGACAGGTGCAAACAGGGCAGGATTTTGATCCTTAAAAACTGAAGATATATTTAGTACAGTTAAATTTACTAATTTTAAAGGCATTATTGAGTAGAACAAATACAAATAATTTTGAAGAATGAATAAATACTGGAAAATCTACAAAAACATCAAGCAAATGTTCTTAAATAGGCCACTGTGAATGGTAAACTACTGCCTTGGTTAAGAAGCTCAAATTCTCCTTCATCTGTTCAGGCACATAGGATTAATTAATAGGCTTTATTTCACAAGCTTTGCTGTAGTTCTTGTAGATTATTAACTTCTGTAATCAACCTTGTCATAATATTCTGATTTTTCATATTTATAGGATTATTGGTAACAGTAAAAAAGTCACTGTCAGCACTAGGGAAATTCATACTGTCCAGATTCTTATAGAAGAAATCAACAATTTTAAACTGAACCTCCTGGATATGACTGACAAAGATTATCAGAATAGTTTGAGCAACAAAAGATCATGACCTGCTAGAATCTAAGGCTTGGTGACAAATAAGTATGGTGGACAAACAAGCATCCACCAAAATTAAAGCCTGCTGATTTTCTTTTGCTTAAATTTACTAAAGATTCATTTTCATATTGAATTGCTTTTAGTATCTCAGGGAAAACAAACAAACAAAAAACAAAACAAAGAAAGCAAGAAACCAACCCACAAACCAACCCACAAAGAATAGACCTTGAATGGAAAAATAAATTGCTCCATTGTTTTCCCATGACAACAATAGTTTCAATTATATGTAAAGGATGGCTGCTGTACTTGATGACAGATCCTTTCTGAATTCTCAGCAAAGTCAAACCACTACACTGTGCATATTCCAAATTCACACAGTTTTTGGCTACCTTTGGGTAAAGGAGTAGGGGTCTTTACCTACTTAGAAATAATGCTTTTTATTTAACCAAATCCAGATGGTAATTCAAAACTGTACAGATAAGCACAGGCTACATAATTATTAGCAGTAATTAAAGCAAGTTACATATTAGTGTTGATTTTGGGAAGCAAAAGGACTTGAACTCCCCCTGGAAGGGGGCTTGGTACTGGATAAGTTTTATAGTCCCTTCCAACTGAAACCACCACAATGTTTCTATGGTGTTTTTTGAACCGACCCTGAAAGTGAGCAGTCTAATGCTTAATCAGTAAATTCACTGTTAAGCCAAACATTGCTTTAAATTGTTATTTTACCATCAGTAGAAATATCATTTTTACTGGTCCTTAAGAAAAGTAAATTACACAAATAGTATCTGGACAAGAAATAGTCAGTTGTTCTTTGTGAATGGGAAACAGGCATATGAAAATTTCTGACTCCAGTGCATTGGATTGCTCTCATTCCTCATAGTACACAATGCCCATTTGGTGAGTAAGCTGGAAACAGCAGAGGTCCTTGTAATATTTCTTTTAAAAGTACATTTGTGGCTATTTTGTTAACAGAGAAAACAAACCCTGTAGGGCATGAGCACTAGTTTAATACCAGAAGGATGCATCTTGAATGACAAAATATTTCATAGTTGTATAGACACAGGTGTGCTTAATGAACTGTACCTAGAGTCTGGATGTGGGAAAAAAAGAGCAAACTTCATGACATAAAATGTTAAGTGACATCATATCTTCCAAGAAGTTTCAAATGGTCAAGCTGAAACTGTTTTCTATGCTCTTAATAATTTCCTCTGAAAGAATCAGGGACTGGGTAATGAATTTACAGACACTGATATATAAACTAGCAGTTCATATGAAGTACAGTAATTTCACACATATAAGGCGCACCAGTGCATAAGGCGCACTTCCAGGTTGTCGACAATTTT
>VRYO01002253.1:10649203-10748922 GCA_009812075.1 Sialia sialis | reverse complement strand
CCCACCTCAGCTCGCACTTCCGGGTTGGCAAATTTCCAAACCTTTTCCATATATAAGGTGCACCGGCATATAAGGCGCAGTTCCAGGTTTCAATCAAAATTTCAGTCCAAAGGGTGCGCCTTATATGCGGGAAATTAGTGTAACTTGTTAGGAAACCCTTGCTATTCTTTGAAGGGAAAACCACCACCACCACAGTTTAGCAAAAAGCTAGGGCCTCTGAGCTCCTCAGAACCTTGCAAAGACACATTGTAAAAATGGAGATCACTGTGGATCAGCAAGAGCTGGAGGAAAAGCCAGGTCTGTGTTCTGTGTTATCCTGGCTGTCATTTCCCCACTCCTCTCCACCTCTGCTGTAAGTTTGTGGCACCTGCCTCTTCTGTGCTTTCTGATGTGAATACCTCTTCTGCTAAAGTCCCCTGCAGTACTGCTCTTGTCTTTGCTGTGCCTCCTTCAGGCAGAGAGTTTATCTTGGTTGGGCAGGTGGAATTGCCTGTCCCTGATAGGAGAAGCTAAAGCTGTTATTTTTAGAGCTGTTAAGGTTTACCCACAGGCTTGAGTCAAATTTGCATGAAGCTTAAGGAAACCTCTTCAAGACTGATAGGGACCTCAATTTTATTTTCTCTTGCATATTTAAAGCCAGAGCAGCAAAAAAGAAAGGAAAAAAAAATTAGGAAGAGGGCAAGTTCTATCTGGATGAGGGAATGAACAGTGCAGGAGCGAATGTGAGGGATACCATAAACTATTCCATAGAGTAAAGACAAAGGGCAACTCAATATGCTCCAGAAGAGCTTCAAGGCACTGAGTAGAAAGAAAGACAAGATGAAATATAAATTAAAATGAAGTGATATATGTAAGGAAAGAAACTCTATGCTGTGGTTGGGTCTAAAATAGTTCTCACCACAAAGGAATGAGATCTCAAGGTTAGGGTTTCAGAGAAAGAAACTCATTGACCATATCGACTGTTATGAAGCACTGATGGAATGAATGCAAAGTCCATTAGGCACAGCAACCCAAAGTGAAATAAAGCAAAATAGAAAATATTACAGCAGAGGACACAGACTGTATTCAATGGGACTTTTGAATATAAAATTGGAGTAGGACAGGAAAGAAAGCTAAGAAAACTGGAAGGATGAATGAATAGGCAATATATATTCACTGCCTTTTTAAACAAGGATGAGGGGGCATCTAAAATCAGCATCATATAACAGGTTGGAACAAAAAGATATTTCTCTACACATCTCACTATAAAGATGTTATGATATTACTTCCCGAAAGATTTACAATGTTTATCTCAGTTCACAAAATGGCTGGACAACTTTATGGAAGAAAAATCAAGTGACAACTATTGAATAGCAAATCCTCTCCTAAAGTTTATGAAATCTTTGATTATGATGTGCTGGAAGCCATTGAAGTATTCTAGAGAAGTCTCACAACCAGACAGACAATCCTTCTTGAAGGCCTTCTTAAACTCCTGGGGCAGGCACTGCTGAGGGTGTGGACAGATCTCAGGTCTGGGTTTAGTACAACCAAAATCAGATTACTCAGGCAAAAATTACCAACTTGTTGTCCTTGTTGAATGGATGTGGTAATTAAGTCTTCGTTAAGAACACAGTAAGATTGGACCAGAACTTGTGCTGAAAGAACGAGAAGTGTTTCTGCAACTGAAATACTGAAGATGTGGAACTGGAATTCGAGACTTGCATGGTCATACAAACCAAATTCAAAACCTCTATGGAAAACTATGCTCTATCCAGAACAGGACTAGACAAAATTCAAAATCCCTAGTGAACAAATTAATTGTAGGTCTGCAGTAACTCTGGCTTACTACAACTGAACCACTGTCTTACTGGAATATTTAATAGCTGTTCACAACTGAGGTTAGCCATCCAACAATCCCTGTTAATTTGTGTTATCTTCAACGACCTGCCAACTAATTTTTCATGAAAGCAGCATGTTACTTAGATACAGATGCTGAACATGCCTGTAATTAAATGGCAACAGCTCAGCTTAGCAAACCACATCCAGCCCAGGGGATCTCACACCTTTAACTGTATCGGTCACATCTATACAAGCCAAAAGTTAAAATACTCATTTACATACTCAGGCCCTTGACAGATCAAGCTTGCCTTCTGCCTCATTCCTGCCTCCTTAGGCCATCCCTGACCATCTGCTCCAGCCTGGAAGCAGAGGGCTGAGGATCTGACAGACCCCAGGGCTCCAGGCTCTGAGACCCACATATCCCCTCTCCCTCCTGAGTCTGCCAGGCTGGGCACATCCAGCCTCGGGGCTTGCTGACACCACTTCCAAGCATATTCCACCCCTGGATGCCTAAAGAATCCATTGGCAGGTTATAACCTTTGCTCATGCCCATGCTGGAGGAAGCACCAGAGCAGCACAGGGTTTGCTGGGAGAGCCCTCCAGCTTTTCCCTGGCTGCAGGCACTTGTACTTAACTCTGACCTTCAAATTAGATGTTAGAGACAATGCAGATAAAAAATACAACAGTAATTGTAACACCCCATGGCATGGCACCCACAAAAAATTTAGACTCAATTTTGCAGAATGAAGGAGAAGGAAGGAAGGAAAAACTGCAGAGTCCAGAAAAGAACCCCAGGAGAGCTGCAGGATGACCTGGGAAATGAAAGAAAGAGCTAAGAAAGTAGTTTCAACTACATCTTCAATTCAGCTAAACAGCTTATGAAGGGACTTGGAAACAGTTTTCTAAGGGACAAAAGCTCATACTGAATTGTTTCTCATTAGCCCAGGTTTGTGCCATTAACTGAGTAAAAGACAAAGACCGAAGCTGAGCTCAGAAGTTATCTTCACAGCTTTCTTAAACTGTGAAATAATTACTTGAGGGGAGTTGTGGGAACTCTACCACTTCTGGGATATTAAAAAAACTACAGGGGGCATAATCCTAGAAACAGTATTTTAAAAGGGATTTTTGCTAGCAAGTACTTAACAGAGCAGTTCCATTAATTGCTTGTAGCTTTTTATTTATTAAAACTCAAAATTGCTGGGGTTGTCCAGTAAATTACATTTGTAGTAAGTGTTCCCTGAAAGTAGCATTTTTTACAAGATTAAAAAATATTAGTGCCACCAGATTAACATGGTATTTGAGAAAATTTACATGCACCATTCAAAGTTCATAAAGAATCAACTGCTAAAGACAGCAGTTTACCCCAACACTGGATTATATTTCCTTTTGCTTTAATTCCCCATTTAGCCACTCAAAACTCAATTTCATTTTATTTCAAACCTTAAAATGCTTTTTTCTTCATCTTTCTGTTGCTCTTTTATTCCAATTTTTTTTTGTTCATTTTAATCTCTATTACTTTCATTTTTCTTGTCTCTCCTGTACATACTGCTCCATTCTGTATTTTTGCATCATCGGTGACACATATGCCCTGCCAGAATCTACCTTTCTGACTTTTTTTTTGTTTTTACCTCATGTGCCCTTTCCTTTTTTTTCCAGTTATTCTCCAGTTCTTGTGGTTCCCTTTAGCATTTTTCATTCAATGCAATATTTGCATTTGGTTATGCAGTGCAAAAGAAAATCACAGCTCAAACAATTTTACACAAATGTGCTTCTCCTTATGGCTGTCTTTTCTTGTGGCTTCTGTTCAGATAATATACACATTTTGTTCCATTTCTTTAAATGCCACAAGGACAGGATAAGGACTAGTCATTTTAAGACAGAAAGCAAATTGAGAGGAAATAAAATACTTCAGTAGAACGTAAGATGGCTCTTTGACACTTATCTGTTAGAAAATAAACATAAAAAAGAAATGTCAAAAATAAGCTTAGAGGTCAGCTTCCAAGGACTTCTTTCTTTAAGAAATTGTTATCTTTTTAAATTCTAGCAGGTAAATAGCAACTCATGTTTCTTCAAAGACCTGTTTCTTTCTCTAAATATTTCAGTGATTAACCCCTCCTAACAAGGGAATTCAGAGACATCACACATTTTTCTCTCTACTCAGATGTTCAACATTATTCCTTAACCCACCAGATATTTTCTGGTCTAAGTCACCGCAGCTACCTGAGATTTAATACAGTAGATAAGGAAAAAAACATTGTCCCTTAAAAACACCGGCCTTTTTCTGAGTTTTATTTGGGGTTTTCATTTTCCTTTTTTTGTTGTTGTTGTTGTTGTTGTTGTTTCGCCCAGAATGGGATCAATGCATTTCTGGCTTTATTTGAGCACAGAAAACAATATTAAAAATGCCTTCAACAGCAGCAGACTAGAAAATAACCTGTATACAAAATAATTTAATTTCTCTCTAGCACATGGAGCAACTCTTCATATTTCAGCAGCTGTAGTTGTATCTGCACAGATGGCTCCTGAGAGAAGCTTGGGTGGCCCTGGTTGGGTACAAGAGGCAGATGTGGGTGCAGTGAGTGTGACACAGTGGCTTTGGCTGCTGCACCATTCTCTCCTGTTATATTTGCCCCCTTACTTCAGCCTTTGTACTTAATTTACCTACTCAGGATAAAGATGTGGACAGGAGAGTGTTTCCTTCAAATGCTAGGATCTCTGATCAGCCAGAATAGCACACATTTTGCCACTTTTAAAATCATAGTACATTACAAACAGTCAATTTTTTTAATGCATATGGGGATAGCTAAAATAAGAGCATCCTAGAAGAAAATGTATAATAAAAGTAAAAGGAGGAAGGAGCAAATCTCATTAGTTTCTCTTCAAAAGAAAAAGAGAAGAACCCCATCTTAAAAATAGTTTTCACACACGGATTTTCAGTCTCATTTTTATGCTGTTCTCTGATTAGTAACAGAGACATGCATAATATTTCAAACACACCCAGGTACATTTACTTAGCTGATGTGCTTTAGAAGGTTCTTCATTTAAATAAGAAACTAGCCTCAGGCAAGTGCCTCACAAGAAGTACTTGCTAATAGATGCTCAGCCCTATATCTTAGCTAGTAAAATTAAGTTGCTGTCGAAACAGATTAATCAGCTATCATGCAGAAAAGAAATACATACACAGTGGCACTGTGAAGACAAACTTTAAAAAAAATTGTATGCCTAGATAATTCTCCATTTTTAATTCAATTATTTATTCATTTCAGTGCCCTTATTCAAAAGGCAAATACCAGTTGCTGCTTTCTTAAAACTAGCTGTAAATAAGAAATGAAAGAAATTTAGCGTACAGCTCACCTTCTCCAGCAAAGACAGAAGATACAGAGGATTATATTCCAAAATGCCTTATGATAAAAGCTTATGATGTCTAGAATAAGCACAATGACTGTTACAGATTACTTAAAAGCACTTACAACAGACCTGAATTTTTACCATTATCCTTGTCCACTGTATTTAACAAGCAGCAGAAATTATTATTATCATTATTATTATTATACAAGCATGGAAGACAGAAAAACGTTTTCCTGCTATCACCCCAGGATTAAATGGTCCTGAGCAGTGACCTGTGTGTATGTGAAGGGAATTTTTCATTTGCTTCTTTCTGTATGCTACAGTATTGCGTGATAACCACATTTTGCACCACTCTTGATGGATTTGCAAGCTGCCACTGAATTAAACCTGTTTGCTGTAATTGGAACAGTGGAAACTGTTGCTCACTTTCAATGAAGCTGGGGACTTAGCATGTAACATCTCTCCAGACATAATTACATCAAAGCTGGGTCAAATTAAGAACTAAAGTCTTTAAATAGAGATTCTAAAGCTCTGTAAGTCCTGCTAATGGTTTGTCAGGGTTTTTAAAACAGACTCTTCAAAAAATACAAAGTGTTCAGCAAAATCTAGGACATGTTTTCACAAAGGAATAGAATTATTTTCAATTGTTATTTTGTGTCAAAAGCAGACTGAGATGACCTGCATCGTAAGGCAATGTATTTCTGAGATCATAAGAAATATACATACCACCAGTTCCTGCCCCCAAAAAAATTCTTAATACATTTTTATTTTTTCCTCCAAATCTGTGCCCCAATAACACATTTCTGTCTTTTATGTGAGGAAATGTCACTGAATCATCTTATGTCCAGAAACTTCCACGACCTTTTCTTCTAAATTTCTTAGATGATGCTAGAGCTCATAGTGAAAGAGAAGCTAGTGGGGACTCTGCTGTTTTCTACAAGGACTTAACTAGCCTTAGATTTTATCAGGGAAATATATATGTTTCCTTGTTTCATATCTTCAATCCAGTTAGCACAAATATTGAGATGGCTTCTGAAAGTATGTTCTAGGAAGAGGCCAAAAGGGGCTCCAGAAGGATATGATTTTTTTTTTTTTTTTGTTCCCCACTGTAATGGGGTAACAATCTAATGACTGATTTCCCATATAATAGGCTCTGTGCTTATTTGCCTATATATGTATGAGCAGTTTCTACATTTAAAGTATAGAGACAGAACTGGTAAAGCCTTTTTTCTTTCTGTGTTCTGCTGACCTAGTGAAATCACTCAAGGTTAACACAATTAGATGACAGATAAAGTTCTTGATGGATGGGACTGTGGTGACACTGAAAAATGTGGCGCTCATTCTATTGAGAGAGATTTCTGCATTCAATGCAATTAAGGCAGGTACAGATGTGAATGTGGGAGTAGTTGGAAGAAGAAAAAGAAAAAAAGAAATGGCTTCATACATGTGAAAACCTCTACAAAATACATTTTAATTGAGACAAATACTGGTGAGGAGATCATCTTTTTTCTTCTGATGAAGGTGAGCTCAAGGGACAGCACTCATTGACTGTGTCAAAGCTGTGAAATCCTTGAGTGTTCCTTAGGTGGGATTTTCCTGGAATAAGCCTGTCTTCCCTGCTGCAGAAACTGAGAAGCATGGAAGATGAGGCAGTGCATATTGCAAAATCAACCTACAGTAATTTCACAATTATAAGCCGCACCCGATTATAAGCCGCACATGCAAGTTGTAGGGAAGCCCGTGGAATTTGTCCATAAATAAGCCGCACCGGATGATTAGCCACACTACTGGGATAGGCTGGATTCTCCAATGAAAAGGGTGCAGCTTATAATTGTGAAATTACTGTATTCTCAGGCTGGAACAAGACTCCCAAGATACTTTAAAAATGACACACCTGTTTAAAAACTTTTAGGGACAACAAAAAGGTAAAAGGTGTTTCTTGTCTTGACTTTATTGCATGAGCCTTAAGGCAAATAAGCATTTAGGAAAATGAGCCTCAATTGTTTTTTCCTCAAAAAATCTACAAATAACAGGAGTGATAATTACAAACATCAGAAGCAATGTTAGAAATAAATTTATGTTCTGAAAGAAACTAAGTAGAACATGATGCTGCACTCAGCTCTGTTACTGGCTCCCTGTGCCAATGTGAATACTCCTAGAACTAGCTCACATGCAGGAACAAAACACAAGCTGATGAGGTTGTTCTGACCTTCATTTGACAACCTTTTATTTACAAATAGCAGAATGAGAAAAGTATTGGTAAATGCACCAGTCCAGCATGGGCCCTTTCTACCAGCTCTTTCCCATGTGAATTTTTTAACCCTAATATTCCTGTGTTCAAACTGAGCTACATCTGACTCTCCTTTTTCCAAAGCCTTCAGTACCATAATCATTGGAATTTAATTTCATTTCTCTAGCAAACCTGGCTTAATTGGACAATTGATTTTGAAACTATCACCTGCATCCCACTAACTGCAGTCAGAGATCCTATGACTACACAAGTCTCATTTCCCCTGGGGAGATGAATGGAAATGAGCCACTAATGCTCATTAACATTTTAGCACCAGAAAAGGGCCAAGTTATCAGAAAACCTCTGAAGGTATTTTCTCTGAGGAAATATTTTTTTCCCTCATGAAAATAGTTTTGGCAAATCCACAGTACTATACATTCTTTCTTCTTGGAAGTCTTTATCATCAGTCAAAGCTTCACAAAATACAAGACTAAAACATCTACCCTACCCCACCTGTAAACTACTTGCTTTTCTTCCTATGCTCTCTAATAATGTGTGCAGATTCATTAAAATGGATGGCAGCTTTCCATCATAACAATAACTGTCACATTCTTCTGATAATAATAAGCACCCCTGGAAATTAATCTGCTGGTGCAACTTTTACAACCATTATTTCACTCTCTTTTTCTCAAGTACAGAGGAATTATGCCTACCTGGTGTTTTTCCTCAGTGTCTCTTACCACAGATTACAGGCACACCAGGTCTCCAATTCAATATAATGAAAACTTCTGATAGAAAATTACATTTTTTAACCTGGAAAATATTCTCTGTGATGACCAAGCAAATACAGTAATTTCACACTTAAAAGCCACACCTGGTTATAAGCAGCACTTCCGGGTTGTTGGAAAGTTCACGGAATTTGTCCATAAATCAGCCACACCGGGTGATAAACTGCACTTTTTTTCCCCCCCGCTTTTTTCCCCCGCACAACAGAGGGGGTGCTCCCTGTCCTGCCTGCTCGCTCCCCTGCTCGGCTCCTGCCACCCGGGGCCAGCCGCGGCCACGCGTTCCCACTCCCCCGTGTGGCTGCTGAGGGGTGGGGAATGCCTGCTACCCCCGCGGCTCACACTTCTGGGTTGACATTTCGCCAGAATTTGTCCATATATAAGCCGCACCGGGTGAAAAGCTGCACTTCCGGGATCAGCTCAAAACTTCAAAAAGGTGCGGCTTATAAGCGTGAAATTATTGTACATCTTGCTGGTTCAGGGAAGGAAAAGGAAAGGAAAAAGCAGAGGGAGAAGGAGAGGGAAATTTGCCTGTTCTTTACTGTAATGTTTCTATGAGAATTATCAAAAGAGGATTTTTGCTGCATTATGAACTCTAGTGTATGAAATACAATTACTCTTTAAATGTGGACAGCTCAGAATTAAGAACAACATGTTTTTATTTAATTCTGACACTGAAAAAGACACCTGCTCAAATCTGCCACCAAGTGACCATTATAAATCAGTTGGCGAAAGCCAACTATTAATGTTTTCAGTACACCACAACATTTTAACAAGCAGGTCTCATTAGAGTATACACCATTTCCTCACCTTTGTTGTAACAGTAACAGTACTAATGTTGTTATTGTTTATGCTTGAAAGTAAAAATAGATATTTATCATATTTACTGATGAAAATTTTGGTTATGGCTATTAGGAGCACTTTTGCAAAGTACAAGTATCATTCTGGGTCTCATCCAAGAAGGCTTCTAACTCAACAAATGACCAAAATAATCAATGCTTTAGTTTAGCACCAAAGAGAATGTATGCTTCATTTGTATATCCACATAGCTAACACTGCCAGAATGGTTTCCTCTGGGATGTATTAACCTGTTGGGCAGATTCTCTTCCCTTAATAGGCTAAAAGGATTATTTTAATGAATATAAGAAAAATGCACCAAAGGCTACAACAGAACCAAAACATGCAAGCACTAAGATACTAGAGACAATAAATTCACCGTCATGCTTTGACTTCAACAGAATTAGCCAGGTTTTCTAGCTTTGCTAGGAAGTTAGGAAAGTGACTGCCCTTTCATGCTGGTATCTATTTGAGTTGCTACGACGTGAGAGCTGAATTTGATAACTTGAAACATCCTAATGAAGAAAGAAGTTTAAAATCCTCCTCTTATGCTAATCCTCTTATGCAGCATTGCCAAGCCTTCTTGACAAAAAAGCACAAATATTGCTTCTGTTTCTTCCTTCACATATTTTATCTGGCTCTGAAGAGTTCTGTGAAGATATATAGCAGCAACCTTTCCAACCTGTGAGACATCATTAATCACCCACTCAGACAAACTCTGATGCTTGAAGAGACTACAAGGTGTTCCATAACTGGTATCTAGTAAAAAATATATATATTTTTTTAATGTATATATATATACATTATATATATATATATATATATATATATATATATATATATATATAATGTACAAGGATATTTTAGGACAGGTTTTTTTCCATGCTACTGACCCTGTAACCTTGGGGTGAGTTTTCTCCTTGGCACTGCTACCTAGTCCACAAAGATGCTGATTTTTTTCAGTTGCAAGGTACTATTTTTTATCTTCCAATTTCTCTGCACAAAATCTGCCATTCACACTGGCTGTCCTAGCAGGAACAAAGCAGTTATTCATGAGAGATGACAATGCTCCTTTGAGATTCAGGGGATATTACACCTTCTCTATAAGCTACGCAGTCCCCAACTATTTCACGTTGCTATTCCTGATGCATATGGTTATGGATCATTCATCAGCTAAACAGGTGAATCCCTTGTAAATTAATGAAATTTAGGATCTTGACTTCTGCCAGTAGGGTGACATGGTGCAATATGAAGAAATTACTGGAAAGGATTAACATGAACACCAAGTCACTGAAGCACACCTGCAAATGAAATCATGGTTCCCAGATGATTTCCCTAGCAGCTACAGTTTTGGTTTTTAATTTCTGACACAGTCATGTCTTTAATGACTATCTTTGCAAGATCACCTAACATCCTTCAAAAATCATTTTCTACTAAATGAGGCTGCATATTCCATCCAGGCTCCCTAGCATAGCACTTACTATAGGTCTGTTTTTAATCACGAATCATGATACTACATGAAAGAGCATATAGGCTTTTTTCTATCTCTGGAGGGAGTGATCAGCAGAATGCGTTTCCATCTTCTAATTTTCTAAACACTGACTTTAATATTTTTTTAACCCAGGGGACTTTTGAATATTTAGAAATATTTTAAAGATTAAATGGAACATATTTACAATATATTTATGCTTGTTTATATTTATACTCATATTCATATTTATTCATATTTATTTTCATTTTCATTTTTATATTAGAAAAGCCAATGCCCTAAATTAAAAAAAATCACCTGTGTACTGCAGCAGATACAGACAGTGAGTAGGTATCTAACAACAGCACCTGCTTTGGAGGTATTTATAGAGGAAATCTCTAAATTGCTTCTCACGGCTTTATCCAAAGCCTCAAGATGCTACATCATTAGGATCCAACATCCATGTTTCACTGTTTCTACTCCACAGACAACTTTGCAGCAAGGTTCTTGTACAGTTCCACCAGTTTCCCCCTCTGGACAATGCCTATTTTTCTCCTTTTGTCTGCGGCTATAGCTGGCTGTCATTTCCCAGACTGAAAGCTCCTTGCTAATTGCAAGGACCCAGTCCAGGAAGGGTGGGTTAGGAGCCATGCAGCTTGTTCTAAGGTCTGGAGTTATTCCAGAAACCGCTTGCAAAGTGATACTCCCTCTTGTTTTGCTTTGGAGGCTGCCTCAGATTTGCCACTCAACACTTAGTCCTTTCTGTGGATTCTGACAGAAAAGAAGAAAAGAAATGAAAAAGCTCACAAAAAAACTGTGATGGATTCTGGTTAGTCTCAAGCTTTCAGCACAATTTTCTGTTCTGGCACTGAGAGCTGGGATTTTCCAAGGTATCTGATTTCAGTGCCCATGTATCACTTTCACAGATAAACCTCTGGAGAGGGGGATGCAGAGGACTGTGTGAAAAATGCTGACACAGCTGCATCTCACTCCTATTAAAGTGGTTTGGTTTATTTAATCTAAAACGAGCAGAAATCATACACTGAGCAACTGTGTTAGACCACTGGTGAAAGCAAGGGCAAAATGTTACAAGACTTTTCAGGCTTTTAAAATTCGGTTTCGAAGCTTATTTTTAACATACAGACATGGAAGCTGAGGTTAAACCTTTGATTTGCAGTCTGGAAAGGGTTAACAAGAAAAAGGAGAAACATCTCAAAGTTAAAAACAAGGGACAAACCCTTTTCATGTCATGTACATAGACAATTACTAGAAATTATAAATTCCACAGCCTTACAAAATATAGGCAAGATTTTTTCTCTGGAGGTTGAAGCAGGCAGGACACTAGGCTAGTGCTGTTAGCAAGAGGGCACTTGTTTCTCTCTTAGATTTTTTCCCTTTAATCATGGGAAGAAAAAAGTAGGACTAAAACACGTAATCTGCAGCTGCAGACATAAGGGTACGGAAACTCAGCATGGTGCCTGTACATTGTGGAAACACACTCATACTGGTTTGGATTTCCACAAGTGGAAGAAAAGTCTTCTTCCTTAAATTCCAGCTTCCCAAGCATCATTAAACACAGGAGTGGTTATCACTTTTCTGGGGCAGCTACGCTCACAGTCCTTTTAAGAATACATTCAAATTCCTTGAAATTCCACTACTTATACACAAATGTTTCCACTAATCTCCCAGTTCAGATAAGTGGCTTTTTTCCTTGTAGAAGGAAAAAAACTAACAACAAAATCCAAAAATCTCTTGGCAAATCAGCTTAGATCTGTGTTTTACTCTTTTTTCTCCATCATTCACTGGGAAGGCAGAAGGGGAACTTCAGGCCAATCCCTCCCTACTGGATTGCAATTGTAACAAAAAACAGTGCCAACAGATTATCTTTTAGTCCACCTGTTTATATACTTTGGAGAATCTGTCCTTACAGTTCTCCTGTGGAAAGATGCGCAAAACTGAATGCAGACATTTCTAGGAATTAGTTTTTCTTCAAACAACTCCTGATGCACTGGAAGGTCAGGAAATGGTATAAAATCAAGAGCCAAACCCTCTCATCAGTTTTGCCCCTGAAGGACTGAGATACCAGGACTGAAGCTGGCATGGAAAAGGAAAGCAGCGCTAAGTTCTGTGGCTGCATGCTCAGAGTACAGAAAGCTGAGCTCTTCAGGCAGATGAACGACTCCCAGGACAGCTGCCAGGACATGGGCATCCCTCCACTGCCCACTGCAGAGGGAATCTCTTAAGGGAAAGGAAGCAGGGAATTTTTCACACGCGGGCCAACAGCTACCAAATTGTGTTCTTTCTCTCCTGGCCCAAGGCTACTCTGCTATGAAAAGCTACTGAAGTAGGTATCTGCATTTTCCTTCTGGCTCTCTCTCCTCCATTTGAAAACAGTGCTGTCAGCATCCAGGCAGAAAGACTCGGGGAAAGGAAGAGCTAGACTTGGATGACTCACCTAAATTATTAGCCAAAGTGTTAGAACTTTTGAAGCTGACCCATCGGGTTTTTACAAAGCACAGAGAGCTTTCATCAACACTTCCCTAATGGTAATGTTTAGTAGTTCTGATCCATCTTTCTTTCTGCTGTCAATGCTCACCCTGCATCTCTCCAACCATGAAGTACATCCAATTTTTCCTTTTAAACAGGCTGTAGACCTTCATGCACCAAAGAACAGCATGTGTTATTTAAGATTACAGGTTTTATACAAATATTAAGAAAAATATATGGTATATGCATCAAGCTGTGATGAAAAGAAACAGTGTGGTACAATTACAGTAATTACCTCTCCAATGACTCTGAGGCCTAAAGGTCTCCTGCTTTTGTATAACTTGAACATTCTCTAATGTTCCACAAAAGCTGTACTATTCATCATTAATGAATTAAAATATTATAGGACAGAATATCTGCTTCATTGTGAGATGGTTTTGTAGAAAACTTTGTTACCATATTCAGAGTTGAGATTTTGCCTATCATATACCTCCATCCAGAATATAAGAACATTAGATACAATGGGCTCCGGCTCAATTCAGACATTCTTACAAAGATCCACATCGTCTGAGATACTGCCTCAAGCAGGCACCTAAACTGGATATAAAAACAATATGTGAAAGAAGTGTACTTGTTTAGCATACTCTGTATTTCAAAACAGGTTGCAGCTGAGGGAAGACTTGGGGTTTTATAAACTGATGTGGTTTCCTGTGAGGACAGAAAAATTAACTGAAAGACCTCTGAAGAAGCACAAGACCAAATCCATTCATAGCCAGCAGGGCAGACCCTGTTAGAGCTACCAGTGGGAGGGACTGCTCACAGCCAAACCTATGATCTATGAGCAGTCTGTAATTGGGATATTTCAGGCAAACAGTGCAGTTCTTGAACTGTGTTCCCAGTGGGATTCAAAATGGAACCATGCCCATGAGTTCAGCGTGCCAGAAAGGAGGCACTGAGCAATAAATCAATAGCCAAATTTTACCATTGCACAGCTTGGGGCCACAAATTCCAGTGGACTGAGATGAGATAAAGGAATAAATAAAGAGACAATGCAGTGCTAAATTTAGAATAATTTGGAGAATACTGTATGTAGATGAAGATCTCTCCAGTGATGAGAAGGATTTCAATAGCAGTATAACAATGTTATTCTCTTTGCATCTCAAACTAATGACAAAGTACACTTGTAATAAGCAGAACTAGAAAAGAGAGTTTTGTGTATTTTTAAAGCATCTATCAATGTCACTATATTAGAACTATTTGACTAGATAGTTTTTTAATCTATTCAATTTATTTTCACTACTCTTACTTTACATTTTGCACAATAATGTAACCTATGGACTGTTTGCTTTGTCAGACCTGAGAGACATAAAGCAGAGTCCATCAAGGACACTGAGATGCCACTGCTCTTTAGAGCACAGATTTTCATTTCAGATCAAATTCTTTCAGGCAGTTTCTGCCTTGTAGTCCAGTCAACTTCCAGACACTGTTGGTTTGTTTTCCTGTTGCACAGGAAGAAGCACAGACTGTGTCTAATGGCCTGTTCTGTCCAAGAGCTGCTGGACAAGATAGTCCACTCAAGCATGGCAACATTAAGGAAGAGACTAACCCCAGGTTTTCTTAAAGCAAGCTCTCTGAGGCTCTGACATGAATCACAGAGCTCAGTAAGACAATACAAAACACTTACAGTAATTCCATGTCTTAGAAGACACTGTGGAGGTCAAATGAGGAAGGTATGAATTAAAAATTAATAAATAAGGAGTTTTTCCCACCTGTCGTTTCAGTTGAGTGTTTCTCTATTTAGAAACCAGTGATGTATAGAGACTAAAATGATGCTATTTAGACACATGCACAGTTTAAGGAGCTAGCAGAGGTAATGAAAAGCCTGTAATAAACATTCAAACTTGAAAGGCACTGCAACACATTCTTCAACTTTCAGTACAAATTTAGGTGACTAGACTTAGCTCTTCTGAGAGAGCAAGAGCACATAAACCTCTTCTTTTCAACTCAGCATAGCTGGAACCCAACTGTGAGCTTTGTAACTTGAGCAGCAAAAAGGAAAGCTCCAGTCCGTGTTCAGCACAGTCACTGCCAGAGCTACTGAAGGGACACAGCTGTGTTTCTCCCATTCAGGAGTCCTCCAAAGCCTACCCTTCTCTGTGACACCCTCAAGTGCTTCAGAGAAAAGGGACTGCATATTTGTGAGCCAGTGGGCACATTTACTGTGCGTAATTTTCATAACAGGTAAAATGGTGTCTATGGAGTTGGCCTCAGTTCCTAAAACTCATCTTAAGCTTCTGTAGTGCACCAGGTCAGTTAATGGCTCTGAGTTTGCCAGAGTTAATTATGTTACATTTCACAGATCAGTTGCAGGATTTCAGATGCCAGCTTGCAAATCCCACCCCACCAAACCAGACACACCTTTCCTGGCCCTCCCTGTCCCCACAGCCTTGCCCATCCACTCTTGGCTGGGTCTCATTGCTGCTCCTCTCCCTGGCTCTGATCCTGTTCCCACCCACAGCTCCCTGACCACTGGTCCCAGGAACCCCCTGGCAGTAAATGCTGCAGTTTCTCTATACACTAAATTTTGAGTGTGTGTAAGTACAGTAATTTCACAATTATAAGCCACACCTGATTATAAGCCACACCTCCTGGTAGCCTGGTGGACCATGGGATTTGTCCATATATAAGCCGCACCTGAATATAAGCCACACTTTTTTTTTCATTTTTTAACTGCAAGAATCCATGTGTAACAAAGTAACAAATTAGTAACAGAATCGCTGCCAGCTGGGTTTGGTGTCAGGTGCTCAAGTTGCAAACAGTTTTCATAGACCAGCAAAGCCTTTAAAGGCAGCCCCAGGCACCCTCCCTGGCTGGCTCTCACTTCTGGGTTTTGTCCATAGATAAGCTGCATCTGAATATAAGCTGCACTACTGGGGTAGGCTGGATTCTTCAATGAAAAAGGTCCGGCTTATAATCGTGAAATTACTACAATCCACACTTGGAGAACATTATGTTTGAACTGGGAGACCAGAACTACCAGCCCACATAAAAAACTGAGCCCGTCTGATTTCTCTTTTCTTTGGAAAAGAGTTGTAAGCAGCTTCCAAACAGTCAAAAAGAGCAGGGGGGCAGTGGCCCGATCTGCTTCCTGTTTGCCAATAAGTGAGAATGGTCCGAACCAAGAGCTAAATTTAAGAGTTCTGTGTTGTAAGATGCTCTAATTGATTATTTAACCTTTTCTTTGGTCATCTCACCAATAAGTAACTACCATGATGTCTGTTTTATTACAGTGTTCTGCTTTGAAAAAAGGACAAAACAAAATCAGTGGCTGATCATTGTTCATCAGTACTTTTAAAAAAGTAGCCTTGTATGTAGTAAACAGACCACTCATGAGAACTCATGAGCAAGGCAAAAACTGCCAAGATGACTCCAGAAACAGATGGTTTTTAAGAGGGTAGTTAATATCATAGAATAATAGGTCTTTCTCAGTTCTTTATCCTAAAGCTTTTTAAATTACATTTGAATAAATATTTTTCCAGACCAACATAATTACTGGCAGTATCACACGCTTCCTTAACATGCAGACAGTGATGGTGGGAACAGCTCTGCTATTATTCTGGCAGGAACAGTGAGGAAATGTTGACTCTAAGAAAAGATTAACAGGCTTAATTTCAGTCTTTGCATTTAAAGTAATATTTTTAAATTGAGGAGTCCAAAATATATCTCTTCAATCTACTTTCTACATTTGCATTTTCCCTTTTAAAAATGCACCATTAAGCTCTCAAAAGAAAAAAAATAATATAAAATCACTAACCTGAGCATGATCACAGAGAGGGAAGGATCTGAACAGTGCTCAAACACTGCTAAAGAAATATCCCTGCACTGGCAAGGTCACTGCTGTTTCAGGGCTGGGACTGCTGACTGGACACTGCTAAAATAACCCAGTGGCAGGCTGTATTCTGAGGAAAACAAACACTTAAAAAATACCAAGCCCATTAAGCACATTTTCTCTTTGCATATGTTTGAGATGTTAGCTTAAGTTCTCATAAATTAGGTGTCCTGCAGCCTCCTCTGCTTTCTCTCTCCCTTCCCCAATTTTTTTCCAGTGAAAAATCAATGCCCATGAAAGCTGCAGAATGAGAACATCAGAGACTAAAGGCCTCTAATTATCTAGAAAAGTGCAAAAATCTATCCTTCCCCATTTAACCCCAGGAATGCCTCAGCCCCTCTGCAAGGATCACATCCCTAGAAGAGGAAGAAAGAAATAGTGCAAGGAAACAGCTCGACCTTGAGCTTTCTGCTAAGCCTCAAGTGATGCTAATTATTGCCAAATCTGACAAATCTCTTCATGGCAGTGTTACCTTGCTGCTGGAAAAGACACTGAAAGTGGTCACTGCAAGGAACAGCTTGTTCACCAGCGGTCTGGGTACCACATTGTCTACATTCACTTTGCTTTGAAATAAAAACAACAACAACATATTGTAAAGCTTAAATTAATCTTTTCCTCTCCCATGCCACCAGAACAAATTTCTATTGATTGAGAAAGAAAAATTGCTTAACGAAAAGCAAGGAAGCATTCTGCAACAAAAGAATCCCTGAAACAGAAGTGTTTATGTTCTGATGGGATCTGAAACTCAAATGCAAAGCCTTAATAAACCATATTGACTACACTAAAATGAAACATAGATATTTCAATTTTAAATTATTTTACTCAAGTTAGACCAGAATAGAAATAATTTGAGAAAGCTGCATTGAAAAAAAATGCATGCACTGACTTTGGCTGCTGCTATCTCAATTCCAGAGTTTAAAGTATGCATATCTACTATAATAACTTAAAATTGACAGATTCCAGAGTTCTCATACTTGAGCAAAATGGTTGCTATTTAAATGTGTAGCCAGATGCAGTCACCAGAACAGCAAAGGAACCTTCCCCTGACAGAAAGAGAAGGGATGTAAATTTACATTATTGATATTTAGAAGAGCTGGATCTAGAATAGATTTCTACCAATGTTATAATATAATAAAGCTATAATTCAGATTCACAAACTGATGCAAACCCATACATTATTGTGATGTGCTTGGTTAGTGCACCTGTTGGCAAAGCACCTTTAACATAATTAGGGTAAAAATGACTTAAGTTTCCAATTCTACACATCTGGCTCACACATCATCATGAAGGTTGCATGGAAACATCTCAAAAGAAAAGCCTGGTAATAACATATTACATCTGAGAGTTTTCATAACCAGCAAGGAGTGATTAAATTCTAAACCACTAAATAATTCAAAATCTTTTTTCAAAAGGGTAAGCCTGAACTTTGCACAGGGACAAAGCAGTGCACCTGCAGTCACCCTGCTCATTTAGGGAAATTGGCTGAAGACTTTAACCTGGATTCATGCCAAGTTTTAACCTTCACACAGACTTCTCCCCCTGACCCATTCAGGTTTACAGATGCTATCAAATCATCGAGTTATACTGTAGAAATCACTTTTTGCTTCAATCAAGGCTGGGAGCCATCTACTTCAAAGGGAAGACACTGGCACAAATCACATATTCAGAGTCTGTACAGTATGCTTCTGAAAATACCCCTCGTCTCCCCAAGGACAAACAAGTACTTCTGCAGCAGACAATAGATTGACTAATCCTAAAGCATTAACACACAAAACCAAAATAAAACAAAACAAAGCCCACCCCAGAACAGAAAAAAAAAAAATCTTAACCAAATAAAACTGCCCAAAAATACAAATAAGCACATATACAACAAAAAAGTAACCAAAGAGGAAGCTGGTTCCTCCCCATACACACAGATCAGGGCTGTGCCTTTGCACCACCACAGCTTTACAGCAGTGCTGCAGCATTAATCTAACACTAACAAAAACTGAGCAATAGCTAATGCTAGCAACATTCAAACAAAACCATACACATGCAGCACAGAAAAGCTTTTGTTGCAACATATACTAAAACTAAAGCATGCACAGCAAAAAGATTAATCCAGTTGTTTTATCCACATTACTGAAGTCCTAGATGGGAGTTAATCAATCTGTGGAGAAACCTTGAAAAGTAGCAAGAAGGTACAATGCTGTTATTCAGATTTTACACACAGGTGAAAATATATTTGATACTCAATATTTTAAGTAGTGGAGACCTTGGATGGGCTGAGCAATTTCACAGTAGAGAGACAGCAGTGCAGTGATTTGTACTCCTGGCACAGACTTAAAATATATCTGATCATCATTTATCTGTACAAGGAAAACATATTTAGTGTAAGATTTTTAATTCTTTCCCTAGGTGTGCCTTGAGTCATTTTAAGATGCAGTTTCAGTCTATATACATTGGTATGTATTGATTCACTCTTGAATCAGCAGTTTAACAGAGAACAGTGTTTGCAAAGGAGCTGCAAAATAGAACATACACAAACTAAATGGGTCAGGGCTGTAAAAGCAAAAGGTCAGGATACATTAAAGAAAACCAGTTGCTTACAGCAACTTCAGCTACATCTTAATAAACATTCAACAAACTGACAGAAAGCCATACTTAAGGGAAAGCCTTCCATGTGTCTGCAATGTGATGTCATTCTTATCTGCATAACCCTACCCAAACTCTTCTGCAACACTTTTGCCCATTTTAATGTAAAAGATGGATGGCAAAGTTCATTCAGAGAACAGATACTTAAAATCTGGCTTCCTCTTCAGTGTTCACTCTGAGACCATTTGCTTTAGTTTACCATGCCCCACTCAAACATGCTCAGCAAACAGAAACAATTACAGTAATTTCACGCATAAAAGGTGCACCGGAGTATAAGGCGCACTTCCGGGTTGTCGGTAATTCTCTGCACTTTCTCCATATCTAAGGCACACTGGCGCATAAGGCGCACTTTTTCTTTTTTAATTTTATTTTTTTAAAGTGAGGATCCGCCGCTGGCTCCCTCTGTGTGGCTGCTGGCCCCGTGCCCGCCGGCTCTCCCCACGCGGCTCTCCCCGCGCCCGCTGGCTCTCGCTGCGATTCTCACAGCTCGCACTTCCAGGTTGCCAAATTTCCAAACTTCGTTCATATATAAGGCGCACTGGCATGTAAGCCGCACTTCCAGGTTAAGGTCACAATTTCAGTCAAAAGGGTGTGCCTTATATGCATGCAATTACTGTAATTTGCTAGTGGAACTTTTCTTGAATTCCTTTATATGACCTCAAACATCAGAAATATTAGTTCATTTTCATCAGACTCCTTCTAGGAAGAGGATTATATGATCTAAAATTTTCAGGTTAACAACTTCAAGACAGAAAAAAGATAGCACATATTTAGGGATTGTGTGCCCAGTTAACAAGGAATACAATCTGTTATTTTCTAGAACTCTTCCTCTTACTTGGGCTTTACATATCCAAAGCATTCAACTTCTCTGTCAATTCTGAGTGCTCAGCATGCCTGCCACTGCAACCCCAGCTTCTATTGTCTGTGAAAATCTACATTTAAACAAATTGTTTTAAACAATATAGGACTTCAGTGGCATTGCTCTAATCCAGTCCTTCACAGCAGCACTGAACTAATTTAAACAGAAGGCTGTCCCTTCCCTTCCTACCTTCCAGTTTGATTCACTCCATGTGTGAAATTTGTTTCTGCATGAAATGAAGCAAAGTTGCAAAAATCATTCACAGTGAATCACAGGAACCATGAATCTCACTGTTTTCAATGTACAAAGAGTGATTTTAGACTTCCTTTTCTGCAAGTGTTCTCAAACCTCCAATTTCCTTCTCTCCCTATGTGCAGGAAACCTTCTGCCTAAATCCCCTCCGTCCCAACCTCCAGTGATGCACCCATGTGATGCCACCACAAGGAAGTGGGCAAAGCCCTCTGTCTGGCATTTCAGGCAGGAGAGGATCAACTCTGTACATTAAAAATAAGATGACTATGAAGGTGACTGACTGTGACATTGATGACTGTGAAGGTATTACTGCAAATGTACCAACATCTATACATACCCAAGCTCCTTCTGGCAGGCAAGCACAGCTTGCTGTGTCACAGACCAACACCTTGACACTGGGCAATGGGACAACACAAGCCCAGCTGAATGTGGCCAGTGGCACTGCAGGGGCTTTGCTCCCTGTCCAGGGCAGTGGCAGTGCTGGTGCCAAATATCTGCAACATGAATTGCATAAGCAGTCTGGGGATGTCAGGACAGGTGTCTGTCCTGACCCAAATGCCCTGACCTCATTCCCTAGGTTGCAGGACCTGCAGCAGACAGCTGGAGAAATGGGTGATGCTTCTCACCCTGAGAGGGTACAGAGCCACAGCTCTGGAGTCTGAAACACTGGCTTGAATCCCTTTGTTGGGAAGTTTTTATCGTTCACTTTCTGTAACCAGTGAAGGACACTGGTACTCACAGCTCATCTGTCCCATTTCTAACATGTTCACTGCATATGCCTTGAGTCACTTTGGAGCATTTCAAATCCTCCCTCAATCCCAGGAGCCAGCAAACAGGGAATACCCAGTGGTTCTTAGCTCCAGACACAGCTTTCCAGATAAGCAACCAGAGCTGCTTCATTGCTACCCCCAATCTCCAAAGGAGCTTGAGCAAAAGCTCACACTTGGGATTCTGCTTTGCTGGGGAGCTGTCCTGAATTTGCCATATATGTACTATGAGAGCTCAAGTTTACATTTTTGATTTTTGCTTTTTTTTTTTCCCACCTGAAATAAAATGAAGTCTTTAAGGTTTTCCTGAAACAGATCCAATGTATCACCTGTGGGCTTCTGTATGGTATTTCTGCTTCATCAGTGGTGTTTTAGGTCCTATGGAGTTTTACAGGCAAGCTCCTAGCAACATGAAGGAAAAATATTTGACCTCTAAATTAACATTTCAATGTGGCTGCTGACAGAGTGGTCACCTACTTGACCTTGAACTTTAAATGAAATCCTAGTCACTTTAAGAGTCATCTCACATGTTCCAAAGGTACACTGGAAGGGAACAACTCCTTACAATCCAGGGCATGGTTCTGTCCAGCAGATGGACAAGTTTCCTATTTCAGGGTCACTTGTGGGTGAAATTCTACCTTGGTTAAAGTAATCAAGATGTTTGACGTTGATTTCAATGAAAACAGGGTTTAGTTTTAAAAGGGAAAAAAAATCCCAGCCCAGCCCATAATGAGAGACATAAAATCTTCAGCAGGAGAGCCCTCCAAGTTCTGTGCACACAAGCAGACATCTTGTGCTTGCCTCTGTCTGCTTCAAGATCACTTGGAAAGCACAAGCAGTTGAATTTCTCAAATTCCTAACATGTTTTCTTATGCTGAGAGACTTGTCCTTTACTGTTGTTTTTATTATGAAAAACTTGAATTATTTCTATTGCAGCTATCCTTTTGATCTCTGTGCTATTTTTGCCGAAACTTTTCAAACTGCTCCAACATTTATCTACTTCCTTAGAAGCCAAACAAGGAAATTTGCTCCTGGCAAGCAGGAAAAGGGGTGGGGGTGGTGGGGAGAGCATTCCTCACAGTCATGTTTTAGTGTGGCATTTCACCACTAGCATTAATTAAACAACACCTGTTTGTACAAGCTGGAGAACTGACCCCATTAGATTTAAAAGTTAAAGAAAAACAGGATAAAGTTATCAAGACAAACCCCAATCCCAAAATAGCTGAATTGCACATATCCGGTTCTGGCTTTCCTCGGTGAACAATCGTGGATTTTGAGGGATTTAAAAAGTCTGACATTTTCAAATACAGTCTCACTTATTTCTACTTATTTTTTTTTTCCCCTTGGTAAGATTTCAGAAACATGAAAAACTAATCTGACCTTTCTATCATGTTTTCCTTCATTTGATACTAAGAAGTGGAATTATTTGACCTCTCTTTTTTCTTGTGCTCATTTTCACCACTTCTTTAACATCTTCCTGTCATCTCTATTTTGCCAACAGTAGATGGCACCAGTAAATTCTATATTCATTACAATACCAAGAGATTCTGTTGTTGGTTTAACTTCCATGGTTATATTTTCCTGAGTGTATTCTATGGGTTTTTTTAAATTACATACCATAAAAAATTCTACTTATGAAAGTCTCTTAATTTATTGGCATATGCTTCATATGCTTGTTATTCACATGTTTAGGATAATACCACCCTAAAACTATAGCTTAATACAATGCCAGAAGAGTAATTTTCTGCTTTAACTTTAATTACTTCACTAAAATTGCATTAATTGAGAAACTGAAACTTGGGGTTTTAATGACATTCTTGAAATTGCATTAATTTAATAATGGCAACTTAAATTTCTGCTAGCAATATTTTTGTTTTCAACGAAGAAATTATTTTGCCAAATAATTTTAAATGTTTCACAATCATGTTAGCTTGTTTATTTAGTTTATATGTTTAAAATACAGAAACTGGACAGCAGCTCTGCTGGTCTTTGGGTCAACACATTTTTTTACCCATGTATTTGTCTACAGGCTCATACATATTTGTGGTATTCAGATCTAAGCTTAATTATACAAACACAGTTTGCATCAGAATTTTTAGATAGATATAAAAATATATATTTACAAATAAAAATGCATACATATAAAAATAAAAACACACACTTCTACAGAAGAAATCAATTACACCAAGATCTAGAGAACATTCTATTTCCCCTCCCCCAGACACCCCAAAGCAAACCAACCCTAAAATCTCTATTGAGGATACATACATTTAGTTCACAACAAATTCCTTTAATCTCCTGCAGGAATATAAAAACACTTTTAGGATCTATTTTAGCTGAATACATTTGGTCAGATGAATTCCACTTTTAATTTCATATTTTTTAAAAGAAATGTATTATTAATTTATCAATTTTTAAAAATTGATTTTTTTGCAACAACCTCCACTTTACCAGAGATTAAATTTGGGTTACTACATATGTTCATATCTATAGCATCTATCTATATCTATCTATATCATATATCTATATGTATATATCATCTATATATCTGTATCTGCCAACATAAACAGCAAGGAACAACGGTCACAAAAAGGAAAGATTGAAAAGAGATGATTCTTTGGAATCATTTAAAATTCACCGTGAAAAAACATTCCAGTGCATTGGGTAAAAGTATCACAAATCTAAAGGGAAGGGTGTCTCTCTGACCTACAATAATGGATTGCTGACCTATTGAGTTCAGGGATCAATAGGCTTCCTGCATCCCAAGAACACATCCAAGCAGGCACTTAACAGAGTTCAGATCAATGGGTTTCCTTTCTCTGTGATCCACAACATCCGATATCTGTACAAAGTTGATATTCAGCCCCACTCCCACCCTAAACTAATGGTCCCCAAGTTCCTGTTGGTGTGAGAATGAATTGTGTCCAGATCTTCATGTGAAGAACCTGCCACCCCCACAGAAAAGAGAGAAATACATTTGCAAACAGTCATGGCCACTGAGTTACCACAAAATGACAGTGAATTAGATAAAAGGCAGCTGAATACCACAGCTGTGAAGCTCATGAGGTTTTCAAAAGCTTACATAGACCAGAAGTTGAAAGAGGTGGTTCTGTTTGCTATTGGCCTATGCCTTCGGGGGAAAGAAGGCAGAAGGAGAAAAAAAATGTTTTCTTTTAAAACATTAAGAATAAGAGCAAAGAGATGGTGGGTAATAAGCTATCAGCCTTTATTGATGAGTGACTCTGAGTTGTGTATCAGCCCACTTCAAAAGGCTGACCTCAAAGGCAGGAGAACATGAGGAACTTGCTTGTGGCTGTACTGCTCTTAGAACTAAATTACCATGTTTTCACCACTATAAGACACACTAAAAATCCTAAAATTTGATCAAAAACCGGAAGTGTGCCTTATAATCCGGTGTGCCTTATATATGGACCTTGAGTATTGAAGGGATCTCAGAACAATTTCTGTTTCACGTTGCGCAGCAACAAACATGAAGCTCACAATGGAATGACTGCGAGCAGACACGCACACGTCTCTCGGGTCTGTCCCTCCTGATTTTACGGTAAAAGTTGCGAAAGTTGCGCGCGGATCGACGTTGAAAAAAAAAAAAAGGTGCGCCTTATAATCCGGTGTGCCTGATCTATGAAAATAGTTTGAGAATTTACCGTTAACTGATACTGCGCCTTATAATTCAGTGCACCTTATGGTCGTGAAAATACAGTAACTGAAATCCATCTCACATCTAGAAAAACACTGCTTTGAACACTGAGTGATTTAGAGAGAATCTAAAAAACAAGCAGGGGCATTAATGTACAGTGTACACCCAGCAGGTGCTTCAGGTGATGTCTGGGCACGAGGGGTGCCTGTATTTGACAGTGATGCTCAGGCTGGGGGTCCTGCTCAGCACATCCTTCAGGGCATGGACAGCCCCCTTCACCCTTCTCCCCTCTCCTTTGTTCCAATCATGGATATCCCTAGCCCTGCATTTGGCAGAAAAAAAAATTGTGTTCACACATACATTTCCCATTAGAAACAAGCTCGAGGGAATTTTTTGCCACTCTTTTGGTTTGTTTTTTCCATATAAACGAATTTTCAAGCTGATCAAGTCTCCATTGTTAAACCCTTCCCAGGATACTCTGCAAAACAGCATTGCTGGAGATCTTTCTGCTTCCATCTTACACTCTATTTGTGGTTCCTCATTTCCATAATATGTATTTTTTCAGGATCATTCTCTTTTTATTCCCAGATGAAAACAAAAAGAAAACAAAACCAATCAAGCAGCCAAACACAAATGCAAATTCAGGGCATTCAAAATAATTCAGAACATCTAACTTCAAGCTGCAATTTCCTCTGCATTTTAAAAAAAGGAAAAATGAAATTTTCCGGCTTTTGGAATTGCAGCATTACTGAAAGAAATGAAATCAAGACCAGTAAGAGCTAGAAGAGCCTGCCTAGTGCTTGCAATTCATTACAAATGGATCTTAATGTTTGCTGCAATCTTTTAATTGAATTCCCTTCAGCCTCCTAACACCTTCCTTATAATTTTACTTTTAAACAAAAAAAAAAAAATTCCTATCTCTCACATTTTTTCAATAACAAAATTGCCCATATTAATATAATGTATACAATTAATGTGAGTTTGGATTTATAGTCTCACTTTGTCTCAATATTATACAAAAAAGTTGTAGCAGCAATACAATATCCAGAGTAGTGATACAGAGTAGTACAGAAATGCCATGTTAACAAAATTCTACAATCACAACCACAAACCAAAAGGTAAAAAACTCTTGATGTTCTACACAGTTTCTGTTCTTCCTATTCAGGTCTGGCAGTAATGGGTGGCATCTCAGTTATCTGCTGGAATAAGCAGGTATAATTAAGAGCTGTAATTAAACTACTCCAAATCAGTCTCTCAGTAAGTGCAGTTATATCCCCTACACTACAGGTTCTAGATTTTTATATAATCCTGGGAAAAATGTTAAATGAAGAAGGAATTGTGTTTGACTTACAGAAGAGTTGGAAGGATAATAATAACTCTTTAAATAAACATATGGAAGTTTCTGCTACAAATAAATAATCTCTTCTCCTCATCTACAGAATGAATTTGCACTGCAATAAGGCACATGCAGGTAAGAGAGCTGGAAAAAAACATTTCTGATATAAGAGAGGCACCAGAATGGACTGCCTGGCTACAAACACTGTGGAATTTCCATTATCACAAATCTTTAAGAAAGAGCCAGACAAACATCTGTCAGGAAGGTACATAGGTATAGTTGATCCAGCCTCCAGATAAGAGAGGAGCTAGATGAGTTCTCAAGTCCCTAGGAAACCCTCTCCTTATTTTAATTCTAAGTAACAGAGATACAGTTTCTATATTTTTAGCAATTACCAAAATCATAAAGTAACTCTATTACTCATTTTTAATTTTTTTTTTTTTTGCAGAAACTTCTGGTATGCTGTCACTGAAGAAATCAAAAACACATCAAATTTTCTTTTTCTACCCCTCACAATAAAAAAAATTCAAACTCCCTATAAACTCTTATAGTCAATTTTTCTATAATAACTTTTATCAGTTAACATTTTAATCATAAATACTATTTGCAAAATATAGCTACCAAGCTATAAGCCAAAATTAAATGTAATATAAATAGAATAGGATTGATTTGATCTTTGATGTTAATGTAACCGTTTTCCTTAATGGCAAAAAGCTAGTGAAGGAGATCCCATTTTACAGATAATTTTATCTAATAGACCAGAACTTTATGGCATGAATAATCTAATATCTGTCAAAAGAGAAAATGTGTTTTCCTATTTCTTTACCTAACAACATATACATGTGCACATGCCCTCATACAACTGCATGTTTTAGACTGTGACTTGTACCTGAAACTTGTCCTTACACTGAATTTTAGGGGGTACACACATAGCTGGTTTCTGCCTCGTGCTGCTCACCTCATCACCCATGTGAGTGAAAACAGAGCACTCGTTTTTAACATTACAGTGCCTCAGTAACCTCAAACATGTGAAAAATTTCATTAGGTAAACAACTCTTGTGTTTGTCTAAGTTAGGCACACAAGAGTCCTGAAGGATCACAACCTCTGTAAAGTAGGTGTGAGACTCAGTCAGGAGCTTCTTACTTGTATCCATAGCACAAATATGGGACTAAGGAGTGAGACCCATCATTTATCTACACATTTAAAATATTTCTCTTTGGTTACCTGGCATTTGACCTTTATCACCCTCCCTCAACAACAGCACTACTCACACATTGACTTTTTATCATGCATCATCATCATCTGCATTTATGTGGAAAATCTGCTATGTCTACCCCCAATATATCATTTAGAACATCATCCAAAACAAAAGGCATTTTCTGATGTGGAAGGTCTGTGGGGTTTGTGGATTTGGACTCTTCCCAACATTCCTTTTCTTTTCTTTCTTCTTGTTTGTTTTTTGGTTTTTTTTTTTAATCCCCCTCTCATTTCTCTGATTTCAAGAAGTTGGGATATTTTTTAGAGCAAAGACTGCATCTTTTATTTCCCAAACCATACATTCCTGATATCATTCAAATCTTTATGCCTCTTTCCCTTTTCCAAAAGGGGAAAAGCAAGCCACAGCTGAACCAAATTTCACAGGCGACTCCTGGAGACTCCTTAAAATTTTATATCTCAGAAATTTGCTTACATTCCATTGTCCAAACCAGGTGTAGATTGGCCAATCACCAGAATTGCTGAGATGCAGTCAGAATTCCATTCCAGAATAAAAGCCATTTATTAAATTAGAGAGGGGAAGAAATCCCATCACCAGTAAATGCTTTAATTTCCCTTTTACCTCACAGATACGGTTGTTTCTGTTCAGAATGACACATGGCAGTAAGTCTGTGAAATGCCCTGTTCTGAAAAATTGACTTTGGCATGGAAGCTCTGCAGCAGCAAGTTCCCCTAGAGATGGAGAAGCACTTTTGCTTCCAGATTCCTCCTCTCCAAGAAATGAGACCTTGTAAGCATCTCCAAGACCTGGCTTTTCCAGCAAAGGTTCTACTGTGATTACCTGATCCCAGCTAACTCTTCCTTCCTCCTAACCACAATTGAATTAATTCAGTCAGGCTGGAGCTCTTTCTGCTTTACAAATAACCTACAGAAACCCTGTGAAACTGAGGGCAATGGGCAGCAGCTCTTCTCATCCTCTTGTAACAAATAATAACTGCAGCATTAGTCCTGACACTGAATTAATTCTTCAGGAACATTGCTAGATCTTAAAGCACATAGAAATAAAAAGACCATTGTACATCCTATCAACTGCCACAGCACCAAAATTAAGATTCTCCAATTATTTTATTTACTACAACATCTTGGCTCACAATCCATAAGAATGCACCTTATCAGAGCTACTCTGACTGAGGAATCCATTTCAGGTCCTTGCTGTATACTATATTTAAAAGAAATTCCTTTTAGAAATCATCTAAATGACAAGCTTGTGCTTTCATTCAAGAAAGTAGTTATGAACACTTGAGAAGTTTTACATAAGAATTTTAATGAGGTTTCAGTGATTTTGCTATCAGAGTATAGGTAATGCAACCCAGATGCAACCCTAAATTATTGTCATATTTTTGCCAAAGTTTGGGGAAATTTAACTAGTGAGAATCTGTAACTGTATTTGGCATCAGCAAAGATGTCCATGGGATTGTTCTCATTCCCACTGAATTCAAGTGCATTTTGTTAATCTATTTTGTTTCTGCAGACTTGTGGGAAAAAAATAAGCCAGGATATGACCTTTCTGCTTACATGTAAATCCTTTTTAATTTCCAGATCAACATGAGATACTTCATGATACCTAACTGACAAAGGAAAATGTCTGCGTGTGGGATTTGGGAAACACAGAAAAATACTAAAAGGGCTCAATCTCAGTTTTCGCAGAGCTTTACCCCATCCATGGGGATTTTTGTGTAACTGCAAAGGAAGTAAAACTGCAGTGAAAACTTGAAGAGCTGCTGCTTAACTGAGAGACTGATATCTTTCTGTGCAATTCTGATATGAAAGACATTAATACTTCTTTTGCTTCCTGGAAGCACAACAGGTTCATCCAGTTCAGTCCAACAATTCTTGGGAATGATATCCCATTGAGTCAGTGAGACCTATGTCTGATTTGCATTCCAGGATTTTAAGCAAACAATGCATCTGTATTCAGAGTGCAGAGGGAATCTGGAGTCAATTAAAATTGTAAAACAGAAATGGACCAACACTGAGGAAGATCCAACAGCTCAGTCATGCCTGGCAATCTTCTCTTCCAGAAGTATGTGACCAAATTACAAGTCAAATAAAATGAAGCATGAATATTTCATTATGAAGCACTTAAAAAACAATTTCAAAAAAATTAAAATCAAAAAACCACCCTTGAAACCAGAACACATATTCTTGCTGAAATGCTGAATCTTCTCCTTCAGCCTGCCTTTCCCAACAAAACTTACTTGAGAAAGGGCAAGATCAGAATTGTAGAGACTGGTAACACTCTCAGACTGACACCTTCATCTAAGTACAAAGCTCATGTGCAGATTGTATTTCTAGAAAGCAATTTAGGCCTATAAGCAAGCATTTAATAGGCACAACCAACATTTAAAAGAAAGTGAATATTTTTGAATGCAAACCATTTTATGAAATCCTGGGTAGTCAAATAACGAACTATTTCACTATCTTTAAAAAATACAAGCAAAATACCAAGCTATAACTTATTGCTTACTTTTGCTTTTTTCAGTGATTAAAATACAAAATGTTGATTAACACCACAACTGTTTAATCATAAATAATATCGTGACATAAGTGCCTCATTCTTCATGATTTCTTTTTAGATATGGCAAGCAATCCCTCATCCAGAACAGAGAGCTTCCAAATTTTTCATGAATAAGTATTTATAAAAAGAACCTTTAAAATGTATTCTACATTTACATACTGAGCTCTTCAAGACCACTCAGGGTTATATGTGGTAGACCTTAACTCTTGGGAAGAGAATGGCTCAGCAGCACCACTGCAGCCTTTGGTTAATCAGAGATGAGGAGCAAGCCTGCAGAATATTCATGCTGCTGAGAATTAAGGACTGGAACAACAACATCAGAGAGATTTGCTGCTTCAAATGAACCCACAACTCCTTGTAAGTGTTTTTCAGTGAACTCCTTGAACGTGTGTCTCAGTGGAAGTCCTTGTACGTGCATTTCAGTGAACTCCTTATATGTGTGTCTCAGTGAACCCCTTGTACCTGTGTTTCAGTGGAGCTCCTGTACCTGTGTTTCAGTGGGAACAGCTGAGCATCCTCCACCAGACTGGGGTCCGTGCTGGCAGGCAGCAAGAGGGAGGCGTAGGAAGCAGAGGAAAAGAGGATCTCCTTGCCTGACAGGGCACCTGGAAATGTCAGATGGAGACCTCTGCCAAAACACTGTGCTCCTGGCAGCCAAAAGGGATGAGATGAGAGCAAAGCAGAACAGCCCAGACAGACATGGCAGATCAGGGTATTGTGATACACACACCCCAGTGTGTTCTAGCAGAGCAGATCAGGGGGAGCTGCCCCACAAAGCCAATGCAAATTCCAGACAGGGATCAACAGCTCCACTCAGAAGAGCAAAGTGCAGTTTGGAAAAGCCAAAGGTACAGGCTTGATCCAGCATGGCACAGAAGAGGCTGCAGTACAGAGTGACAGACTGTGGGAGTTAGCACAGTTTGTTATTCACTCAGTAAGATGTTACCAAAACAGAAGAACGAAAAAAGTGCCTGAAGAGCAATGTTTTGGTTTAGAGCCATGCAAGTGTGGGGGACTTTTCCCCTCATATTTCAGAATTCATAAATGTACTAGAAGTCCTATAAATATATTTCCCTTAACTAGATTTTATTAAAAGCAAAGTAATAAAATTTTGATGAAGTATTAAAAAGCTTTTGCCACTCTCCTCTTCTTTCTGCTTGTCTGATGTGTGAGTCTATTAAAGCTTCAGTGACAACTATTCCAACCCAGTTATAGAAGGTACAGAAATAGGCCTAGTAATAAATCCAACCTTTACAGATAAGGATGTACTGAAATTACAAGTTCCTACAAGTCTGATGTTTTCATTTTGTTATCGGAGTAGTCAGCTTACAGCCACCATCAATGGGTAGAAGTTCCAGTGATACCAATGTCCTCTACCATGATGGAAAAAACCTAGGGATTTGCTTTTCTTTTCAGAAAATCATAAAAGACAGATAGATATTATATAACAAAGCTACACTTTTGAGAATTATGGAGTTCAGGTAATCAGTCCCAGAAAATATTCATCACCATATAGTTGGGTTTGGGGTTTTTTCTCTCTTCACTCCTGCTATGCATTTAGCATCTTACCATTTCCTGTGTTTCCTTCAAGAAATGAAACATCTTTAAACTAAATACAGTAGAACTGCATCCATGCAGCACATTTGTGTGCCAAAATAAGGCTTTATCTATACGACATCACAGGCCCTGGAAAAGTCCCTATTCCAGACACTTCAGCAGGACAAAGTGCCTTGGGAGCCACAGCCCAGGTTCTGCAGCAGCCTCGGCTGTGAGGATGGGATAACAGACCCCATGCTGTGCATAGCTGCAAAAGTCTGCCTCAAACATGTAATTCTGTGACTTCTGTTTGTTCTTTCTGTGTCCTGAAAGCTGTCTGAAGGAATATTGTGTCACATCTTTGTGTGCAAGCATCTTGGCGTTTTCTTAAAAACACACGCACACAAATAGCTTCTCTTCAAGTAATGAGTTATTTGCTGGTTGGCTCAAAATTTATTCTGAGGACAAGTCTTAATATTTTCATGCTGCAAAGTCCATCTTAGTAAGAGTAAAAATAGCAAGAGAGGGCATGTGAGGCACAGTTTTCCTTTCCTCATTTTTAAAATAATTTTTCTTCTAGATTAAAAGTTCTCAGTATATTATGGCCTCCTACAGGGCGTGTGCAAGCTTCAGTCACTAAGTAGTACTAGCCAGCTATAAATTTTGCATTGCATGCTCAGTACATGGACTTAAAAATAGCCCTGTGGTAAATAACACCATTTGTAACTTTTCCATTGTGCATCACACAGCCAAATGAAATTGCAGATGAGTTATTTCTGTTTTCTGCAGTAGTTCACTGAAATCCTAGTCCTGTTCAAAGGTTGACTTTAAACTAATTTATCATCATTTGCTATTATAAGAGTGCTCTGAGTCCACAGTTTCATCACATTCCAGTTCACCTTAGGAAGGGAAAGATGGTATTTGATCCCTTGGTCTAATGTTCCAGCTGGTTTAAAGTCTCTACAAACAACGCCCTGGAAGCAGGCAAAGGAAATCAGCACACCCAGAGCCCTGAAGGATCAATCTATTTGATGCACTTCTATTTTAATCCACTCTTTGGTAACAGAGGATGGCAAAATACCTCTAAGTCTCCCATTATCTGTGTCATGGAGAAAATAGCAGTGAAGACGTATTTTGCATCTTCAAACTTCATGACTTTTCATCTCCTCACTGATCTTACAGTGTCTCCTAGTCCAGTTATTGTATGCAGAGGTAGGATCTTGTTTCTCTCTTGTATTCCTTTGTTTTCTCTCTTGTATTTTCCTCTCTTCAACTTTATTGATCTACTAGTGGAAACAAGATTCATCATTGTTCTCTCCCTTGCAGTCTTTAAATGGCCTTAAAATGCTGGACTCTCAAATTCTTGTGTCAGAAGTGCTGGACATTTGCAGCTTTTTGGCTTTTTTCGTGGTGTAAACATTTAAAGAATAATCATCACAGAATAAAATTTCCACAAAGTATCCTCTACACATTGCTACCTAGAGATAAACAAAACTGACAGTCATAGTCCAAAATTTAACTCTCTGGAAGGGACACCTCAGAGGCAGTGATTAATAAATTCTTTTTAAAAACAAAGTAACTCTTCAGGGTAGTGGTTGCAGCACTAAACGTGTCAAAGTACAAAATCATTTGGACAATGCTCTTGGACATGGTGTGATTCTTGGGTGACCTGTGCAGGCCCAGGAGCTGGACTCAATGATCATAGTGGGTCCCTTCCAACTCAGCTTATTCTATGACTCTATGAAAAAAAGGGGCAAAAAAAAGGCCTATCAGGAAGTTTTATCCTTTTTTTTTTTTTTTTTTCAAAATTTGAAATATTTGGCCAGGATTTTCTAGTTCTAGCTACCTCAGGTCTGCTGAGAAGAAATTAAAAATCTCACTGACCCTTTCAAGATTTATTTTTGTAGTACATCCCTTTTGTCTCATTATGTTTTGCTTCTTTTATAAGGAAAAAAAACAAAACAAAAAAAATAAGTGGGAAATGCAACCAGCCAACCACAGGAAAAGCACAGGGAGCTCTTCATCCATTCCTTGAAGCAGACAACCACTTCCAATCTACAGTTAGACACAATTATCCTAATGATCTTTTCCAAACCAAATTACTCCATGCACTTAATAGATGCTAAATAGCCATTTCTAACATTGATAACATTAATTTAACACACAGACATTAGTTCCTGACCACTACCTACTGTCTTACAGATGTTTTATACATTTTTGGAGGGAGAGTAAAATAACACCACAATCTGGTGTCATGTCATGGCTGTAAATGACTGCACACATTTCAGGACAGACAGAAGTATCAGTTATTTTGACTTTGGGATCAAAAGATCCACAAAGTTTTTCTCTCCTAGATTATTTTGACTGATTGACAGCAGACTCAAACAGGATAAATGCCTCCAAAATACAGGCAGCCTGAAAGTGCTAAATCCATGGGCAATTCACAAATGACAGATCCCTCTTTTCATTTCACTGTTATGAAGCTGCTAAACTGGATCAGGAAATTAGTTTATATGTCTTGTTTTCTCCCTCCCTTGCCTTTTTTGATAACTAGTTTGTGACATAAGATTTCACAGGACAGGAATAGGAGAACTAGTGGAAATTACTCATTTTCTGCTTGCCTCTATGTTTATTGCCTGGGATTAACAGCAATGGTTTTCTCCTTGAATTTACCATCAAGGAAGCAGGAAAAAATCTAAGATGAAAGGGAGTATTAGAAGAGAGGACTCATTGTAATGCCTTAATTATGGAAAAATAGATATTAATCTTAGATATTAATTGGGTTTTGACACCTCTCTCAGTCCTTCCCAGACACCTCTACCAGAGGAAGAAGACACACATTCCCTGCACGGAGCTCCTTCTCACCTATCTGGCTCACCTCTCCAGGCATAGCCCAGGAGTTTTAATGAGGAAAAACACTACTGACATCAGCACACACTTTTAGGATTCCCTGTTATCTTCAGAGCACACTCAGAGCCATTCCCTGCAACAGTGAAAGTGACAGCAGCATCTTCCAAGAGGGGCCTCACAACCCAAAACTGGTACCATATTGATCCCCAGGAACTTGTATGACCTCCCTGGAAAACAACACATAAATCTATTTCTCCTATACAGGCAGTTACGTTACAGCACCATAGAACTTCAGGATTTTAATTCCCATTAAAAGTAAAAAGTTAAAAAAGCAAACAAAAAATATTTCAAACATTGTTATTTCTTTTGGCTGAGCTCTCAACTGTGTGGGAAATATCCCACTCCCATTGTAATATTCAGATGACAGCCAGGACAGCCAAATCATTATCATTTTCTGGAGTGGAATAGAATTGATAAATAGATCAGGGAAAAAAAATCAGCCTTGCATGTAATTTGATTTATTTTCCCAGACAGATTTACATATGCAATACCCACAGCAGTGAAATAAAAACTCACATCCCAAAGGAGTTTCATAAAAATGTCAGTAGTGAACTACTGAAGTCAAACTTTCATGGCAGTTTTCAGGATTACACTAATTGTAGAAGAATATAAGTGAACGTAAGTTTTGCCCTTAACAGGTCATGTAAACAAGGTGAAGAGCTGTTATAGTGTGCTAGCTGTAAATACTGTGTTTAAACCACATATTCCTGGACAGGTGATAGCTCTTTCATAAATGAGTGAAAAATCTTGTAATGCAGATCTCTGAATTCCAGATTGCTTTAAAGTATAATTTAACATGTATCCTTCTGGAAGAGAAAAACTAAATTCACTCCTCCGATGAAGATCCTTTTTGCTGCAATGCCATATAGACTAAAAAATCTGCAAGTAAAAATTAAATAATGAGGCTCAAAACAAAAGATAAGAAAATAAACCCAAAACCTCTCACCAAAATAAACAAAAAATCTGCAGAACAATCTGAATCCATGTGGAGACAGGCCCGTCATGTTTAAAACAAGACATTTGGTGGCGTTTGGCAGGCAAGCAAAACAAACACAAGACTGGCAGAAGTAGCTGACTTGGGAGAAAAAGGAATAAATTATGATTGCTCATTCTGGTAGAGGTGGGGAGAGGAATGGTTATAGCATGTGAATTTTGGAACTGACCCATAGAGCTGGGTAAGAATGAAAACATTTGGAGACATGAAATGGAACACATCAAAATAAATAAAAGAAAGATAGGTTCAAGTCAAATTGAGTTCTGCTAAGCTAAGAAGTTACTTCCATTTAGCCCAATGATGGAAAGGTGCCTATGCTCTATTGAAGACTCATAGTTCAAAATTATGAAGACAGAGACAAGTGATTGAGCTATGCATCAAATCAAGTCCCTTTCCTCAATTTAATATCTCTGAAAGGGAATGCAAGAAATCATTTCCTCAGTAGTACATAGCATAAATGTGTGTATTTTGAATCTTGAAAAGGGTCAAAACGAAACCATAAACACTGAATCAACGAATCGTAAAATTCTCCAATGCATTGTTTCAAGAAAAGGAGAAAGAAAAAAAACATTCCACAAGGTGTTTGAGCAGATAATTAAGGAAAAGTCACAATTTTTTCCTTGATGGAAGGACAAGCAGATGATACAATTATGGTTACATAGGAATATCCAAATCCTTCAGATTTTCCTCTGCAGTTTCCTACCAGCCTAATCAGTGTTTACTTCTGCCCTCTGTAAGCACTTCAATAAATGACTTTGGGCAGTATGAACTAAAATCTGACATTTGTTAACTCTCTCTTTATTATGATTGCACCTAATTCTGCAAAGACTGAAGGGTGTGTATTGTCAAGATTCAAGGGGATTTATGAAAATACTATTGATCACTCTCCTATATATGAACCTAAAAGCAAAAGACTGATTAACTTGGAAAAAAGTACACACTTGAGTATTAACATAAAATGAGAAAGGGTTACAGGAATGTCTGCAAAATTTAATACAAATACTTTTACAGTCACAAGCTGTAGTAGATTCTGCAGCACATACCAGATCTTTAATCTTCACTAAAGAGTCCCTGTTCAACAACTTACATTTTTCACTTAAGTAGTGTTTTGGGTTTTGCTTTATAAATGAAAAGAACAATCCAAATTTAGAATGAACTGTAAAATAATGACTATTTCTGAGCAATCAGGGATGCAAACAATTTTGGAAACTGTAAAACTATTTAAATTACTTATTTTTTTAAGAATAGTGCTCTCTGATCATATTTCTGAGGGGGTGAAAATTTAAGTGAATTTCTTTTCAAGCACAAATTCTAATTTCTCAGTTCTCACAAGCTTTTGGATACCATCTTGCAAGAGATGCACACCTTTACTATGTAGCTGCTCTCACCTGTAAACATGCTGGACAATTTATTCTGTTTATGCCTATTTTTTTAATTCAGGGTACTGTAAATGAAACAATAGGAAACAAATAAAAACCTGTCATGTGCAGCCTTTAAATTCAGTCCCAAAACAAACAAACAAAAAAAAAAGAAAACACAAAAAAAAAAAAATTAAAAAGTGATATTTTTTTTTTAATTCTACATAGAACAGAGTGACAAGTGAAATATTTCAGCACTGGAAAAAGGTTATTTTTAATTGAAAGAAATTAGCAACCATTGGACAAAAAACAAAATGGTGTTAGAAAATAAAATCAAAGGAGGGGCATTAAAGGTGACTGACCAAAGTGTTAAAAATCCATGCAGTGTTGCTGTGTGGCCAAACAAATAATCCTGAATATTTGGCACACATAACCAAAAAGAGTGCCAACCTGGAGAGAAGAAGCCAATGACATGATGAAAGAAAAGGCTGATGATCTCCCCCCAGACTTCTATGGCCTTGTTTTGTCACAGAACTGGCAGGGTTATTATAATGAATATTGATACAATTACTATATTAAAAACAAAACAAAACAAACACTACCCAGCCCCTTGACCTCACTCCTCACCCCCAAAAAATAGTGTTCTTTCTACACCATCAAGACAAAGAAAACAGGTCTCCAGATATTTGAAGGATTTTTACCCAGGGCTATTTTAGCCCTAAGTCTCTTTCTTACAAGCCTTCTGCTCTTACTGATTCCCCCACCACTTGCTCATTTCAGGAAAAACAAAAATGGGTTTTTTTTTTGTTTTTTCTCTATATTTTGTAATTTTTATTACTTCATGCCCTCAGCAGTTACTAGAAATACAACTAATAATACTGCTCTTTGCTGAGATTAGAGTGATACATAATTGTACTAATTTAATGTTGCTTTCTACAGAGAGTTTTCCTATTTTTTACTTAATGGAAACATCAATGCTAAACTATTTTAGCCCCTTTTATATTACATACTGCAGAAAAATCACTGCATCTGAGCATTAGTTTTTCATTCTAAAAACCATAGATACAAACCCTTGCAAGGGAAACAAAGGCAGAAATTCAGTCTAGACTGTGGTTTCTGATCATCTGAAAGCTACAGCAATGGACATTTTGGCTTGAAATAATAAACTGATTGGAAATGAAGCACTAGAAGAGCTGTTGATAAGGAGGACCATTGGCACTGCTCTGGAAAGAAACTCATGCTCTGCATAAGCATGAAGGGCAGTTTTAGCTAATACACATTGTTAGAATGAGTAAATGAAATCAGGAATTCTATATCTCTGGAGCAAAACTGGAGTCAAACAACACTCACACAACAAATTAGTAAATGTATATCTGTAAGTATTTAAGCCCATGCAAACTGCTGAAAATTAGGGACACAAAACATTTGGTGCCAGGGCCAAACAATGCTCTCTTTCACTCAGCCAATGGATGCAGCAGTGAATGCTCAGCACTAAAAAGCAGCAGCTGCCTCCTCCCGTGGCCAATGCACTGGCAGATCCTCCACTAGCTTGGACTGATGCTAACCCAGCAATTTTGCAATCTGCATCTCCCTTCCTTCCCTGCCCAACATCCAAGTCCTTTCTGGGGTGTCAAACAAGATCCTTTTGTGGCATCCACTGAGATCTGGACCGAGCTGATCAAACAGCCTAAGACCTTGATAAAGGCAGAAGAGTAGAAATAGAATTGGGTGTGGTCACAATAAAAAAAAATTCCAAAAGTTTGTAAGAGGAAAGTTGTTAGTACTATAACAAACCCATTTCAACCTCCTTTCTTAGAGACTACCCTGATATCAGAAATTTGTTTTGCACAGACGAAGGTGGGTCAACTTCTTTGGAGAAAATTCAATATACACAGTGATATTAACATAGAGTCCCAATAGATTTATGGGACAATATTTAAAACTAATGTCTTTGTGAACTTATCTGAATGTTTCCCTAAATGTTTACAATGTGACACTCAGACAAGTTTAAGGAACTTGTGTTCTTCTATCTCATTTCACGGCCACCTCACATCAGCATTGAAATCAGGAAAACATACCGATTTTATTTTTTTATGAATTTAGCACTTCACAATGCTATGCTTTTAGATTCTAAAATATGAGTGAAGTGATAGATAAAGTAGATTTAAGTATATATTGGATTTCTTTGATTTAAAAAAGAAATAAATATTTTCTGACTTTCTAATCAATGCTGTACTTTCATTTCTATGTATATGACAATGAAATTGTCAGAAAACCATGTGGGTATGATTTACTTAACATTTTACCGTGTTTACTGATTTACAGAAATGAAAAATGTTGCCTTTAAAGGGAAATATAAGTAATCCAGAAATATACCAAACATCCCAGAGCCAAAACCAAAGTAAACTTCAGAAAGACATTACTTAGAGCAGGCAGTACAGAATCATCCAGATGCATGCAATTTGCTTCCCAACAAGCTAGCTGTAAATTAAAAAGATAGAAGCCATTCAGGTGAGAGCTAGAGCCTACATGCAGATATACAGTAGAATGTGAAATACACATCTGGAGTTGGGAACTATTCCCAGTTTATTCCAGCGTGGCAGGAGGAAAGCTGGGCAGAATCTAGTAAGGTCCTCTTTCTTTCCCAGGATGGATGAAGGGACAAAGTAAGGAGCTAATCCCTGCAAAAGTTTTTAAGAAACACATTTTCTGTCCCATGGGATGCCCTGCCCAGAGCTTAGATGGGGCCACCAGCATGAAATGTCTCAGCATCAGCATCACTGTGTCCTCTTCATCTTCAAGCTACTCCCATGGAGCAGCACTGCTCAGTGGCACTAAGATGCTTCATTCACAAGTAGAGCAAGGAGACAGGTCCACATTTCTCCTTCTAGAACAGAAGAAGTTTTGCTCCACTGCCTCCAGACCATGCTTGGTCAAAGTTTTGTAACTTTTCTTGGGGCCTTTTGTAGCACCTCAGCTCCAACTGTCAGTGAATCAGCTATTTCATTACATATTCCATATGAAGGTGTATTTGCCCTTATTTCCTTTTTTCTGGAACTCAACAGTGCACACTACAACTAAGGGATGCAACTCATCTTTAAGCCTTTGTGTTTCTAGTGCTTCATCCACAAAAAAATTTCAAGCAGGCAATAAACTTTTCTCCCTCTGTGCCATTACTTGTAATGGTAATCTGTTCAAGAAATTTGCTGCTGCTGCTGAAATCGCAATAACCATCTCATTTGCAGCAATGCAGTCATATTCAAACATAAAATGCAGTAGAATGCAACCTCTTGAGACAGTACTATATTAAAGTTATATAAAGGCCCCAACTCTTTTTCCATTAAAAGTACAGTGACTTTCCATTCAATTCAATGCAATTTAAATTGTATCTAAATTACTCTTTTTAAAGATGAGGTCAAACTTTCATCATGTGCCCTGGGAGAAGCCTAGTAATTCTACCCTGGGTCTCCTTTCTGTTGGGCATTAACAGATTTTACACTACACACATCTCAAAAGAATTTTGCTGCATGGTTATAAACCATTTTTTCTTCCAAAACATAAAGAACACATTATAATCACGAAAAAGTAAGCAACTACAGAAAGCTGTATAGTTTTGAATCTTTACTTGATTTTCTTGTCTTGGCCAGGATAAAGTAAATCAAAGCATCTAATAAATTCAGCAGTTAATGACTCTTTCTTCCCCATTTCCTTTGAAACAAACAATTGAATGCTATTAGAAAAGGGGGTACCCCATAACTCACTATCAAGATTTTTGGTAAGGTGCTGCAGTATCATCTTATTTTTTTTTAGAAAATTTGTGTCATAGTCAAAAAGTCATCACTTAATACAGAAATTAGGCTTTGCTCTGCTTTGGCTATCCTACCTTCCAGAACGGCATCATTCAACTTACATTCAGAAGGAAGATGTTAAGTCAAAAACACATTCTTGCTTCAGAACATGAACTTCTATTCCAGGTGCACAGAACTTTAGAGAAGCTTCCTCTGACTGGGGACCTCCTCAACTGCACATGGGCCAAAAATACAATGATGCTGATCCATGGAGGAAAAAGTGCATGTCCCTAAGTCATTAAATGGTTTTCTATCTCAAGCTACACAGTGAGTCACAAAGGAGATATTTGTTTAATGCTCACTTTGCTTTGCCGTGTTTTTGCTTGAAACAATTATACTGAGCTGCATCAATCAGCTTCAGCTCAGTGGGTCAGGGCACAGAATTTATTTCAGAAGGTTTCAGCTTTTGCTGAGACACCATTTGATTTCAATTTCTGCCAGACAGTTGGTTTTTTTGGGTTTTTTTCTTTCTTTATGCAAAGACTGTTTGAAAGATGGGAAGAAATAAAAGGCCTGTAAAACCTGTGCACTTACAGAGAGCAAAAAAGAAAATAAAATAAAGAGATGAGAATATGTTCTTGCTTGGTGACTACAGAAGGAATGCTGAATTTATGTGAAAGTCACTCTTGTCTTATAGATGACATCAACAGGTCGAGAAAACACTAAGCAACTACAGCACTGCTCCAAATAGACTGGAAGATACTGAAGGTTACCATACCCTGGACCTCAGGCATGTAGTCTCCACTTACAGTAGACAGAATACATGAGAGAACTAAATCAATAGAAAAACAAATCCTTTTTTAAACCTTAGAAACTCATAAATCCTGCTGCATAAAGCTTCTCTACTGACACCAAGGACAACCTGCTGGCTCTCCACTGATGGTAGGTGTAAATGTAGTCAGAAGTTATTAAGAAACAATTCCAGGATCTTTGTCAATCAACAGAAGGATTTTTCACAATGCAAAACAAAAGGAAAGATGGTCTAGCAAAAAAGATGGGGGAGAGAGTGATCACAAAAATCTTGGCTACAAGAGGCAGCCAACATAACTGAATGATTGAGAAGCTCTGTATCAACACGTGCAAGTGTTGTTGGGGGACACTGGATTCATCTATATTGGCATTTTAATGCATTAAATTTACAATAAAATATTTTCTTTGTGCCTATCCTTGGTGTCACATGGTTTGTTTCTCAAGCACACATCTTGCACACTTGAAGTACAGTAATTTCACAATTATAAGCCGGAATTTTTTCATTGAAGAATCCACCCTACCCCAGTAGTGCGGCTTATATTCAGGTGCGGCTTATCTGTGGACAAATCCCAGTGAAATGCCAACCCGGAAGTGAGAGCCGGCCAGGGAGGGCGCCTGGGGGTGCCTTTAAAGGCTTGGCTGGTGTATGAAAACTGTTGCAACTTGAGCACCTGACACCAGTTTGTGTCTGTTACTAATCTGTTACTTTGTTACACCTGGATCCTAGCTTAAAAAAAAAAAAAAAAAAAAAAAAAGTGCGGCTTATATATGGACAAATACCGTGGTCTACCTGGCTACTGGGAGGTACAGCTTATAATTAGTTGCGGCTTATAATTGTGAAATTACTGTACTTTATCGCCTGGAAGAACTCAGGCTGAAGTCACACAGGAGATTTCATCCAGCACATCCCGGCTGTCTCTCTCTCCTCTACAATATCAAGGCCATCCCGCCCAGCCTCTCTCCCCTCTGAGGTTTATCTGCAGGTTTGTCTGAGGTTTAGCTGCAGTATAATCTCTTCATGCAGCCCAGCAATCCAACACCATTTCATCCCTTGGTCAGCCAGAGCTCCTTGCCATGATCCTCATCTCATCTTAGTCCTGTCCCCACTCCTGTTTAGCCATGCAAATACAATATTTTACTTACCACTTAACTAATAATCCTTCCCATCCACCTGCCCAGTTCCTATCCCTTCTGAAGTTTAATCCTCAAGGTTTAATTCATATTGCTGTGCTAAGTGATCATAACAGGATACTCACTAGAAAACATGACAGGCAAATTCCTCAGCCTCAGTTCCTCCGGTTGTACTGGTTTGACCTGTTCAACTCAGAGCAGCAATTTCAAGGAAAGTCCCTACTTAAGGGAGGCAAACATCCAATACATATGTAATCTTTTGGAAATGCAGCTGCTAAAAAAATCTAATAAAACTTGACCAAGAATGTGTGAAATGCAATTTTTCAAATGTTCATAACTTTGCCAAACGTGGGTGGATTTTTACAGGCATAGTAAAAAAGCATATCCAGGCTATAAACTTCAAATCCCTCCACTACACAAAGAAAAAACTAGATGCTCAGAAAGAAAATGTACCTAGACATTTAATGTCAGCAAAAAAACCCTCATATTGCAAGATATTCACTGGAAGCCTGGTAGTTCCATCCAAACAGTAAACTGACAATCTAAGAGTTTCAAGTACTAATACAAAAATCATCCCAACCACACAGAATAAAATACTTTTGCAATCCTCAGCCATAAACTTGAAAATTTTCTATTAGAGGAACTGAATTTTTTTTATTTTTTTTTATGCCTCTGAAGAAGTAAAACTAAAATATACTTTAATTCCAAGCAGACACCTCACCAGATCCACCACACCACTTGGTGCCATGGAAATTACATAGATGACGTTAAGAAAGGCCTGGGATTTTATCTTCTTTTTCACCTGTTGATGCACATTACTACCACAATACATACAGTACCTAATAAAAACTAAAGAAGAAGAAATGAAAAATTAAGGATATTTAATAAGACAGGCAAGACAGTACAAGTATTCCAAACAAGTCCTACATTGAGAGCATAAATGGATTTTCTACAAGTCCTCTAAGCTCTCCTTTGGGCAAAACACAAAGGCTGTGTGCCCTCCTTGGCTCGATAACCCCACAGACAACTGCCATGCTAATATTTCTCTAAGGTGCCCTTGTTGTAAAACCTATTTCTACTTATTAATGGATCCCATTTTAGATCATACTTTCAAGAGGAAACAGACTCTACAAGAGGAGTGGAATCCTTTAAAGCACCAAGATGTGTTGATGTAGAAATGAAGATGTGGCTGCTCAGTGGCCCCATTAATAAAAAACATGCCTACAATGAAGGACATCTCATCTCATCTTAGAGGAAATCCTCCTCTCCAGCATAAATGGTGCTGTGTAGTTCACAATAAAAGAACAAAGCCAACCGTGCCAAAAGAAGGAGCTGCCATTTAACGGTATTGCAGACACACTGTAAAAACCTGGCCCTACAGTGTAACGATGAATTATCTTGTTAGTTTTGTTTTCTAATTAGATAATCCCAATAATTTATCCTTTTCTATTACTTCTAAGATATTTTTAGTGAGAAAATTGTTTGCACAGGTGCAAAGCAAGACTATAATTTAGCAAGAAACAGGCATCTTTCCTTAGCCTTACTCTTTACTGAAGTTGCTTCTTCCTGTAAGAGGAACAGCCAAATTTTCTACACATGCAGTTCCTATAACTGCTAGGCAAGCCCTCAGGGCGTTTGGCTGTTTTTTTTTCTCCCCTATTAAGAGCATAAATTCAATCTTGGTCATTATATCCAAAGGCCCCTCTAGGTTGAAATGTTTGGGGTTTTTTTCCTTAAAAAAAAAAAAAAAAAAAAAAAAAAAAAAAAGTATTTGAACCTTATGGAATATATTTATCTAATCTCCAGTACTGCCCAGATAAAGGCAATAGATCTTAAAAATGCCTCTTAAAAAAAATAAATAAAAAAGACATGCAAGATTTATGTAAATAATCTGGACAAGCTCAGGCCTCTTCAGACTAACACTAAGTTAAAGATATGTCAGTCTTAGGAGAGAGACCAGTGAGAATAACTTAGTAAACTGAACTGAAAAGGCTCAGTTAGGCTTTGATGGAAAAAGATTTGTTATGATCAATTACAGCAAAACCTGGAGGCATTTGTGCTGAGGTTTATAACCATAACAGCAGCAGCTAGGAGGGAGCAATTAGTTAAGTAGGGGGAAAGCCAAGGCAAATGGTCTCTCCAGAGCTGCCTTTTGTACAGTGTTGCACAATAACAACTTTAATGCACACATCCAACTTCTCTGTTTATGAATTAGAGTCCTGTCTTGCCAGTCTTTCACTCCATGTGCTGCTAATCTTATATTCACTGCTACTGAGCACAGCCTGCATCAGAGATATCTGGCTGCATTCCTAGTACATTGTACCAATAAATATTAACTCCCCTACTCCTCTAACTCCCACAAAATAACTCTGCATGAATTGTTTATATATGTTTATGGCTAGCACTTATGAGAAATTAGGCTTTATTCTATGAAGTTCTGATATCCATCTAGAAAAACTAAGATTAAGTAGCATTCTGCCAGCTAGCACAAGCAGCTAATTTCATTTAAAGGGAATTCTTGGCACATTTTTCTTTGGTCAAGAGGTACAAGATTACTGTGATGAGCAAGTATATTTTCTGGCATTAACCGTTTAGTCATGTAGTAGAATCACAGAATGGATTGGGTTGGAAATGACCTCAGAGACCATCTCAGAGTTCCAATCCCTCTGCCATGGGAAAGGATGTCTTCCACGACACCAGGCTGCATCAGCTCTTGAACAGTGTCTTGAGCACTGCCAGGGGTATCCACAGCTTTTCCGGGCAACCTGTTCCAGCACCTCAGCACCCTCACAGTAAAGAATTTCTTCTTGACATTTAATGTAAACCTACTCGTCTTCAGCTCAGAGCCCTCATGTCCTATGGCTAATTGCCCTCACAAATCTTTCTCTCCAGCTGTCCTGTAGGTCTGCCTCAGAAACTGCATGGCTGCTGCAAGATCTTTCTGGAGCTTTCTCTCCTCCAGACTAAACAACCCCAGTTCTCTCAGTCTGGCTTCACAGGAGAGGTGTTCCAGCCCTCTGATCATCTCCACGGACTCTTCTGAACTCACTCCAAAAGCTTCACATCCTTCTGATGTTGGTGACCCCAGAACCAGACGCAGGTGGTGTTTCATAAGAGTGATGTAGAACAAGAGAATCACTCCCTCAACCTTCTGGCCACACTGCTTGTGACACAGCCCAGGACACAGTTGGCTTTCAGGACTGTGAGCACAACAAAAATACTAAACCAGCATCAGGGGACGTCACTTGATGTATTTGATTGCCTCTACTTACAGACGTGTGCTGTTAGATAACCTTAACCTCCATCTGTCTACAAAGTCACATTTCCTCCCTTTACAAACAGGCTTTTTTTGGCAGGCTAGATTTCTCTCAGTTGTCATTTGAGTAAATTCTTTACCTGATCTGAAATAAGAAATAATATAATTTTGAAAACTGCAAAACCTTTTAGTGACAGTCTCAACTGGGCAAAGCAGAAAATTTCACCTGAGAAATCAAATGCTTGACCAAGCCTACAAGAACAGCACTGCTACTTTTTAAGGAGACAAAGAGATCTTAAAATCAGGCTAATTTTATTGATCAAACCATTTTAAGAAAACCACTTGTCACTATTAGCACTATTATCCATCAGAAAGGAACTATTTGGCCAAATCCATATCCCTATTCTCTAGTTAAACTACTTATAGTAAGATGTACAATAGCTATTAAGATCAGGTAATAATAAACAGGAATTTTTAAAAAATATGAGAAAGCAAAAATGCACCTATAAAAAAATTATGTGACCTAAAGTATATCCATAATCATGGTATTTAACATTACCATTATATAAAAGCTGATAATGCTGGGCAATTGTGCCCTGGAGAAGCAAAAGTTAATGTAATAGTGTAACTAATTTCAATTAAACTAGCATCACGTAAGGCTTACACAAAACCTTGAAAAGAGTAAAAAAATATTATATATTGAGTTAAGTAAAAAAGAAAGGGGCCATTAACTTACTCTGAGACATTTAAGCAAAAATGTCTTCCATTTAGCAGAAAAAGACGAGATTAACAATTTTCAACTCTAGGAAGATAAAATTCAGGTATATGAATCAAAGGTGGTCACCCTAAGTTCACCTACTCACTGGGGAGAGAATCAGGCACTTCTAAAAGGTCAGCAATCAGATTTGTCTTAACTTCTTATATTAGCATCTCCAGGGGCTGAGGTGGCAGAAAGACAAAACAGGTTGAATAGGGAGGCATTTATTTCACTTACTACCAACAGGGAGAAGACAGAGGTGCACCTTTAATATGAATCAGAAAGTCCTAGGAATTCTTTTCTATACTCATAGATCAGCATCAGACACTCAACAGTCTTCTTTCAAGGCCAGGAGTCATAATTTTGTTTTAAGTTGAAGCTAGCTGCCCCAAGTTTTATCCAACAGTTTCTCAGAGAATTATACTGCAGATAACTTCAAATGTGGTAAGTTCCCCAGTTCAAGGGACACAAATTCCTTCTTCACAGGCACTGACTAAATCTTGTGGTATAGCGAGGTCTGACCCAGGAACTACCTCAGTTTCAAGTGCTCTTGCAGAGGGGCCACACTTTGTGAACTGCTGGCACAAGAAGGCAGCAAGCTTAGGCTTGAGTCTATGGCCAACTTCATGGAACATTTGGGTGAAAATGGGAAGGCTGGGTTTGCAGTCTGTCCAAGGACTGTAGCTGAAAATTCTAAGCAGGAAATATTCCCCACCCAACAAAATTCAGAGTTTAGTTAGTGCTAATTTTTTTGAGTTAATAAATATCACAGGTGCCCTTGAGAAGGGCCTGCACTATGGCTGATTTCTGCCATAAAGACATGACTCTAAACATCAGGTCTCTAGAATACTATCAAGATTAACTTTAAAAGAACAAAGTGATCCAAATGCTCATCTAAGAAGACAAATTTCAATTAATGTGTTTCCATATTCTTCTGTTCATTTCCATCATAACAGCTGCGTTTCAAGGTTTTTGAAGGCTCAGTGACAGCCCCAGCTTTACTACCATGTTAGTTTGGGACTTGGTCCAAAGGCAACTTTAAGAAGATTCATTTCCGTGTGCATTGGAAACATTTGTCTCCCAAAGAATCACACTTTTGATACTGAAAATTCTCTTAACAAAAAGATACTGTGATACTCGTAAGATAAAAAACATACACATGCCAATCCTCCATGAAGAGCAGTCTGACTACAAATCTGTAGTCTGTTCCCAGGCCTTCCAGAATTTCAGAATAACAAATTTCAATTCACAGATTCTAGTTTTGTGCATTACCATTGGGTAGCTAAAAAATCCAGAAGTTAAAGCAACAGCAGAAGTAAAAGGGTATACAACTCCAAAATAAAAAGAGAGGGGAAAAAACCCCAAAACCCAGCACCCAGAAACACTGGCTCCAAAAATCTGTTCAACCAGCATGAGCAGAGACAACCTTGGAGAGCTGACAGGTTGCAAAGCAGATTGCTGGCACTGTATTTTGACTTGTCAGAGAGAATACAACAGACTTCCTGCAAATATTGCAAGCAAGGGTAAGAGACTTGAAAACAGACTCTAGCAAGTCTCAAAGTGTAGTCAAATCAGGCAGAGAGGCAAGAATATATTCAATACATTCTGAAGGCTCAATCTTCTCAAAAGGCATAAAGAAAACTTCCCTCAGATCACAGAATCACAACTTGGAAGAAACCCACAAGTATCACCAGGTCCAACTCCCGGCCCTGCACAGGACACCCCAATAGTCACACCCTGTGCCAGAGAGCATCGTCAAATGCTTCTAGAACTCTGTCAGGTTGGTGCTGTGACCACTGCCCGGGGAGTCTGTTCCTGTGATATCCAACCTGAACATCCCCCAACACAGCTCCAGGCCACTTAGGTCCTGTCACTCATGGCCCTCAAAAAGGCTTCTCTGTAAGAAGATGGTTGTCTATATGTCTGTCTGACAGCACAGTAACTTATTTGAAAGTTTCTCTCATAATGAGCTTCATTTCACCTTCTCTGTTCCATTTCAAGAGTATTTATTTCCCTCTAATTCCTAAATGGTACGATGTTTAAAATAAGAAAAATCACCAGAAATTTTATCTATGTCAACAGTCATAACAACAAAGTAGAGTAGCAGGAACTAAGCTGATGCAGCATGCACGTATCATCTCAACAAGAGCTTGTAAGATCTTTTTGATCTTAAAATTTAAGATTTAAAGATGTTAAAGATATTTAAAATATTTAGATCTTTTAAGCTCTTTCAAGATCTAAATGAGCTTTTTAGGAACTCATTTAAACACCATGTCAATGAACACAAGTCAAGAAATTCTTGTGTCCGCTCAACGGACACACGTGCATCAGCTGTGACAGTGTCCAAGCTGTTGTTATTGCACTTTGACTCAGGCAAGTGTGATGATTTCAAAGAAAGTTAATTCCTTAAGGTATGTATGTGGTAAGTACAGTAATTTCACAACTATAAGGCACACCGGATTATAAGGCACTCTTCTGGGTTTTGATCGAAATTGTAGTCAAAAGGGTGTGCTTTATAGTTGTGAGATTACTGTACATGGCATTAGAAGAGAACCAGGGCACCCTGTAGTTCCAAATGAAGCTTTATGACAGGAAAACCTACAATCACAGAGTCCATAGGCTCTCCTATCGCAGTGCCCTAACAGCAATTAATGCCACAGTCTGTGCTCCTGAGTCTGCTCCCAGTTTGTTCTTCAAGCCTCGAGTGCTGGCCTTTGCACTGCTCAATGACTTTAACTGCAGCAGAACTACCCAGCCTGGGGGATGTTATCTTCATCATCTTGAAGAGGTTTCCTGCCATCCCATGTCAGCCTAAAATATTAATATATTTAGGTAAGCTTTATAATCAGGATTTATTATACTCATGCCAGGAAAACAAAGTAAAAGCTGGTATATCATTCAATTACAGTGTTAAGTGCCTGTTTCCAGGATGAAAAGAAAGACAAATTTCCTTCTATTGCATAATATTTTAATTTTCCAATTTTATTTCAAAAGGGAGGGAGTTAAAAATCCAGTGGGTAGAAAGGGAAAGACATAAATAAACTGACATTAGTGAAAATTCCTCAAGTCCTTAAACTCATACACAAAGTGTGTAGCAATAATATATTTTATTATGCTAATTTATGCACATAAATTTATACACTCTTTATCACCTCAATCTCTGAAATATTTACATCCAAATTAAAGTTGCAGGACTACGGTGCTTTCACAGAAGAATCAAATGCCATTTTAGAGTATTTCCCCCCAGGTAAATCAAATAATTGAAGTTCAGTGAACACATTCTTGAGATCCCTCAAATAAAAGAAGATCTTCTGTCAAATACACAAAGGCAACATGGGAAGTAAATTAAGATAGAATATAAGTACAGAGAGAGATAATAAAAACAACAACAGATAATGCTCTCTACCAATTGCTGAAGATGATAAAGTAGAAGTTTGGTGGGAACCCTTTGCCAGACTCAAATATTAAGACCCATTAAAGGAATACTAATCTCGCAGGAGCAAAATCATTATTATACATGTGTGTTTCAGGGGAAAAAAAGCCTCAAGCAATACAAAGTGTGCTCAGAAAACAAGAAGCACCAACCTAATTGTCTCTCAGTGGACACAGCACACTAATCCTTGCAGTAGCAGCATCCCAGCTGATCTCATCAAAGTGCTGAGAAGGGAACACAGTCCCAACTTTCTGCTGTAGAAAATGCAATGCACTTGTGACTCCTACAACCTCAGAGGGAAAGCTGTGGCCAGCTTAAGGAGAAGAAGAAAAGCTGCTTTTCCATTCTCACCTTGTCTGACAAGGTAATTGCTTTCAGTAATGGTGGAGACTGCATTAAAAGTGGAAGAACACTTGATTTGAAAGGACAGCTTTGCAAGAGCAATATTAATGAGGCAGACTGACATGGGGCGCAGCACACCCTAGAGCACTGATGACAGCACTGAGACAGACAATGCCACACCACACAAAGAATACTTCCTTAGCTATAAAGAAAAGTTTAGGGATATATAAGAGAACCAACTGGCTTCTCAGTGAGTTTTTAAACAGCTCACACAAGAAAGGTTTTCAATAAAAGTTACTCTGGAGGGCTAAATATAATTTCTATTATCAAAGTAGATCTATGGAGAACAGCTGAAGCATTTTATGTGGGATAGGGCAGCTCTAAAAGCAAGTCCATCCCAGAAACACAACAATTGAACTCTAAAGATAGGAAGTATAAGTCTTGTCTGGCTTATTTTGACTAAAGATAAGGGAGATTTATTGGATAACATGATCTGTGCAGTCTTTCTGTATTAGGGTCTTCTACCAATCAATTGTAGAGATTTTCTTTAAGTGTGCATTACAGGTCTGATGAGTCTATCTGGTTTCTTCTGAGGGTTAATCTGTCACTTACATAGATAATTAAGAGATTTAAAATGGGAATTTTATTAACCTAATTACTAATAAAAGTCTTAGTGCTGCAGATGTACACGGTCCTTTATCAACAAAAGATGTGTTCCAGTCTAATGGTACTGAAAGAAAAATACATTTAGACTTGTTAAAAAGCTGAATTATTTGTTAGATATGTAGCAATGTTTGTGCAGAAGACTCAACCTTCCTAGTTATTAGATCATTCCTTTAATACAAAGATCTGCAAAGATTGCAGTCTCTAGCAGCCACTTTCTGTTGCATACATGCAGTCTATTTCCTTAAGATTTTTTGTAAGCCTTTTGTTGTGGGGGAAAACAGTTTAAGAATTTATTTGAACTGATTTGTAAGCAGAATAACCTAATTACTTCCATAGCATAAATTCCATGTCATAAACTTAATGTATAGCTTGCATTTCTCTTTTCCAGTTCTTTATTTAAATGATCATTAACAAGTTTGCTATTCTGAAAGGACTGGAGCAAATTCAATTTGACATGTTCTACAGAAGCTTTTTATTTATCCTTAAAGTTTTATTTGCTGTAGTGTTCTGAGCACTACACAATAGTGTTGTTTTTCATTTGGCACAACTTAAAACAGAATAATAAGAAACTGTATTGCTGCTAAGGAACACCATTATTTACTTTTTCATAATTACAAGAATTTATGATATGTGTACTCAGTGAATACAAAAAACCTGAAACACACCAGTAAGATGAATTACAGTGAGATCTACAAAAATAATTTAAAAATTGTTATACTTTACCAGCATGTTCTTATATAAAGAAAAATAAATTTAAAATACTGAGTTTGACCTGGTAACCAAAGTATTCAGATTCACAAGCATCTGCAACTAACCCTAAAATAAACAATGAAACAAAGTTCATGAGATTATTCCAATTTACTTATGTCTCTAGGGAAAGATACGTTTCTAGAATAGAATAGCTTCATTTTAAATCAATATATCAGAGCCAACAGCTAGACCATGTTACACATGCACACATAAGCACTGAGACAAAGAAGTTTTGCACTTTCTTGAAAATTTTAAATTGGCACTTTCTCGCTTATAAACTATTCACAATAGAAATATCCCAGCTGAATGCTCAGTGATCAAACATTCAATTTCTGTATGTCAGATGCATACACCACTTCATGTTATATACAGCAGCAATTCCTGGGAGAGGACGGTTCTGGCATTGAAAGAGGACTTGGAAGTTTATTTGATTCAAGGACTGTAGAGACAGCACAGGAAGGAGACAGGTTCAAGGAAATAGACTGGGAACTAGTTAATATTTACAGCCTTTTGAATATATGTTTTCTTCTCTATTGAAAATTAATTAACAATCAAGAGTGAAAGGCAAAAATACTGCTTTCAACGTATTTTAGTAATTTGGATAATTTTTATGTATCTGTTTAAGTGGCTTACAACCCTGTTAACAATTTAAAAATCTAATAAAGGACTGCATGTCAAAATATGGAGAAGCAGCAAAGCAATAGAAAGAGATGCAATTGTGGCTTAAGAAACACTAAAATCTCTAACTGTGGCAAAACAAAGTTTTAAACATTAGAATTTGCCACACAGTATTTAGGGATGTTGACGTTTATGCTGCTCTTCAGAAACTGACATATTCTGGGGGGATAATGAACAATATTTCTAACCTTAAGTTTCTCAGCCAAGGAGTATTATACATTCAACAAGGGCAGTAATCATTTATGAGATGTGCTCAAGAATACACTTAATTCTTCATGAAGTGTTACACAACAACAGATTTAAGAGTGAACAGGTACTCTACTGAACAGGTTTTGCAGGAAGACCAATAAAATTAAGATATTGTCTTGTTCTTGTTCCATAGTAAGGTCCTTAGGCTGCAGGAAGATCAAGAGACTTCCAGTACAATTAAGATTTTAGTACAAGAACTTGGATTTCTTTAGTAAAAGCAAGGACTTGCTTACAAGTTAAGAACTGGTTCCTGCTTTGAAAATTTTTAGTCCAACTGAAATAAGATGAGTAAGAACATTTATGGAAAGTGTATAAAGAAAAAAAATTCTCCATTCCTTAAGCACAAAAGATTTGTTAGCACATGTCACACAAAAACACCATGAAAAGAAGATGGATTTCACAAAGTCTGTTATGTAACATAACAGTCTTTCCCATCTGCAACCAAAAATTGCATCTAATTAAAAGTACAGTTGTTAAAAAATAAAAACAAAAAAAAGGAAGAAAAATCTAAGCCACTGACACTAAGTCTGAAGAAAAATGGAATTATTACAACCTAGAATCATTCCAGGAGATGGATTCCCCTGGCATTCTCATCAGAGCTCTGGTACTCAGAGATGGGTGCACACCTGCAAAGGAGTCTGTGTACAGTAAATCAATCTGTCAGGCAGTATCAGAGTACATATTTAAGAATTCATGGGCTTTTCATGATGGGCATTATGTAACGCAGAGTACATTTCAACTCAAGTGGCTCAAATGTGACTTGAGTTTTACCTCCCTGTAGTTTTCTAGTCCATCCTTCAACACAAAAATAACAATTTAAATTTTTTTAGCCAATCAAATCTTTATACATTGAGAAGCCTGTTACAAAAATGAGCGGCAGAAGGCTCAGGGGAATAAAAGTGTAAGAAGACACTATGCTTAGTTCTTTGAAATGTCTTTCAGTTTTCCAGTTCTTCCCGGCTGAACACATGGACACAATCTGGAACTCATGGCAACTATCTAATCTCTTTGCAGGAACCTCAGTTATGTGCAGGGTTTGAATATTATGGATTCATAATCATACTTGCCTCCAAGCTGTGGGTAGCCCTTCCAAATGAGCGTAGTACCCAAACCTTCTAAGTACTTCCCCACCACAGATGAGATCAAGCACCAAAGCCATGTCAGAATGCTCTTCTGCCACCAAGAGCGCCTCCAAGCTGCACACATTCCATATGATTAAGAATCCAATCTACTTCTTGGAAGAGTGGCAGAGATCTCTTTGTTTCTCTTTCCTGCCCTACAACAGAGACAGAGATTTCCCTGGCTCTATTACATCAAGGGAATCATGAGGGGAATCAGGACTGCTCCTGGTCCAAACAGAGGTCAGTAGGATGTACGCCATGATCTCAGGTAAATAATTAAAAATCAGCTCACACCAATGTCCTTGCTGAATTATACACATCTCTCAGTCAGCATACACACAGATATAGGTAGTGTTAGTGTTTGTGTTGCAATTATGTCAAGACAGACACAGCTGGTATCACCACCAGCCCTTTAACTGGCTCCCCACCAGTCCTTTATCAGCAAACCCTACATGCCTTCCTTCATAGACCTCTCATATGCAAATCTGACTTCTTTCACAGGCATCTTCCCACAGTACTGATCCCTTTCTTCACAGGCAGCTCCACATAGCACTGACTTCTTTCATTCTGCACAACTGGCTAACACCAACCCATCCCTTTCCTGGCCACCTAACCCTGGCTGTCCCTCACACAGCATTGTCTCACCATACCTACCCCTTGCTCGACTGCACATCCCTTCCTCCTCACAGCCAGCAAACTCCTCTTACTCCAACAGATTCTCAGTCCTAACTACAACTCCCTGTAACTGGTGGCCAGCTATCCCACTCCCTTACATCCCCCAAAGTGATCAGTACAACTGCAGGTCATTGGGGGAGATTCCCTTCTGCACTATCCTTTCAGCCTAGCTTCCCACAGGTTTGGCTGAACAGCTAATTCCTTTGTCATCTTGGCCACTGTCTGGTCCTTCTGCTCTTCTGTCTCTCCTGGGGTCCTTTGTTGGAGCTGGGGGGGTAAATCACTCCTGAATCTTGCTGGGTAATGAGGGAGCATCCTGGGGCAGATGGGGGAGAGTTGCATGTGTATCTGTGAAACAGCAGAGGCTGCAGAGTGGGTTTTGTGGGAATGGTGGTGGTGGAGTTAATTTGTGAGCAGTGCAGCTCTGTGAAGAACTTAGGGCTGGAGGATGTGGAATCAATTATCTTTCTGGTATTTTTGGGTGGAGGGAGAGAAGAAATGCGTAACTTGTGTTAGAAGGCCCAATGTTTTCCAAAAGTATGTAATTTCATGCCAATTGAAAAATGTTTTGGGTTTTTTTTATTAAGTCTGCTGCCAGATGGAGAGGGTCCAGTGAAGGGGGAACTGGAGCAGCTCTCATATGAGGAAAATATTGGGGAGCTGGGCCTGTTTAGTCTGAAGAAGATAAAACTGAGAGGGAATCTGATCAACACATACAAGTACCTTAACATCAGGTGTTAAAAGGATGGGGCCAGATTCCTTTCACTGCTGCCCAGTGACAGGAGAAGAGTCAATAGGCACAGACTGAAACACAGGAAATTCCATCTGCGTATGAGGTAAAACTTTAGTGTGAAGGAGATGGAGCAGTGGAACAGGCTGCCCAGAGAGGCTGTGGAATCTCATCCCCTGGAAATACTCAAAACCATAATCCTGTGGAACCTGCTCCAGGTGATCTGCTTCAGCAGGAGGTTGGACAATGTGATTTCAAGAAGCCCCTTCCAACCCCAACTGTTCTGTGATTTTGTGAGATCGTGAGCACTTAGTGCAGGGAAATTATATTCTTGTTGCTCCTGGGGTAGCACAAAATGCTGAAGTAGTTACCCAAATATGTATTTAATGAAATGCATGTAAAAATTTGCCAAGAGTGTCTCAGCATTGCTGTTTAGGGAAGTATTAATTAGAATGGGTACAGTAATAAAATTTGCCTTCGCTGATGAGTTGAAAATAATATAAATACTGAAACAAAAAAACCAAACAAACCAGAAACATAATAAATCTTAGCCAAAAAAGGAATATTCTCTTCTATTTGACTCTCTTTGAAGAGAAAGCTTTGTTCTTTTTTCCATGGCAGTCAAGAGACTTGTATATTGCATATGTCTCCAAAACAGTATTAAGAAGAAATTAAGACTTGAATAGTTCATAAATAAATTATTCCTAGTCAGGTTAGGACTACATCTAAGTATAATTATTATAAGAATGTGCTCACAAGTATGTAAAAACTTTTGGTTTTAAAAAAGCATACAAAATTAATACTGAGGAGTAAATGCTGCAGTAATTACTCTTTTATAAATATTCATATATATAGGCAAAAATCTTTCTCCCCTAGAAGGTAAAGTAATGGGAAACTTTGATCTACAGACGTGTGCATTAATATTACAGGCTCAACAGAAGCTGATCCCTGTGTAGACAGGCAGTACATCAAATTGTCTGCTCAGTATCTCATCCTGGAAACTGGGCTTATTGGGACTAGTCACAGAAGTAAGTAAGTAAAGAACTGATTTTGTTGAAGGATCAAAACTTTGATTTACAAGTTACATGTATTTTAATTAGGTCTTGTTGAGAAATGGTAAGCTTAGGCAAAAATCTATTCTGAAGGTTTCTGTTTCTATTCCTCTTATTCCTACCTGCCTCCTGCCCAGGAAGTGTAACAGAAAGGTCAACCATCAGTCAGAGTGTGGGCTTTACACCCCAATTAAGGTGTAAATGAAAGTGGGTAAGGTGCAAACTATGTCAATGTTAGCTTTCAAATAATCTCCTGACCTTCCTTAGTGTCAAGTTCAGGAGGCCAGCTTGAACCTTGCAATGCCATATGCACAAATCTATTTCTATTAAAGGGCAAACCAAGGGGAAGTTTCTGAGTAAGGAGGTAGGCTTATACAGCCCACTCAAATTTCTAAATGTTGGTCCATTGTCTGCTTTCCAGAAAATTTAATTAGGTACTTCCCCAGTTAATCTGAAAATTCCTTGCCTGCCTTAATTCAATCAACCAAGTATGAGGTGATTCAAGGATATTAGTTTTTTTTCTATTTGCAAATTGGTACAGCATTTTATGCTGCTTGAGCATCCACTCTGGAATCCTGAGCATGCCATGAGCAGGGCAGCTACCCCAGAGGTGAGTGCTGAAGTCTGGTGTCATTGAAAAGGAGGAGTTCTAAGCATTGCTTCCTGGACCAGCGCGAGTTTTTTATACGATAGTAATATAATATAAAAGAAACAAAAATTCAGTGGAAAAAAGACTAAAACCTTCATTCATACAGAAGGGCAGGGTTCTGCAAAGTGATTTTAAGATAACCAGAATTATGTCTTGTCCTCATTCATTTTCACTGGTTTCTTATAAGCCCATAGATCCCCGTGGTTTGACAAGCACCCTTTTTAAAATGCATAGGGTGGCTGCTGGCATGCTACTACATGCTGCCAAAAAAAGGCTGGGCCGATGGGTGTCAAATCTATTTCTCTAACATTTGTACTGTTTCTCTCTGTTTCTGTGAAGGGGCTTGGCACTAAATCTGAATAAGTATCTCAGGGTGTTGAAAAACCACACCACAGTCAAAGGAGAGCCATGAGTATTTAAATGAGGCAGACTAGATCCTGTTCATCTTCAGGAGTTCCTCTGTTGAATACAAAGGAGAAATAAACAAAATTATGGTTGGCAGACTGAACCATATGAATAAGGAATTGGGCACTTGTGCTCCTTGTGAAGTAACTGGTTACTTAAAATAGCAGACTGGATTATGAATTGCATTAGGGAAAGAATAGGTTTATCAGTGACTCATTTAAATAAACGAAACTTCAAAATGAAAATAAAGTATAATTATTTTGAATTATCTCTTAAGGTAATCGAGTATCAGAATGTAAAAAATCTCAATACAAAGTAATTTACTGTAATAAAAAATAGTGTTCACATCAGATTTGTCACGCTTTTTTGGCAAGTGAGATGTCTAAGATGAAATTATTATACAGGAAGATCAAATCATTGTATCTAGTAACTGATGAAAATCACTCAAACATTGCATAAATTAAAGATTAGTTCTGAAGGTGGCTTTTTTATGCATCACAGGAACAAGGTTTTACTGATTAATGTCAGAGGACACAGAAAACATTTCTTGGCTGAGGTGGTCTGGAAAAAAAATGAAAGTCATTTTTATCAAGACCTTTATATTAATGAAGCTGGAAGAGGTATGCATGTAACAAAAACATCCTTCTGGCCTAGAGAAGAAAAATGTCAACAAGGAAAGTTAGATGCTATGATGCCTTAGGTTAAAAATAAATTCCCCTCCTAGGCTTGTAGTTGTATAAGTTGCATACTGAGGCAGAGTAAGACATTTTTGAGCAGAATTTGGAAGTGATTGTTGCAAGATGTTGTAGGAGATGAATGGCTGAACTGATGCACTGTGGCAGTGATTGGTGATCTTGGGAGTTGTGAATGAGTGTCAGGCAGTTCAGCCACTCTCCTGCCTCCAAAATGAAAGTGGGAGGAAGGTCTGGCTGCCAAGAATTGTGTGTACATGTGTGCAGAGAGAGGGGGCAGATGAGGACACGTTCTGGTAAGTGACTGCTGGGAAATCTAACATACTGCTGATAAAGAAATTATGTGATTCTATCACGTACCCATGTTCTACCATGTTCAATTCTCTGGATATTTTCCCATTCCTGATAGCCTCATTTACTTCAGGCATGCCAGGAAGGGTGGCCCAGTGTCCCTGCAGGTCTGGGGAGGCATCCTGTGTGCTGGTATGGGAATGGGAATCCACAAAAGGCAGAGAAAGCAAAGTGCCTGTGAAGTCTGACCTCACTGGCAGCACAGACCAGGTGGGTGGATGAGTCAGACTGACAGAAAACTTGGTGTAAACTCATCGTAGTAGCTTTCCATCTGCTGGTAGCGCTCTCACATTCACAGGTTTTCTAGGTACCTCAGGAAGATGATGCACTTGAGACTCTGTGTGCTGTAAAATGAATTTTATAAGCACACAACACAAGCTATCAATTTATTCATGAGTATTTCTGTTCCTCCTCTCCCTTTAATTCATGGCTTTGTGCATATTTTGGTCCTTTGGGCACAGCTGTTAGTTCCCTCTGCAGTCAGCTCCTTCCCTTGCTCATTGTCTCACATGCACATCAAACCAGCCAGCCCCAAGCTCTGCTCTGCCACATGCAGACTGAGCTGCCTGACTTAAAGATAATGCTGATTTCTGTACTGAGAGCAGCCTCTGCAGTGCTGATATGAGAGTGCTGATGTGTGTGGGGTGTCCAGGCAGTGCATCACACAACACAGCTGCAGCTTTGCAGCTTCCCACAGCACACTGTGCCTTGCAACCACCTCTAGAGCTTCCAAGTCTGCACCCAAGGCTGGTGGCAATGCTGCCTTTCACAGCAGTGAGTCAATGATCAAACCCTGGCACAGTGAGGGAAAAGTAGGGGGAAAAAAATCTTAAAAAGAAACAAGGAAACTGGCTGGGAGGTTATTAGCAGGTGTTGTAAGTTATTCCCTTTTTAACTCTGTAAAATGGATTAGATTTCCAACTGGTGACATTTTTTTAATCCAAACTGGCAAAATAGACCACCAGCTGTGGCAAAAGAACTTACAAGCTGAAAATATCTAAAATATTTATAATGTTTTTGTATTTAAAGACCAACAAAACAATACAAATAAAATGTAAACAATATGTGAATCCATTAACATAAAACATTCAGATTTTGCCTTATGCTGCACTAAAATAACAGCAGTGTATGCTTTTCTGTGTAAAATTTATAACCCCCCATTTTCCTATAATTTAAAAGCATTAATTTACTCACATGAGCTACCTAATAATTTTAGCATTTTATTCAGGTATGAGTCAGATCCAAAAACAACTTGACCAGCTTCCTGGTGAGCTGCACCCTGTCCATGCCAAGAGGTCAGGAAGATGCTCTTCCCCCGGCTCTGCAGTGGGACCTGAGCTCTGTAAGCACACTCAAGTTCTCTGTAAGACCTCAGCAAGAAATCTCTTCAGTGTGGGATTCAGTCAATATGAGAAATTTCCCAAATCACCAGCTCCATTATGAGTTACATGCCTGGAAATGTGCATAGAAATTATGTGACCAGCCGAGTACAAAGCCCTCATCTACACAAGAGAACCCTCTCCTAGGATGAAGATGACTTTGGACCGAGCTCCTCCTTAGCTTGAGGTGAACAAAAGCCACAATGCTAACAATGTGTGAACCAGCAGGCTGCAGGCTGGCACAAGTGGAGGAATATCTGGTGCTGTTGAAACAGAGGCATTGTGAAGGCAGGAAACCAAGCACTGTAGGGACACAGGAAGACAAGGCATGAAGGATCAGGCCCTACTTGGGAAAAGTGCATGGGAAAATTACCTAGAATGGAGTTTTAATCCATGGTGCCTGTTCTCTGGAGAATTCCTGCATTTTTACCAGAGATTAATGTGACCTGCACAGCTGACCAATGCATGCCAGGGCACCAAGCTGCAGGGCCAGGCTGTTTCACCCCCTCAATTCAGTCACATCCCTACATTTGTCGGGCTGGGCAGTGCCCACCTCTGGGGCACTCATGGGCTGGTTGAAGTTCTCACCTGGGAGACATGTGAGTGGAAGCTGCAGAAGGCTTCATCCTGCTTCCTGGGAAGTGTCCACCCACTTACCATACATGCTACTACAATTTCCTTACAGTAACAGCAGTTCTGTTCACTTGTTCCTTAAAAATAAATCTGGAAGTGGCCAGACTCCAAACTGTACCCCTTCACAGGACCCAAGAGAGATTGGCTCTTGCCGTTGGGTAGGAATTCAGATACAATTCTTATACCGGAACAGTTAACTTCTAGTGGCTGCTCACTCAGCTTCAGGGTTTCAAGTTGCCTCTTAGAGCTTCCAGTTTTAACCATTTCGTTTCCTGGCACCCAGTTTTCACTGAAGCATTTTCAGGGGGTCATTATGTCTACAACAGCCACTGACAACTGGCTTGTAAGTGTGTCTTTGGTAAGCCCTACTTCTGACTTTATTCAGCAACAACTTCCTGAAATGCATAATGAGTTCATCAAATTGTTTTAATGTGATTATGCCCTTCATGTAAATAAAACAATTTCCTCGTCCTTTTTTCTGTGGAAAAAATTGGATTTTTTATCATCTTGTTAAAAATCTGTTTAAGAGAGTCAAGTCCAATACAGTTCTCAGGTAAGTTCCTGCACCCTGAGAAAACAGAAGATGTTATTATCTTAATTTATGTGTGATAAAGCACTGAGGCCAGCAGTTCTTGTTCAACATTCCCTGACATGCTCAAAAGTCTTTGATTTTGGATAATTCAAGAGCCAAGAACAATGTCATTCAGTAGTGGAAAATTCAAACAGATTAGAAATGATTTGGTTTTGCAGGATTCATGCTAGCGCAAAGGCAGCTGAGGGAGTTATTATGGGATCAGTTTCATCTACAACCTTCTGACATCATTTAGGCTCTTTCTTTGCAAACAATTATGTATGTACTGAACTTTAAATATGTAGCTGTTAAAAGTGCCACATGAACAATATGCTGGGATCCTGGTAACATTCAATACCAAAAAATTGCTAATTATGTGAGAATAAAGCTATATATTCATGAGCACCATCTACTGGCATATTCCTATTAGCTCAAAATGTGCTTATAAGCAAATAACACACAAATCCACAGACAGGCTGAGGTTGGAAGGGAACTCTGGAGGGCACCTACCTGGTCCAACCCCTCTGCTCAAGCAGGGTCACAGCAGAATTCACAGGACTGTGTCCAGATGGCTTTTGGGTATCCCCAAGGATAAGAGATGTCATATGTACACCAAGACCAATGCACCATGTGTAAATATTCATTAACAATTATATTTATCTATATCTATAAAGATACATATATAGATATAAAATAAATAAATATATATTCATATAAATATTCATTTACAGTTTTTATATATATAAATACATATATAAGAACACATTTCAAGTAGGGAATGTGGTTAGAAGGCAGTATAGTGTGCTTTTACTCAGCTCTGAGTAAAAATGCTTTACCTGAGTAAAGGCATTCAGAGAGAATGCCTAGAATAAGAATCCAGATTTAGGTATCTACACATAACCTGAGCCCAGAATTTAACTGCCTAAAAGGTTTCCAGCAATAGTTGAGATAGTTTTTGGGTATCCTTCCTATGGTGCCAAGAGTGCAGGAGATCTTTCATCCTATGTTCTACCATACTTCTTTCCTAGACATTCCATATCACAGACCATGCCATCTGGCATGGCACTAGAGATATATGTGTAAGCAAACTTTTGAGTACTCAAGAGATAACTTCAATACATGGAGGAGAGTTTCTCCTTAATAAGAATAGAAACTGCAGAAGCCTTAATTTTAACTTTCAGAAGTATCTCCATAGGGCAAAACATACCCACCTCAGTAAAATAGGAATAAATAACTCTATAACCAAGTTTTCAACATTCAACCAATGTACAATGTACAGAAAAAAATAATTTTAGGCAATGGAAGAGTTTTATTTGACTTGAACAATGCTAGGAACTTTTTAGTCCAAGTATTTCAAGTCCCATGTTGTAAGCACACATTGAGACGTCTACCCGGAAGACATCCTTTTGGAGTCCTACCACTCTGAACAGAATGCATCTCCTTGTGTTTGCATGTTGAGGGGTATTAGTGTGAACAATCATGACTCTGACTGACCATTCAGCAGTGCTTATGCAAGTATCTTCCCTTACTACAGGCACAATACCTTCATTGACCCCACATGCATGATTGTACTTAAAAGTCTTAAAAATCCAGATTAAGCATGTATCTGAGGCTCTTTGTGCTGTTAGAATTTATAAACTAATACAATTTTTATACATATGCAAACTGCATTTAACAAAGGTTTTCCTTTATTGTTTCACTGTAATAAACCACAAAGGGGTTTGGTTGGCTGATTGGTTGGTTGGTTGGCTTCACATCTGCATAGCAGCTGTATTATTTCCAAGTACATCACCTCACAACTGGACAAAGCATTGCTTTTTCCATGAGACCATAATGGATGTGACCCTGCATAAGCAAGTCTGGAAAAACCTGATGGCTTTTCTTATCTGAATGTCAAGAAATGGAACAAAGATTAAGTTTCCAAGGAGAAGAGCCCTTCATCATTTTCAGCCAACTTTAAGCTTTGATTCCTATATTTATACAGTTCATTACTTTTTCAGAAGAAGCAAAATGTTCTTGTTCCATAACTGAATCAAGCTATGCATGAGGATTTAGCAGCATATATATTAATAATTGCATTCTCTCTATTTTCTTAAAGAGAATATGTAACACAAAGGAAGTCAACAAGAATTATTCTCCAAGAAAAAGCAACAGCTCAGCTTCACAACATTAACTTTGACAAATATTCATGAAACCGTAACTTAACAGGTCCAAAAAAGGAAATAGCTCATATTTAAATTAATTCATTTCCACAACTATTCTCATTAATCTCTTCTTATGTAGGCTCATATTTTAAACATAAAAGAACCTCTTGCTCCCATTTCCTATGCTATTTTAGCTTCATGCTTTCTTAGAACAGCTGCACCCAACTTCATATTTATGCAAACATCTTCTTCATACTATTTTCCAGCTTCTTTTCCACAAGTTTACAGAAATATGTATTATTAGACATAGAAAGTACACTTTTTGATAGCACCTGTGGGACTTGGGATCTTGGGTTTTATTAAATTTCAATTGCAGCTGTGATTTCACCTTTATATATCCCTCAAAAACCAATTGTTTGACGGAATAAGATCAAACTTGTTCTCTACAATGCCACTTAAACAATAAGATATTAATTTTAACTTCTGATACATTTGATATCATTAAATATTAAATATCATTAATTCCTTAGAATTTCCTTAGTACAAAACTGACTGTATAACACACTGTAATTTTCAATTAATGCAATGGAATCTTAAATCAGAGCCTAGAAATTACACCTTCTAGATAGGTTTCTATTTCTGTGTATGACACTGTGTTACTGCATTGTTTCTTTATATTCTTTGTTGCTCAATTTGCTCATTTGCAAAATAAATACTAAAAATGTAATTATTTCATGTAGAAATTTTGAGCATCCAGACAGAATAAAATAGGCTATCATTGTGCAGATGTTTACCCTGGACCAACGTTACACAGTCTTTCAAAAATACCTTTTTTTTCCACAGCGAACTCTTGTTCAGAGTGTTCAGAGTGTTTGCCACTCTCTGAAAAGTATTTTCTTCTTTGCAAATATTTTATGGTCTTTCAGACCCCCTTAGTCTAGGGAAGCACAAAATATTTTTCTTTGAAAAAAAAAAAAATCCATGGATATGACCATGAAAAATGTGTTTCTCCTATAAATACCTTAAAATATCTAACCAATTAATCTTGCTTTGCAGAAGCTGGAGGAAATCTGAGCTCCTAGAAAACTTTTCCCAATGATAAGAAAACTGCCCAGTGTGCAGAAATGCATGATCAGAGCAGGGATGAGGTTGGCATACATCTCTGGAGACCATCTCATTGAGCCTCCTGCTCAGAAAAGAGTCAGAGCTGTTTGCTCAGGGTGTCCATTGCACTGTCTCCAGAGATGAACACTTCACAACCTCCCTGGGCAACCTGTCCTGGTTTTTGTCCACTCTAACAGTAAAAGTGTTTTTTCCAACACTTAAATGGAATTTCTTTGCCTCTTGTCCTTTCATTGGTAAGAGCCTGGCTCTGTCTTCTCTACCCCCTTCTGTCACTGCTGAGATCCACGTGACATTTCTCTCTTCCCAGCTCCCTAAGAATCTCCTTAAATAGGAGATTCTCCAAGTTCTGTGTTTCTGTGTCCCTTCCTTAGATTTTCTGCAGTCAGTCTATGTACTGGGCAGTCCAGCTCTGGACACAGCATGTGCCATATAATGTACTTGTTCCCAAAATGAAGATCTTAGGTGATCTGAAATGGTATGGTCATACCTTCATTTATCCTCTTCACCTGAATTTTCATTAAAATCTGTATCTTTTACCATCCTTTTACGGATGAAACACCTTTTAAAAATCAGTGAGTGTTTAAGGTGTGGATCAATGTTGTAATATGGCATTTAGTCTTTATGTGAGAACAGCCTGCTTTAATTGGCTACTCATTTAGACTTGGGGTCTCTTCCTGGCAGGTTGATTAATACAGATTCTTTGTGCTTCATCTCTGTACATCATACTCTTTGACTTGGTAGGCAGTTTTTTTTCTGCTGCCTTCTAAACTTTGCCCATTGTATCTAATTCAACAACACTTCAAGCCAATAATGAAAATATTGTTGTAGATCTAATATTTAACACCTTATCTTAAAATTGCTCTATATGGAAAATTCAGATATAGTCAATGGGTATTGCAGGATCAGACAGACAGCAGATTATTTAGGCTTGTGGTAAGGAAATATTGCTAGGAAAGGATTTAGATAAGAAGGAAATTGCAAACTAAAAAATAGCTCAAAATATAAAAATGAATGCACAATAACAACAAAAAGACCATCTAAAATCCCTACTTACATTCTCAAAACTGATGGTTAGTCTAGTAGAGAAAAGAACACAAGTTTAAATGAGTTTAGACTACTTTACTTACACTGACTTGCATTGAGCTCAATGTTCCTCATGTATACCATGCTAGTTTCACAGACAGTTACCTGATCAATAATTCTTTTTTGCATGGAAAAAAAATCCTCTTTCTAAATAAAGCTCCATTTCTCTAACAATTTAGTTTTGAAAACACCAATATTAATAATAGTCTGCAGTCCTTTGAAGAATCTTAGGAAAAACCATACACATTTATAAAAATCATGCCAAATTACTGCTAACTGAAAATCAAAGGTCAGACAGTTTTATTTCAGACTGGGACAGAAGGGACAACAAGGCCATAAAACTAACAGAGGATCCTAAATAAAATTAGAGAGAGGGAAAGTCCCACTTCTAAATGTCTATGGGAATTCTTCAGGCAGACAATGATCTGTTTGTCATCTCAAGGTAGAGAATAATCTCAAGTTCATTTGCACAGAGCCTGATCTCTTATCTAAAGTATATATCCTGCAGAGCCTGAGGGGGTGGATAGGTAAATATTTCCTGTGAGTGAAACCAACAGCTCTCCATAGATTAAATCCTCTTGCAGCAAGCTAGAAATCTATTAAATGTTGTTTACAGTGATTTCACGACTATAAGGCGCACCCTTTTGACTAAAATTTTGATTGAAACCTGGAAGTGCGCCTTATAATCCAGTGCACCTTATATATGGACAAAGCTCAGAAATTTGCCAACCTGGAAGTGCGAGCTGCGGCGGCAGCTGCGAGGGCAGACATGGGAGCAGCCACGAGGGCAGCCGCGAGAGCCACGGCAGCCAGCGCTGGGGGCGGACGGAAGTGCCGGGGCCCGTGGCACAGGGAGGGCACCTGGGGCTGTGTTTAAAGGCAACGCCGATCCATGAAAAATGTTTGCAAATTGAGCACCTGCCATAAAGCCCGCGACCGTGCGATTCCATTACTAATTTGTTACTTTGTTGCGCGTGGATCCTCGCTGCAAAAAAAAAAGTGTGCCTTATAGTCCAGTGCACCTTATATGTGGGCAACCTTCGGAAATTTGCCGACCACCTGGAGGTGCCCCTTATAATCTGGTGTGCCTTATATTTGTGAAATTACTGTACTTGAATTATGTATGCACCTATACATACTAAGTATTAGGAACTCAGATAGGAAAAAAGCTTAAAACAATGATTTTACAATCATGTTAACTGTATGAAAGTAAACAATTAATGGACACCACTTGTGAAAGGAGTACAGCAGGAAAAGTTTATGATTAGCTTGATAAGCACCGAGCAGATTGCTGGCTGCTACTGAACTCTGTGAATGTGCAGCAGCGTGGTGGGAAATTCTGAGGAAGGATTTGATTGAGCACAACATAGCAGCTAGGCAGACATTTGTCAACAGAATGGTGCTTTCAGTCAAAGTTATTCCGGTTTTTGGGGTTTTTTTCTTCCCTCAGGCACTGGAATTTTGGGTGTGAAGCAAAGGAATCCTTGATCAGTTTCTGATTCAGCAATATTTTCCTTAACTAAGAACAGCTGCCATATGTTGCCTCCCGTGAAGTGTTCCAGAGTATTGGACAAACACTGGGCATATGTTTCATAAATAAGCAATAGGCAAATAGCAAATATATTTGCACTATGCTGTAGTCACCAGGTACAGAGGATATAATGAGATTTTATGACAACAGTGTTTTTATAGCACAGGAAAATAAAAGTATTAAACTCCTAAGCATGAAAATAAAAAGAAGTCGGATATGGTGTAACAGAAACTTTTATATGGTTTGGGAATTCATGTAACCTGCAGTAGGAATTTCGGGTAAAAAATCCCCTCCAAATCTGAGGACACCAGATGATGCAGCTACAAACAGCAGCAGACTTGTTTGAATTTGGGTTTCAAACACTACCAGATGCCCAGCTATCAAGGTGGAAAAAACAAAATAATTATGAGCACCCTGAAGTTGGCTTCAATTCGTATACATTAAAAGTCTTCCTTTTACTATCAATGCCTATCACAAAGACAGCTACAGCAGGCTATGGAACAGTTGGAGAGATTGTTCTTCAGTTTAGTGCAGAATGCCAGGCATCTTTTTTGTAAGAATGTCCAGACAACACTGAAGATTCATCTCAGCTCTCCAGAAAACATAGAAGTGTACAAAGATTAAATATGAAAAATAATTTTTTAGGATATTCTTTTCAGTTTCTATTACTGGGAATAAGACCAGATGGACATTGCAGTAAAAGGAGATGTCAAATCATATTTAGAACATTTGGAAGTCTACTTTTTAAACTAGCATTAAGAGAGGCAAAGTTGTAAAAAATTCAGCTGGTTTGTGAGGTAGAGAATATCACAGAAGGTGATCAAATGGCCACATTAGCTTTAAACCTTTTATCAGTATATGCATAAATATTCCTGACTTGTTTAATTTGTTTTTCCTAAGATTTAAAGAATCCATTTGGGCAACATAATGTCTCTGAAATCTCCTAATGATGTCTATTTAAAAAAAAAAACAAACAAGGTTAGCAGGCAACTAGACTGTACACAGGATAGGGTGAAAGGGTCAGGACTGAGAAAGACAAACTGACCCAGGGGAGTCAGGTCTGACCCAGGGGAGTCAGGAGTATGTGAAAGAACAGCACAGATGGATTGGTGCATGTCCACTCAAACCAACAAACGATGTGCTGTGCAGAAGCAAAAAAGCAGTGTGGCCACCCAGGACTATTTGGCCACCACCCTGAAATGAGAGAGACATGAGGAACACGTTCCTAGGTCAGGCTATTGACTTATCTTCACAAATCACACAACTGAAATGCCTAACAGGGAAGAAGTAGCCTATATGACAACTGACAGAAACTCAGGGTAACTCGAGGCTATAAAGAGATACTACAAACTCCCAGTTAGTGGAATCTCCAGTCACTCCCTAGGTAGCATCACTTAACTAGACAGTTTGCCATTGCAGACACAGAAATGCTCACATTGACACTCAGGATACTCACAGAGAATACCTTACACTGACAAACTACAAATTCCTTGGGTTTAAAAACAGTATAAACAAGAAAAACTGCATCAGTAGTAGGTTATTTCCCACATGATAAATGGCAAACTCAGTAGTAGCAGTGATGTCAAAAAAATCACTGCACTTTTTGATGATACTCTTATTTGCAAGTTTAGGCTGAAATAAAATCAAATCTTCAATTCAAATTATTAAAATCTCAAATCAAGGTTGTGGCATTACATAAATAAACATACAATTACAGTTACTGGAGAGTTGCCTATATTTAAAAGTATCAAATTTTAGCAATCTATTTTCCCTTGAGCAAGAATTAGTCTGCTACTTTGCACACACCAAAGACCCACAGCACTCGGAGAGAAGCACAGCCTTAAAAACTTGTATAGCAGACCACAATATTTAAATTATCACTTGCAGTGTTGAGCAATTAAAACTGCCATGTATTCTCATTACAGCTGCTTGTGAGTCAAAAGAATACTGTCACATGTCCTGCTGCATTCACCAAAATGAACACAAATCTTTACTCATGCTGAGTGTGTCTCCACTAGATGTCAAGGGAGTAGGATTTCCTCACCTCAACTCTTTTGTCCTCCTTGAGCCATCTAGGTACTTTTCAGACACTTTCTCATTAACTAATACTTTTCCATTACCCAACATAGAGTTATATCCATGCCACTACAGTCTTGCTGCAGTTCTTTTCCATATATTGGTATAGACAGCAATTAGCTTTGCCTCTGGCTTGCAAGGGAATCAATGAGATCCTGGTATCTACGCTGTTTGGGGAACTCCATCTGACTCAGCTGAAGACCAAGGTCACCAACTGGCTCCCAGTGTATGAAGTTCATATAGTCAGTAAAATTGTGTGGATGAAGTAAATCATACATTGTTAAATAAACCACTGAGAACAATCCTGTTTACTATTTACAAAGGAACCATTAAGAGCTGCAAGAGCTGCTCAAGAGTGGCACAAACCACTTAATACTCCCCAAGCCTTTGTGAGGGACATCATTATCCCATTCATTTCAGCACTGAAATCCAGAAATCCCAACTAAGACAGCAAGTAATGGTGAAGAATGATTAAAAGAAGACTTTGTGGACAGGTGTGTCTAGAACAATAGATTTATAAATAATTACAGAAATTTCACACATATAAGGCACACTCTTTTGACTGAAATTTTGATCAAAAACCGGAAGTGCACCTTATAGGCCGGTGCGCCTTATATATGGACAAATTTTGGGAATTTGGCAGCCTGGAAGTGCGAGCCGCAGTGGCCGCTGCACAAGGGAGGCTGTCCTGGCGAGGGGGCCTGCTGGCATCAGACGGGGATGCCGGGGCCCGCGGCACAGGGAGGGCACCTGAGGCTGCGTTTAAAGGCCACGCTGATCTGTGAAAAATGTTTGCAAATTGAGCACCTGACAGTACACCCTGTGAGCGCGCGATTCTGTTACTAATTCATTACTTTGTTGTGCACAGATCCTCGCGGGTGGGGGGGAAAGGTGCACCTTATATGCCGGTGTGCCTTATATATGGACAAAGTTTGGGAACTTGCCAACAACCTGTAAGTGCGCCTTACACTCCGGTGCGCCTTATACACATGATATTACTGTACTTATTTTTTGTATTTTAGAAACAATAGCAAGTTCAGGGGGGAAAAACCCCTTCTTTTGGACACAGGTTTCCAATGGTAGCTTTGATTTACAAATGCAAAATCAAAACCTATTGTATTCCTCTGATGAAGCACACTGGTGATTATTAAGCTGCACATAAAGAGAGCTTGCACCCATCAAACAGGGACTTCATTCTCTCATTTGCATTCACAGCTTGATTTAAATACTCAATAGAATATTGAAACCTCCTCAGTGAGATGGTTAAGGTTTATAGTATTCTTGTCATCTTAAATAGTATTAAACCCAGAGAAATTCAAAAGCTCAAATGAAAAATCTGGCATTTTTAATGAAAATATATAGGGACAGTCTTCACACTTCTGGAAACAGACAATTTGCCCCAAAATACTATTTTCATATTCATCATAATAATTTCTGAGATCTGGTGAAAATTTTGTTTCCTACCAACTTCTGAAAAATCAGGAAGGCATAAAATTCTGATCTTAATAAATGAAAAATATGTGATTTTAATATGTAGTAGACTTCCAGTGAATCTTCCATAGTGGAAAAGAAATGTGAGCTCTCAAACCCATGTCTGTAGGGTACCAAGGTGCTGTTAAACAACAGAAACAAACACAGGCATGTCTTCCTTCTTTTTGCCTTCTGCAGCTCAGGCTTTATGCTTCATGGAACAGCCTTACTATAAAAGAGATTTAGAGGGGAGTTGCATGTTTGTTTTAACCACGATTTTAAAGAATTATTCCCAACACCTCAGGTACAGAATATAATTCAATCAGGAGAGAGTTCTCTTCCACCTAGGCTCTGGTTCCCCTCTGACAAGACAAATAATCAAACTTTAAAAATTTTAAATTTTATTTTCTATGCTCTGAAGAAAGTAGAGGGAAGAACAAAAGCAGATGAATAATAACAGCACAGTGCATGAGAAAAAACAACAGCTAAACAGTGTTAAATGTCATTAGCATTCTGGAAATATTTGTGGCCTTTCATACTCAGAAAAAAATGAATCTACATAAGCAGTATTTCCTCTTGAGAACAATACCAACAGCCTTTGATTTAGCAGGGGGATGGTCATAAATGTGACATTAAAGTGGGATTAACTTATTTGGATCAAGATTCATGTTCAAGATTCATGAACTTGTGTTTCAATACCACAATCACATTCTTCTCTTACACAACAAATAATGTAATCTTCTGATGATTCCAGTGAAAACTGTTGATCATCCAGAATGTTTGCTCCCCAATTTCAAAGCATGTCTGAAGATCATACAGTTTTTCTCTGCCATAGATTTAAATAAAATAGTGCAATATCATTAACAGAAAACCAGGCACAGATTCAGAGCAACAGATGCACTATAAATTCTTGAAGAACCAATACAAAAGGAATTTATAATGCAAAGGAAAGACAAAGAATAGGATTACCCAGGGGATGATAAAAATCTAATAAATAAAGGAATAAATAGGGTTTATTGCCAAAGGTATAGATCTGAAGCTTAAGCATAAAGTGACAATTCAGAAACAACTGAGAAAATATGAAATTGTGTAAATCTTTCACAAATAGGGAAGTTTATTTTGTGGCAAGAGATAACATGTAAAAATATATGTGAGATAAATTGTGTTCCGTGCTGCCAGAGGAGGTAACGAATTAACTGAAGGAATATAATAAGGGAATGTGAGGGTCATAAGTGGTGCAGTTAGCATGAGGAATAATGAGAAAGAAATGAGTGGAAATAGAAGCAAGAGAAGCAAATTAATGTTTGAATAAAACTCAGAAAGCTTATTAGAATTTTTTTTTTGCCCTGCAAATCTTTTCCCAGAATACAAGGTTTCATTCTCATTAGATTTTTCAGTGAAAAATATTGACTCTTTGTCAGAGAAAACAGAAACTTCCCTTAGACAGCATTTTCCCACCATTTTCTGATGAACCTTACAGAAAACTCTTGCTAGCCTCAAGATACATCTATTCAACTTGCCCACAAAGATGGACAGATGAACTTTCAGTCAGCTTTGGTGCCAGTGAAGGCTGTGGGACTCTGTGCAGACTATCAGACCTGGGTTAAGCACTGTGTGTCATGATGGCTCCACACACCAAGGTCTGCATGGCCCAAAATAACTAAGGATTTACTTGTGCAGGTCAAATCTGCCTCTGCACTGTGACTAAAATTTGCATTTGCAGTTTGAGTTGAGTGATGTGCTCCAGATTTATTAGAGCCTGAAATGCTGCCCCATTTCTCTGCATCCTCCTGGCTGCCCTAAACTAAACAGGCTTTATCAGGAGGAGTTGAGACATCAGGACCAGCAGGACAACTGGGTGACAGGCACTAGCAAAGCACGAAAAGCTGGAGCTATGAGAATTTGCAGATATTAAGAAATCAAAAGGACAACTCCGTGGATTGAGAGTCCATCAAACTGATGCCAAGGACCTGCGGGATCCAAGGCTGGGACAGGGGCTTTAGGGAAACAAAGCTATAAAGCAGGGATGGAGGGAATGGAAGGCTCTTTCCACATCTTGCAAATAAAAAAATATGTTTAAGTAATGTTTTAAAAAAAGGTGTTTAAAAATATGTTCCACCAAAATCCTTTACAGAAGGATAAAAATATTCAGATCTAGAATTCAGAAACTAGGATTTTATAAAAAAAAATGGTAAACTCATTTTACTCAAAACATATAATCAGTAGATTGAAATGGTTTTGCACCAAACTTATCTACTGGAACAGCTAATGAATCATCTATTGTGTTACAAATCTCTCTTTCTCTGCAAAGTTTTACATCAGGAATCACTGCTAATAAAGTCAGAAGAAATAACATCTCTTTTCAGAGAAGTTATTATCAGAGTACAATTACTCAGTAGAATTTAAATGTTAAAGGAAAAAAATAAAAGAAAAAACAGAAAAGAAAACTTTAAAATAAAGGAACTTGAGCCAAATGGCTCCAGCCTGAGAAACAATTACTCTCAAGGGAATATATGCTGTCAGCCTCTTGAATTTTTCCTCAGTCTGCTTTTACTCTGTACTGAGTAGCATAAAAAGAAGGAAATCGAAACCTGTGCCCTCTGGGATGAATAGATCTAGAGAAAATACATTGCCTTCTAAGCCATTAAGTAACTTCAACATTCAATAAGCACAAGTAAAATAATACAAATGAAAAAGCACAAATGAATAGTATTCATTAGGATGAGTACTAAGTCTTCATACTTGGCTGTGGCATCTTATAGTCAACACAGTGATATGAAGTAAATTCAAAACTCCCTTAATAGTCCCTTTATAATGATGATTCTCCAGACCCCATAAATCATTAGCAATTACCAATACTGGTATTTGTTCGGTATTTTGGAATAGTAAGTGATTTAAGGTCTCTGTGCTACACAGAGAGTGATAAACTAATAAAAAAGCCACCTGCTCCCTTGTTCTCTGTAAGAAGGATTTTTCAACTGTACATAGGGTTTTAGAGGGTCCATGTGGGAAGGTGGAGACTCTGCAATGACACTTCAACATCAAAGAAACCTAGTGACTATAGTTAATTTGGAACAGTCATTAATTTCAATGTGTTGCTAGCATAGGATCAGGAGCATGGAGAATGGAATATTAAATCCAGAAGTGTGGAAGAAGCCCAGAACTGCAGCTGGAGTCCCAAAGTCAAGTACTGCTACTGTGACTTTTCTGAAAAGTCACAAAGAAATTCCTGAAATAAGCCTGTAACATTGACTACACTCCTAGTAACTAAATCCAGAGAATTGTTTTCAGGTACTAGCAATATTGCCCGAGGTCATTCATACGAAATAAAGGACTCCTTTGGAATTAGAAATCAAGGAGCCAGACTTGTTTAGCAATTCAAACAGTGTGAAATAGCCAGAAGGTGTGATTTCTTTAGATTAATAAAGAATAACCCAAAGGACTCTGAAGTCAAAGCACAACTAAAGAACCAGTCAAAGCTGCAGCACTTCATCTCATCAGACTTTTGACAGCATGTCCTGAGAGAGATTATTTTATCTTCAAAGTGACACAGACTCTTAAGTTTTGTTCACTGAACCAGGAATGTGGTGCAGACCCAACTTCAGTCACATTACCAATAGTGAAATCCATTTCAAATACTGACAGGATTATACTGACCCTCAAAGGTATCTTTCAAGCTGGTTTTCTTTTGCTTTCCATCAGAGGAGACATTTCTGACTAACTAAACCTCCATGTGCCAAAGCTCTCTTGTAACTCCCCTGACTTAAATAAGCTCTGACTAGTTATAGACTTGACCCTAGAGAGTTACTTCACTCCTAAGCACAGCTTATTTACAATTACAGATAAAATGATGTCAAGGGAGCTGTTTACCTAAAAAAAAAAAAACCACAAAAAATCAAACACAAAGAAAACAACACAAACCAACAAACACAAACAAAGACATGAAAAAAAAAAAACCTCAACACAGGAAAATCATGTCACATCCCACTTCTACAACTGTCTTTCCCCCTCTATCAGTCTGTGAATGCTTTCTTCCTCTTTTTTAGCCTGTACTTCCCTCTTTCAACATTCTGGTTGTGGGACAGCCCTGTGTTTTAGTGATGATGGAAAATGCTGCCACAGGAAAATGCATGAAAACTTCCTTTCCTCCTTGGGTGGTATACAGTGGAACCATTGCAAAGCAGTGTATTCCACTTCTGCTGAGACTTTTATCCTGTGCTTGTCAGTAAATAAAGTACAAATTAGTGAGTAATGGCTGATGCTATAGAAGTGATTTACAAATTTTAATTGAATGTATAGCATCCCAAAGAGTTCAGTTAAAGATCTTCTTTTTCAACATTGCCTTAATTGAGTCATGCAATTAAACAAATTAAGGCTTTACATATCAAAATTTTAAACTAAAATCAGTGAGTGTTCACCCATTAAACTATGCACATGTGTAGGTAATTTGTTGAACTATAGTTTTTGCATGGGATAAATTAAAGCATTTGTAAAAAGTCAGAAATTCCCTACCCTCCAGAAAATGAGATCTGTATTATTCAAAATTTGACATTCAGTATCACTATTCACTACTTACAGAGCAAAAACATTAAATATTTAAATTAAAATTATGCATTTGCCACTCTCAGTTGGGGTATATGACTAATCAAAAATAAACTGAGTAGCTCGAATTCTTAAATTATGGACAATGAATAAAGTGCTGACTCACATCACTTATTACATTTGTTTGTCTGAGAGATGCTTAGTATGAGAGAAGAAATGTCCTCCTTTAGCTCTTTGCAAAATGGCTGTTATAGGGACATCCAAGTAAAAAACAGGGACATGAGAATAACTTCAGTAATCGTAGAAAGTTCATTTCTTTCACTTCATCATTTTCTCTTTCACTAGTTCATTTTCCTTTAATAATTTGTTTATTAATATTTTTTCCACTAATCATGCTTTTTACTTCACAATATTGATCATCATCATAAATAATCCAGTTATTTTATCAGGAGATTTGCCCAACAGAGGTGCCTTTTGTCCTTGTAAATTCAGTCACCTGTATTTTTTTTCATCTAGGGAATCAAATATCACCTTCCAGGTCTCTGCCCTTCATCCAAGGACAATGAGAAAAGCCATTCCAGGACCACCTCTGCCTTGTGCTGAGAAGGAATAAGTACCATAAGTAAGAATCTACATGCTGAACACATGGCTCTTGGTTTGAGTTCTGTCTCTTAAACTCATTCTACACATCACTAACTTCTCCTTGTGAAACAAGGCCTTTCATTTTTTAAAGTCATATTCTTGCCTTTTTTTTTAATCAAGCTGTCCTTCTATCCCAGAAAACTCAGACTCTGTTTCTAATCAGCAGAAAAGAGAACAAGGCATGAAGAAGAAAGCAGCACATCACACTAGACTACCCTAAAAACCTTGTATAGATTGTCTCCTTTAATGAATAATGAATCACAAGCACAAGTCTATTTGGAAATTCTCCAGCAGGTCATTCCTGTACCCTCAATGACAATACTACTGGGATAAGAAGTTACAGCCAACAATGTCATGGAGATCAAAACAGCCTTAAATAACGTTGACTTCTTTTTTTTCAGCTTAGACATCAGCTTCTGGATGCAATGAATTGGCACTGAGCAAGAAATAGACCTGCTACAGGATACCACATTGTTTTGTGGGCAAACAACTTTTTCAATAAAAAAACTAAAATAACTTCACTTTCGCCAAATTCTGCATGAAATGCATCAAAACTATAAGGCCATTGAAAAAATCTGAACCTTTTAAATGAACGTGCTCCATTCTTACCATGTGTGAAACAGCCAAGCATGTAAGTCATCCAAGATGCTTCATACAGGACAACCAAACAAATCTGAGAAGTTAGTAATAATTTCATGGAAGCATGAAAATTCATCATGCCAAATGTTATTATAAGATATGGCTGGCCTGACTACTTGCCTCCCAATAGAATCTTTAAAAAAAAAAATAATAAATTCCATCTCTCCTAGGCTTCAGTAAACAATATTGCCCTGCAACTATACTTTTCCCTACCTGAATCCAAAGAGTTTCTTGCCCTTGATCCATCAGAGTACAGTAATTTCACGACTATAAGGTGCACCAGATTATAAGGCGCACTTCCAGGTTGTCAGCAAATTTCCAAACTTTGTCCATATATAAGGCGCACCGGTCTGTAAGGCACACTTTTTTTTTTTTGCAGTGAGGATCTGGGTACAACAAAGTAATGAATTAGTAACAGAATCGCACTATCATGGGGTTTACTGGCAGGTGCTCAATTTGCAAAATTTTTCACGGATCAGCGTAGCCTTTAAACGCAGCCCCAGGTGCCCCCTCTGTGCTGCGGGCCCCGGAACTTCCACCCAGACCCGGCTGGCTTGGCTCCATGGTGCGGCTCGTGCTTCCGGGTTGGCAAATTTCTGAACTTTGTCCATATATAAGGTGCGCTGGATTATAAGGCGCACTTCTGGGTTTCGAGCAAAATTTTAGTCAAAAGAGTGCGCCTTATAGTCATGAAATTACTGTACATTTTTCTGAAACAATAGAAGCAGCTGAGTTCTGTCCAGACTGTCAGTTCATCACTTGGGTGATGAGAAGCTGTGAAAACACTTTGAGAAACAGGATGTCCTGTCTATCAAACACAAGACATTTTGCATATTGTGTACTCAGACCCTCTCCACCACAGACCAGTGTGTGCAGGGAGGTTTGAGCTCTCAAGTCTGCAGGATGTCTTCTGGTTTTGCAGCCCTAGGAACGGATAAAGACTGGATTTCTGACCCTTTGGCAAGATTGTAACAACCACTGAACAGTTACTTTGGACTTCTGTTTTTAAAAAGTGTTTTTGCTCAGGATTTATAACTTTAACTTTATCTATTTGCCTATCTTTGACTTGCTGGTATTCCTGAAGCACAATACACTGCAAAGTAAGGGAGACAGGAATTTATACAAAGTAGGCTGAAAATGTTGTTGGTAAAATAGTAACAGTAGGTAGGAATTTAAATTACAAACTTGTCCCTTTATGTATCATCTCAACGTCCCATGACCATTGGAAGATTTCTCAGCTTTAAATTAATAGGATAAATATCTCCCTCAAACATGAAAAACCTTTAAAGTCTGTGGACTTTTTCTCCCTTCACTTTCAGAGATCAGATAATAAGTAGAGCTCTAAATAAGGCCATCTCTGCCTTTTAGCCAGATAATGCCTTTTACAGCTTGTGTGGCATAAAGAATCCTGGCAATGGAGCTGCATTATATTAAATCATCCATCGGCAACACACACAGAATACATTTGAAGATAATGAATCCTATCTTATGATCCTACTGAATAGCTGTGCTTTCACATCCTTCTCTATTTAGACAATATCATTCCATGCCATGAAAATAAATAAATTTACTCCACACATGAATTATGTATTAAACTTCTTAGACTGATTTGCACATATAGGAAGAAAATTATGGTTGATGCCCACAGTATAAATTGCCTTTTTTGATATTTTATGCTAAGCTTTAGAGATTTATCACTTGAAAACTGGCTCTTTTGGTTATATTTATTGATCCTAACCTAGAAAAAATAACTTTCTCTTAAAGATTTTTTGCTTCTTAGTAATTTGAGCAGCCACATAAAAAGGCAAAAGTTCCTTCTCTTTGTCCTTATTTTGGGTGATGATGGCTATCTTTGTTCTGCACTGCAGTGAGGTAAGGATTTTCCGCTGTTGAATAAAAGTTCAAATCTGGTGCTAGGAATTTACTAGAGTGCTCATGAATGATCTGTATATTTTAAAACCTGTGCAGCTGATGTAAGTATGCTTAGAAGGAGAAGGAACAATTTCCATCTCTCTTTAAAGGATTCTCCAGGTACAGTGCCACTGCACAGAGAAAAGGCATTTGTCTCTGTAGCTCAGTGCTTCTTTCCCACAGTATCTAGAGACCACACCAGCTTCACAGAAAGTAGAAAGAAGATGGAAACATGGACTTGAAGACTTTTTTTCTTGTCGAAGACTTCCTAAAACCCCCACAAAAAATTCTGCAGTTATATGTGCAATTTTTTTTGCACTCTTGGAATCAGAGCTCCTGTATTTTAAGTGGCATATGTTTGGAAATAAACTGAAGCCTAATGTGACACAAGTAGCTGTGATGCATGATATGTGGTCAAACATTTCTGGATCTTGAATAATTTTCCAATTTGCAGAGGCAAAAACAATTCAGCCTCTTAGGAACAACTGCAAGAAAACCTACTGACAAGAATCTCCCCTTTTGCATTACCATTTCTATTCTTTTGCATCTTCATTGTCTCACCACTGCTCTTTATTCACATAAATGTAGCTACATTGTACTAGGATTTTGTTATTTTATTTAAATTCTCAGCAGTATGCCTTCTAGTGCTTTGTCCCAACGAACTATTAATCTTTTATACATCATTATTCTTAGCAGTTTATCACCTATACATTATGTTCCTCAGTTACACAAGGTGGCTATCTCTTTGGGAGGAACAAACCAAAGCTAAGGTCCATGTTCTCCTTCCAGAATCAAGTCAATCTTTACAAGCCTTGGATTGGATTTATGCAAACTCTAGCATTTCACAATTTCTCCCAGTCATTGGGTAAACTCTAAGGTTAAAGATTTTTGAGTTTCAATAAAAAGGGACAATGTCTTCACTATGTGCTCATAAAACAGAAAGTTCTACTTTCCGTTGAGTTATTGTTACTAAGATGCAGTTCTTGGGAACAATTTATTGACTTCTTTTTGGATACTGGCCTAGGTCTCTGGCAGTTTCTTCATCCCTTTACACAGACCCTGTTACAAAGATGTAACTCAGCCATCTGAACATTTAATTCTTTCCATGTATATGGTATATTATTTTTGCAAACACTTCACAGTTGCAATTCATGAACTCAGGAGGTTTTCTGAAGTTCCCATGGATTCTGAAAATGTAATTAGGAGAAACTTGCAAGGTGCTAGATACTGAAATCCAATATAAAGAACTTGACAGTTCATTCCATAAAGCTTCTATCCTTCAAGGCTGAATAATATGCATTAGCTTTTCAAAACACAGACACACTTATAATTTACACAGGTTTATCATTGTTAACATTTCTTCTTTATTTGTTCTTACTTAATACTAAATGTAGAAGAACATGAAAATTCTTTACTTTGAATAGAGGTCACAAGCTGGAAAGGTTGAGACATGGAGTGAGAGATGAGACAGACAAAATGGAGTTGGCCAGATTCCATTGCAACATTCCAATGATGCTGTATTTCTTCACATAGATTTAAATGATGGGTAAAATTTATAATGGCAACGATTTTGTAAGGTGTTCAATCAAGATTCCTTCAAGGCAATGAAGGTCATTTAGACTAGAAATCAAGACATCTACAATCAAATTAGAAAATAATGTACTTATTGAGGCAACTTTTAAAAATAATTGTCAGCACTGCAGATTCTTTTAATTCTTGAGTTTCAAAATAAATTATGAAAGCAAGCATAATTTGAAGTTTTTTTATGATAAACTATTTCTTTCAAAAACAAATTATGCTCTTTTTATCAATTGTTCAAGATGCAAAATGAAAATGGTTTTAATTGTATATGTCACATCCTGTATGTGACAAGATACTACATCAGACCAAGATAAACCAAATAATGGAAGGTAAGCATCAAAAATTAAAAAAAAAAATCATGTCACCTATGGCTGTTTGCAGTTATACTCAGCAGGCTGTTATTGCTGTTATTCTTGAGGACTGTGTGTGAAGAGAGAGCCCTGATATCTGGAGGGCTTTTGTCAGAGCTTAATGATTTGTAAATGTAGGAAAAAAGAGAAAAAGTTAACCCCTTACTTTTTATTTTGATTCCTGTCATCTTCACTGTTAAACTTTTATAATCTCACCTTCTTAAGGAATTTGGCTATATTTTTTTTATTTTAACTATTTTCTTTATGTCTTCAGTTTCTTCTAGCATTTACAGAAAGACTCTACTGAGGTCCAGGTTCAAGGGAGAATTAACTCTAAGGGCCTTCTTATCTTCTTATCCTGATCCAGGCTGATTGCCTTCACCCATTACTCCCTTGGGTATGTATTATGCCTTAAAGAAAATAGATGAAAATGGTGAAAAGAGCAGAGTTCTGAGACAGCTCCCTTTATTTATATCTAATAACTAGTAAGGAGTTTAGCTCATCTATCTTAACGCCTCTCAGATCTGTGATATGTTTTCAGATGTCACAAGCTGGGTAGATGCTTACTGGCAATAGCTGAGATTTTAAGGATACTGAGGATGCAGAGTGTACTTTGTGTACGTGTGTTCACTGTGGGTCCTGCTGGCTCCTCTTGAATCTTTCAGATGAATTTCCCAAGAGGAAAGAAAAACTCAACTAAACCCTGCCTTTTTTGGTACTATTTTTTGCTATCTCTGTGTCTCTCTGTTGAGCCTATGAAGAACGGCTGATGAATAAAGAATCAGAGCTGAGGCAGGACACGTAACACCACAGCTGAGTTCTGCAAACGATGGTGGGAATGGGATAAGATGCTGTTCAGGCACCACATGTGCTGTTTTGGAGATAAGCCATCAGTGACAGATGACTGCATGGGAAGATCCATTGCATCTTTGTGTCTGTGTGGCACCTTTGTTCAGCACTGCTGCTGCAGTGACACCCTGGCTACTGCAGACACTGCTGTGGTGACAGTGGGTGACAGAATCCCTGGTCAGAAAAAATGCCATTAAATTATTTCTGGATTTTTTTGTACCTGGTGAGCTTATAATAACAGGCTGTTATTATAAAGGACATTGTGAATTGACAACTGCATAATGCTTATGGCAAAACACTGTCTTGTAGACAAAGTTCCAGAAGCCACAGTCATGATCATCATACACACCAGACACTAGAAAAGAGTCCCTGCCAGTCCAAAGAGTTCTGGGGAGGGGTATAAAAAGTAGGGAGCCATGACCCACATGACCCAATGAGGGTGCAACAGAATTCTGAAGTTTCATGTTCCCTGAGTAAACTTGGATGATGCTACAACACAGTATTCAGAGCCACAGCCTGAATTGTGAGCTGCTATTGCAGACTTCACTTCCAATCCTGGTATTTAAAAGTCATGCAGATGTGGCACTAAGGGACATGTTTTCGTGGTGGACTTCACATTGCAGTTAATGGCTAAATTCAAAGGTCCTTTCCAACCTAAATAATTCTATGATTCTATAAAGAAAACTGAGAAGCTTCCAATAGTCTTAGAGGAAGGGAAACTTATTTCTAAGTCAAGGCTGTTTGGTTTTTTATTCTTGCTGTTTTTCCCTGATTTTTTTCTTTTTACTCTGCCACTACAGAACTCCCAAGGGCACACAAACTCCCAGAAGACTCAGCTGCAGGATTAGGTTAATTTTTAATACCTGGTGAAGGCATGTCTGGTGCAGATGACAAGAAATGTCAAGAACTTCTGCTGCTTCTGATGCAAAGAGCTAAGTCCCTGTCACCAATTTTTTATAGCTAGCATGACTTCTGCCAGAGGCTCTAAAACAACAAAACCAGAAAGCATGTGAGGAAACAGTACCTCACATGAGCAGAGTAGATTCTGCTCTCTTTTCCAGCATGTGAAAAGGCATTAGACTCAATATTAGTCTCAGAAGTGGCATTCCTCAGTATATACCATGCAGCCTCCTTTCTAGTCTTGCCAACAGTAGAAGCAATGGGTGCCATGCATCTTTTGATGACATATTTTAAGATGAATAAATTCAAATAAATTATGGAAGTGACCATAACCTGGAAATTTTCCTGCTCACTCAGGAATATACTTTACTCATGGGAGAATACATGGACTAAATATATAAACCATGCCATATCCTCTTGCTTTTCTTTAAAAATACATTCTTTTTTTATTGAGTTTTGCACTCCGGTTTCTATGAGCCTTCATTAATTTATAGAACTTCCTGGTTGTAGGGATTGTCTTGAAATATTGCTTCAGTGAACTTAGGATATGTTAAATGGTCTAATTTATCACTGTCAAGCATGCAGAATTTTGGACATACTATCTCCAATGTAATCTCCATTTTTACATAATTTTCTTTTAAAAAGAATTTATAATGTCTTTGCCTGTAAAAACCACAATTCAACAGAAATATGTCAGAGATTATTCTGTTATGTGGTTCAGCAAATATTCTGAAGAGATAAATAGCTTTACCTTTGTAGGTACAGTTCTAACTCCTTAGGAGCTAATGGAAAATTCAGGGAACCAATCCAAACCCCAAGCATTTCCTCTGAAAGTCCTTGGCTGTGCCTGTGCAGCTGCAAAGAAGCAGTCACAAAAGCAGCTCCTGTCTGTTAACTCATGGATGTCTTGGGACCACTAGCAATTTTTTATGTTGCCAGCACATCATGAGTTCTGTCTGTACCTGGAGAGAGGGTTGCTCAGCTGAAGGGGAGTCCTGGCCAGACACAGAGACACAAATAATGCCTCAAGAGCTGCAGGAATATGCAGGGAGCAGGTGGGAATCTGAGACACTGACAAGTCTGTCTGGGCTTTTGCATATGCCTGTGTTTACACCTAAATGAAAAGCTTGTGCCATCCAAATGTTAACCTGTATTTTCAGTGATGAGCAGGTACACAAATGACAAAAAAAATTATAAAGCAACATGACTTCGACCAGAGAAAAAAAAGTATTTTCCTATTCCTCTGCTCTATACATTAAGATGCACATGTACTATAAAACACATACAGTAGAATAATTGTATTAAATATGTGTATCCTGTTCCTAAATTCATACAGGTTTTGGGATCTCTTCTGGGATGCAGTTCCAAGGCCCAATATCTACTGCAGAAGATGTCCTAACCCTCCTCCTACATCATCTGGCTTCAATCCCACTATAACATAGTTTCTTTCCAAGTATCTGCAGAAGGCTGATAAAAGTGTATTTAAGATACAATGGCAGATTTTTACTGAAGTGACTGAAGGTGTGGGCATATGCAATTCACATTTATATTATAGAGCTGATTGTACCCTTTAAGTGAGCAGCTATTTGCTACATAAGCATGAGTCAGCTCTCCTTGACTTGGTGGGTACAGATCACCATTTACTCAGAACTTTAGCAGTTGCAGGATTCTCAGAGTAGTGTCTAACGGTGTATGAGCTAAATTTGTGTATTTTTCTCCATTTTCTTATGCTAGAATGCACATGGCAATGATGAAGAGGATACATATTTCTTCCCAATGCACTTTTCAGATTGCCATAATTAGTATCCATAAAAAGGACTAAAGTAGCAATTAGCTAAATAATGCATGTTGCTCATAAAAAAAAAAAAAAAAAAATCCCTGAATTTTTCTAAAAGCAAATTGAATTAAAGCCTTTTTCACCAGTTATTTTATCATCCTGCAGGTTACTCATCTGTCAAGCACAAATCATCATGCACTACCCCAGATACTTCCCTGTTGAGAACTGGAGCACTATCTTTACACAATGAGATCTGACTACTCAAACATTGCTCAGCTTTACTCTGCTAAATAGCTGATGGGATGTCTTGATTAATTCATGCCAGGTCAATCTAGTTAATTTAGTGCTTTCAACTTCATTAAAGTTTCTGGAAGATAAGGGTACTCAGCACTTTGAGAACATTGCTCAGCTGGATCAAACCTTTCTAATATTTTACTAAACTAACAGTAAGGTCTGGTTCCCAGCTGGTTTTGTTAACATTACATACATGCGCCACCAGACTTAAAGCTGAAGTTACTCACTTTTATTAAGAACATTTGGAAGTACACTGATGAAAAACACCTCTTCTTCTCCATCCTTTTTAGGAAAGATGTGTCTGACAACTCTGCTTATGTAAAATACAAATATAAAAGGCTTTATGTTGCCAATTTGTAGATGGGATATTTCGAATTAATATGGACACTGTAGATGTAGCAGAACTCCTGGTCTCAAATTGCAGAGGCACCAGAGACTATTTCCATCCCTTCAGGAACTGGTTCAATGCTCACAGTCAGGCCAACAATTGAACTCTCACAGCAAAGGAGATGATTTAAATACTAGGAAAATACAAAATCGTGATGAATTATGAGTGAATTCTGGTATGTTGTACACAGGGATTAATCAAAGGCAATACCAGCAGCAAGAAAAAGCATAAAAAGCTTGGCATAGTGCTCTTCTTGAAGCTTTACCTCACGCTCATTCCTGTTTGCAAATGGTGTGGTACATTGCTTGGCAGCTATAGGGAATACAGAATTGGAGTCCACTAGCTGTTCACACACTCAGATTCATCAGAGGTTCTAAGGAATACTGCTGAATAACAGGAGAAAGGGAAAAACATCTCTGTTCCACATTGTTTCTTCTCCCAACAGGACAATTCAAACCCAAAGGATCAGCACCCACATCTGAAATATTCAACCAGACTCTGACAACACTGTCTGTCCTCATTGCACATCTGGTGAAAGTTCCTCCATGAACAGCAGCCCGGAGAGGGAGGGATTTCCTTCATGGCTAATATCATTCCATCAAGAGCTATTTTTAGGGATGTACTAAAAGAAGTGCTAATTTATCATGGCATCAGCCTTCATACAGCCCTCACCCTTACACTTCACAGGAGCTGAGCACTGAGGGTACTGTTTAGAGAGCATGGAAAGATGGACAGGAATTCAGCCTGAAACAGTAATTTAAATTCTGGACTTTCTGGGGCTTCTCAAGGGACCCAGCAGAGGTATAAATTATTCCCTCCTTAAATCCAATTGCAAATACAGTCTAGGCAGGAGGTAAGTGCTTATCTCCTCATAACAGGAATCCTGGAAGCTCTCAGGTAAGGAAAGGAAATGTTTACTAGGCTATGCAGTCCTGGAAAATAAATTTGCAGGATTGCTGTCTGGGTTGGTGGGTTTTCAGCCTCCAAGGATTTTAGTGCACTGGATTTTACTTTGAGTCCTAGCATCTGAATACAAGACAGTTCCTTAAGGTTGAGGAAATCAAATTCCCTGACAGGGAGGAAAGGCAACCTCAGTCAAATTAACATTCAGTAAACCTGAGATGAGTTTTTCAATTTAACCTTACAGTTCAGAAAACTCAATTTAAGTTTATATATTCTAGTTTAATTTCTAGACAAGAAAAGCTAATCACAGCCAGCACACAAAAAAAGTATTTCTGATAGTATTATTTTTGTTTCATGTTCTATATTTCTTATACTATACAAATCTATAATTCTATTTTATTATTCTATGGACAAAACAGGCCTTACTTATATAAATCTTTTCAATTTCATATAGCAACCTGTTCTCCTGTTATAGAATAATTGTATTTGCAACTTCCCCCACAAAACAAGAAAAGTTCCAGCATTATAAAAAAATCAAGTTCTGTAAAACTATATTTCCTTCTCTATCAAAAAAAAGAAAAACAATTTTTAAAAAGACAAAGAATGGAGGAACATAAACCATAAAGTAAGAAATTTCAGAACTGAAAACAAATCAAAGACCATGTGCACAATGAGGCACTGCCTCCATATGGAGAGGCATTAAGGCTTCCTGAAAGGCTGTCTTTTCCATTTAATTCTGAAAGACCATGAAATGCATGCATCAATGCAAGTAACATTCTTGTTTGAGTTCAAAACACATGAAAACATTTCATATAGAGGTCCACACTTCGCCAATAAAACTACAATCATGTTAGTTACAGTCCAGATGTGCATCTTGATTCCAGTAACACAATTTGTGATGGGTTAAAAAAAAAGAAAGTGAGTCCAAATTTAACAAAAATACATGTAGTGAAGGTTCTATGATTATACAAATGCATCAGTATACTCAGCAAAGAAAATACCAAAGGGGGAAAAAACATGCTATTTATCTTCTCCAGTACACTCTCCCTTGAGAAAAGCCTCAGTAGTTTCCTAGCATTTGTTTAAAGTCACTGAATTAGTAATAGGAATTGCCACACTTACTGATCATCCAGAAGAAGAAAATACATTAGCAGAGCAATCTCCAGCAGATCAGTGAGAACATTGACTACATACCCTGGTAACACCTCTAGCCCGTTTTTGGGCACTGGTAGCCTGGGCAAGCTGTGGGGCATGTGCCCATGGAGGGACAGCCCAGCAGGGTCTGATGGTCAGGGCAGCCTGCAGGCTCTGGGCACTGCAGGGAGCTGGGGGACACAGCCCTGGGTGCTATGGAGGCTGTGAAATCCTCTGAGACAAGAAGAGATGCAGGGAGGTGTCTCCAGTCTCCAAGAGATAACTAGCTGTAGCTAGGAACTCAGCTGCGAGCTAGAAAATGTTAAGAACAGAAAGAAGCAGAAAGCCATAAATATTAGCATGAAATCTCAAAAGAAATACCAGAGAAACTTTAAAGTTCTTCTTACCCTGTAAGCAAAGCAAATGCTCCTTCAACTTCCATCACGAGTATTTCCAGGACATCTGCAGTGCCAGGCTTGGATGCCAGGATTAAACACACACCCATCCCACTGCACACAGTGCAGCATGAGTGTGCAAATACTGAAGGCCAGGGGCTTGATCTTGAGGTGTGTTGGTGTTTTCCCACTGACAGCAAGAGAACCTGGAGGCACTCAGCACCTGATAGCACCAGGGTCACTGAGCACTGTGATGGAAGTTTTGTGTCTGAGTGTGCCCTAGGAAAGATCTCCCACAGAGCCTTAACTTTGGACAGCTTTTCCTTTTTAGCACAAACGATCTTCTATAGTGCTCTTTACAGATGTGTTTTAAAAGCAAATATAACTCAATACCTGAGGCAGATCCCATTTCATGCTGTGCCGTGAGGCTGCCTAAAGTGGGTTTAGTTGGGGCATCTTATAGAAGGGGAAAAATTCTCACTTTGAAGCATTCTTATTTATAGATTCTACTTAAGATAGCATTATAGTTTAGAAACTTCTACAAACTACACATATGAACTTCTTGCTACCTAAGTCCATGTGGTTGCAACTAAACTACATTGTATGGAAATTTCCAGACACAGACTATTTACCCAGAAAATTATCAGAACTACTATAGTAAATTATCTGAACTTTATTTAGGTACTGTTGAAAGGGCCCTTACAAGGGAAATAAAGGAAATCCACAGTACTCTATTACTTAGCATAATGGGATTTTAGGAATTTTAATCTAAAAGTTAGTTTTTGGGTTACCTGTACCAGTATCCAGGACTGAGTCTAGATTTTTATTAGAAAAATCAGCCATAAAGAACAGTCATTAGCACTGTAAAATATTGCTATGCCTGTATTTAGGGTCAATATTTTTTATTCTGTTCTCATGGTAACTGTCTTGTACAAATTCGGCCAGATTTTTGTCCTTTTCTTCTAAAAAACCTACTGACCTAATACTACAGCCACACTAAAAGATGTCAGAGTTGCCTCACTACCAATGTTTTCTGTAAGTACATTTTAATAATAATTGCATTTGGACAGTCTTACATTTCAGAAGACATTCATAAGGAAGACTGTAGAAATACACAACAGTTATTAACAGCCTGTCCTCAAATTCCCTTTGTCAAGTACAGATGTCCTACTACCCACTCACTACAAACAGGCAGTTTAATAAATCCATATGAACAAGCCATGGAAATCCAATCTGACTGCACAGCTTCCTGACATCTCACAGGCACCTTACCACAGGAAAACCAAAAAAGCATCCAGAAATCTCTGTGCTAATATTCAGTATTCAGGCAATAACTGCTGAAATCCTCATAGGTGTCTAGCCTGTTAGCTTGCTCTAATGTCACCTACTATGCCACAAAAATACCATCTTCAGTCCAGTTGAAAAGAGAGAGCCACATTCTTTCAAAGGAAGAAAAGACTTGGCCATTACCCATCCATAACTCATAAGCAAGTATTAAATATTTAACATAAAGTTATGCTTAAGCCATTTAACCAGAAACTGGAAGAATTGAGTCTAAGTGAACACCTTGAGAACATTAAGCTGACACCTCCCTCATCACAGATGAAGCTCTTAGGCTCCCTTTAGGCCCTCTGCACCTCTTATTCTCAAAACTTAGACTTGTGACTGCAAACTCTCACTTTGCCTTATCTGACACAGAAAAGGTAATGAAATCTACTGCCTACATAATACTCTAAAATTTCTATCACCCTTACTAAACCTGAAATACTGAAGAGTCCTATAAAGCACCAGGAGCCTGGTCCTGCTCTGCACTGGCAGGTGCAACCTCCCCAGGACATCAGGGAGAGCTGAGTTACCACTGCCCATCAATGTCCAAATTACTGACCTTGTCTTTGGTGCCTCAGCACTCCCTCAAAGGGGAGAGACTTTCCAAATCTCCAGATACTCCAGCATGCTCCTCCCAGCTCCCTTAGCTTCTGCCTGTGTCACAGGTAATCAATTATCCACTCAGAAGGGCTCAGTTCGTCAGTGGCCTCCTGCCTCTGCACTGATCTTGCTGCACAACCCTGCTATGACAGGTGAACATTTCCAAGGTTCAGTAAATCAGGAGGGAGCTAAAGGCTCCATGGAGGGTCAGGCAAATGGAAAAGTGCAACCATCAGTGCTGCAGTAGCAGGCACTGGGTTTATTTTAAGGGCTTCTTAACTCTTACACTGTCAGCAGATCTGTCAGGCTGGCAAGGCCATTGCTGTACTGATTGTAATTCCCCACTAAAGATGTGCAAAGCCAAGAGGTGTAGGTTTCAAATGTGATATATTTTCCCCTTCAACACTGGAGAAGGAAATGTACAATCATTATGATGACAAGGAATATAAACCCACCACATGCTCAGGCTTCAGAAATCTCCATGGTGATGTACAAAGTCCACAGGTAAACCCAGGTACCCCTCACATGCAATCAGAGCTCCAGCATGTACTTCTTGGGACATGCTGCTATCCTGCTCCTGCCATAGAACAGAAATTCCCACTGGCAAAGCTAGCCATCCATCCATTCCCTAGTGCCATATGCAGTACATTTGATCCCTTCCAACACCTCAGTTCCCAAGAGTTTCAAGCAGTCACTGGCATTGCCAGTGAGATGGTATTGATGCAAATATGTGCAAAGACAACAGGGAGCCCTTAAAAATCCTGTCTGAAAATGAGACACTGCAGCCCTTGCCCAGCAGCAGCCCTGAACACAGCCCTAGTGACACTGCAACTGCAAGCAAGGGGGACCTGCAAAGACTGCCATGCACTACCAATATCCTCCTATGCCAGCATGTTCCATCAGCTTGATTTTACAACTTCAGCCTCACCTGTTTTTCCAGTCTTTTTAAATTCCTGTTCAGATCTTTAAAAAAGTTCTTCCCCTGTTTGGGGTTTTTTTTCCACAATTTTCTTCCTGATACAACAGACACAGACTATCACTGACTGGAGAGGGCTTGGAGACAACAGATCCTTTTTCCTCTACCATGAAAATGGACAGAAGCTTTGTTAAGAGTTAGACAATGTCAAACTTCCCTGAACTCACCCAAAACACATTTTTAATGTAGGAAGATTCTTGTTTGAGCTCTGTAGACACAATTCAGGGACTTTGTTCCATCACAAGGCTTGTGGGAAACTACAGGGTTACTCAGCAGTCAACAGAAAGAAGAGCAGCAAATGTCCCAGGTGCCTGCCAAGTCCACAGGTTTGCCCAGAAAATACTAGTAATGCATTTGCCAATATTCATTCTTTCCCCAGTACAGCACTTTAGCTGCAGGACCAAGTCCCCTCAGACCATGCCAAATTCCCCATTTTCCTCTTTAAGAAACTCAGGAGTTCATCCCAAAACTGCCCCCTGACCCTGGGACAAGTGGCAATTAAACTCCACAGGAGGCTGAGGCTGTCATAAAGCTCAGAATCTTCCCAAAGGACACTGAGTACAGAGAACAGTCACATACTGTACAGTGCAAAATAAGCTTTAATTGTTAACACATTTGTTTTCCGGTTTGACAAGTGCAAGGCAACTGCATTAACCTTTTATAGAAGTGCTGCTGGCAAGGAGCAGACCTGAAAGCCAACCACTATTTAACTCTGTGGATTACCTACCACAATGGGACACCAGTGAGCAAATGGAGAAGACATTTCAAAGTGAGGCAGCTGCTCTTGTTGCAGCCAGCACACTCACACAGTTGAACTGTCCTATACATATTTTCATACAGACCACCCTTGTTTATTAGGACCAAATGAGATCAGGCACAGTCTTGCCACGCAAGACTTTAAAACTGGCCATCCTTAGTGACTGAGGCTTGAAGTTCAGAGAAATTACATGCACCAAGCAGCACTCTTAGGGCTTTATCCCTCTGAATGAGATGATGGAGAAAAAGAGAACTAAAATATTTTGTGATCTTAAGGGCAACCTGATAAAAAAGTATATATGGTACCAGAATATGTCTGTTGAAATGTACCAAAAAGATGAACATTTCTAGTGTCTTCTGCCTTATTATTATGGCCCAGTCTGTCCCCTTCCTCATTAGATCAATTTATACAATTTTATTTAGAGTTACTAGTCTGTGACAGAGCATCTCCAAATGTCAAAGTCAACACCAGTAACATTTCAAAAAACAAAGAATACTGTCAGCAGAAGTCCCATCAAAGGCTATGGACATTACACTACTGGCACTGATGAGTTTGCAGGTGTGCCCTCCAAAGCTGCATCACTCACTGACCCAGCTACACGAGTGGAATTCCTAGACTTGAGAATTTGCCTAGACTTGTCTCACCCAAAAGTGAGCCAGCAGACCAGTCACTGTAAACACTTTCTCTGCTTGGAAGTGGAGTAGGATGCCTGGGTGTCTCCACTTGACAGGTGATTATGGAATTCTCCAGGAGACTGGCAGTCAAACTCTCGTATCTGATAGTGAGAAGTGCCAGGAGCTCCTCATGCCCCACTGACTTCTTCCACCTTATGGGCTCACAGCTGCACCAGACCTCCACCCTACACGATCCTGCTGCAGCAGTTCTTGCTCATCTACACTCTTGGTAAGATCTGTCATGGCATGGTGGCATCATATAGGTCTACTGGAACTAGAAGATCTGGGATGTGACACAGTTGGTGTGCCCTCTGTAGCCGGGTCATCTGCTGGAGAGGCAGTGGGGCACAGGAAAACCCATCACACCGAGATACTCTGCCTGATGAAGACAGCAAGTGACAAGGCTGACACACCTAATGACCACCCTGACCAGAGATGGGTCAGAATCACACAGGGAGCAGCTGAGCAGTACGTTTCTTTCTGGGCAGTCAGAACAACCTGCTCTTCCTCTGAACCAAAGAACTTGTAAGGTACTAAGCCCAGCTCATGTGAAAGACTGATTTCTCAGAGGCCTGCTTGTGCTCACCTTCAGGTGACTATAGCCACAGAGCTGACCCCTATAAAATTACCTGAAGGTACTTCAACCTACCCTCCTTGTCCCAAACATGAGACCAAAACCCAGTCCCACCAATGTCCTAATCCTGCCTGCTGTCCAGCAGGAGTGAGGAAGAACTTTCTCCTGCACAATCTGGGCTGGGTGCCCAGAACAAGCCCTCCTCCACATCTACTGGAAAATGTGTACAGTCCAGTCAGAGGGCTCTCAGGAAACTTTCAGGTGGTGATGGCCTCAAGATAAATAGCTGAGTCGTGTCTGTGAGCTGGAGCCTGCTGGCAAAAGGAGGAAGGGAGGACTGGCTGTCCCAATGCAAAGACTACAGACTGGGTTTCAGGCAGAAGAGGTGCCTGCTGCATTATGAGGACCATGCCAAGAAAGATCACTGTTTCTGGAAAGGGGCTGATCTCTCACATTGTTGGCACAATTTGACTATCACACTGCAAGGCTACCAAAGGTGGAGCCTGAACCGACATGGACACTTCCACAAAGGTGAAACCTGAACCTGCTCTGTCCTCTCCAGAGAGATGAGCATTGTCCTTCTCCATCCCACAGACAAATCTGACCTAAGAACACAAACTGGATGGAAAAACCAGCCAGTTGCATAAAACCTTATGTATGTAGAAGCAGGTATCACCCATAAGCAAGGGCAGCTGTACTCAACCGTGGAACTTGCTCGCATTTTCTGCCCTGATGCAGCACTGGTGACCCATTTGCTGGAAAATTCCCAGGTAATGAGTTCATTACACAAGTGAGGTTTTGGCAAAGTCATGGTGCCAACTGCACTCTTCCCATGGGAAGAATAGACACAGATGTCCTCTGAGACCCATTGATCCTAGGTCATCTGTGCCAAGCAAAGTCTTAAAAAACCCAACAAGACAGTGTAAAGACACGGGGGAACGGTTATGGTATTTGTCTTTCAGCCTCATGGAAATCAGGCTCTTTCTGGCATTTTCAGTCATTCAAACCTCAACTTGATTCACAATTATCACCCATGGCACTGCATCTGGAACTTCTAATGGCTCAGAGAAATTGCATAATCAAAGGTTTGGGGTCTTACAGACCACACAGTATCTTTCTCACAAAACAGGGCAGACTGAACTGTTCCTCTGTGTCCTATACAATCTCACACCAGTGACATGTCCTATCCCTGCAGTACTTGTCCACCTTGTGAATTCCTGTAAACAAATGCCAGACTCTCAGCTTGTTTTTGTCAACTTCTGCTTCTATTTCTATATTTTTAAAATGGCTAATCGCAGCTGTCATTGTTGCTGAATGAACATTTACCGCCTCGCTGTAGCCTTTAGAAATACATTTATCATGCAAATGCTGACAGAATTTTAAGTATAGCTAAAATAATGGGTAGTTCTGTAATAGCCTTTCCTAAGAGATATTGTGCCACAGTTGGCCATAAGAGTCCAAAAATAGTATGATTGTTCTCAAAATCAGTAGCACACCCAATAGGCATTGCTCATCTCTCATCACAAAGGACACTTCTGTTTTGTACAGCTGTAGTCTTTCTTGTCTAGATGTGACTGGTCACATGCCATGCTAAATTAGTGTGGTTTTTCTTCTTTTCTTTTTTTTTTTTTGTTTGGTTATTTGTATCACTCATTTCATTATATTTTTTTCACTATTTATATTTACCTAATAGTAAAACACCTCCTATAGCAAATTATATCAATTGCCTGTGCCACCTGGAATCCTGCTTCCAGAAGGAACCAAAGGGGATTTTTAGAGGGAAGCAATTAAAAACTATATATCAAGGTACTACTGCAATGCAGGTGCAGAGAGAGCAGTGGGAATTCTCTCCAGAGACTATCCCCGTGGTCAGCTTACACAGCAACTCATTGGCAGCTCTTTCATTCCCTTGAATTGCTAAATATTTTCTTCATTTTTTACAGATTATAAAATCTCTTTAAGTGCAAACGTGCTGCCTCTTTGGATGACTTCATATTGCAATCAGTTTCACTGTATGAGACTAATAGCTGCCAAGCCTTATCTAGCTCTGAGAAACTGAGAACTCTCAGGACCCTCTGGCATGTGAATTTTAGGAAGGGATGGGCATTTTTATTTGCACACTGGCTTGTTTTCCTTTTAGTGAGTATGGACTCTCATTTCACAGGATGAAGAAGAAACTGAAAAGTTTGAAGAGACAAACTTCATAATTTTGCTTCTTTTTTTGTCTAGACACACACTGTCTAGAGTTAAGTGAGTGACCCCTCTTAGTTTGATGGGAGCAAGAAAAATCCCTACAGACAAGATACTGGAGAACTATTTTTAAACTCTATCAATTTTCCCATGTGATGGCCAAAAGTAGACACCATGTGCTTGAGAACCAGAGGTGAGATACCTGCTGCAAAGCAGAACATTACCAGAACTTCTTATTTCATACAGGCCCAAACTATGCATCTGTGATTGCTTAAACATGGATTGCAAATTGTAAAAATACTGACTGAATAGAAACACAGAGGCTGCCTAAGAAGAAATAAATTAATTTCATCTGCCGCATTATTTTTACATCTAAACCAACATCAACAGATTTAAAAGAAACTATACCACCCTTATTTTTAATTTTGTATATATATTACATTAAAATATAAGTTATATCATAAGAAATTGCCATATGTTAAAAACCAACCAAATCAGCTAACTTTCACAGAAATGCAGTCTATCCAAGAATAAAAATTTGGATATAAAAACTTCTAATTAAAGACCAGTTTTCAAATATTTAATATTACTCTTAACTCTCACAACTGTCATAAAATACTGGATGTTCAGATTAGGAGTATATTCTTTTAATTCACTGACTTAGTAACTTTAAAGTTGACAGGCATTTTTTGGCTGCAGACAGCCTTCATGAGCAGATTTATTCTTTCTTTCTAGAAGAATGCTTTGATGTGCTGCTAATAAAGTAGCAATTTAGAAAACTGCATTTTAGAAATAGCAGAGATAATTAGCCATCCCTTTTAGCATCCTACCTCTCTTATAATCTATATAATTTCTGGTATATAGTCAAGAATCAGTTACTGAATTGCAAAATGTAATTAAACAGTTACAGTAAGTTTCCAAAATGAATGTGTGTTACCAAAAAAAAAAAAAAAATATACTTTTGGCATAAAAAAAAATGTCTAACTCAACCAGGTCTAAGCCAATCAGGTGCATTCCAACTGTAAAGAAAATAAATGGGGACACTCCACACCCACACAAGGCAGTTTCTGAGCTCATTTTTAAACATTTCACAGTTCTATACATAGAAGACTTCCAGCAAAAGGTATTTTGTGGTGTCATAGAAAGGAGTTTCACTAAGTGGCACAGCTATTCAGGTATTATTATGGACTGTACAGAACTCTGCACAAAACAGCCCTGAGATCAAGGCCCATAATGATTGCTGCCGTGTTAAGGAGCTTATTGTCTACGGTGTGAATTCAGTCTGCATGGCATTTAAGCTGTTAATTTTTTATAAGGTATTCTACCCATAAAAAAGATGAGGGCATGAAACTGAACCTAAGTCTCAACACCCAGACAATTCTTCATGTGCTGTCTTTCAATCTGCAGCAGCAGTATCTTTGTCCAGTAAGGCTCAATTTTCCTGAAATTTTAAGTTTCTTCTATGCTGCTTATTTCCTACAGTGAAACACACTAAATTCCAAAATCTGACCTAATAAAAGCCTGAGCAATTAGCAGTACACAGCAGAATTACAAGATAATTCAAATTTCCCAAAAATTAAGGAAACTCAGAACTGTTCAGATCTATATAATTCTGTATGCTACTTGGGAATAATTTGGTGCTTAAACAGTAGTCTTAACTCTGGAGTAAGACCTAAATTACTTGCTATAACCTTATTAGTTACACAAACATGGCATGCCTGGTAAACTGTGCAGAGAGTGTTGAAATATGTCAGTGACTTCCCCACCCCAAAAGTTCACCAAGCAGCTCCCCACTGGCCATCCCCCTATGGACAGTGGCTTTTGTGCCACTCTCTAGAGATCTTTTTACATCAACCCCCAGCTGTAGCAAATGTACAGCATGGTCAATGAGCTTACTGTAAATCTTAATCCAGGTGTGGAATGCTAATAGGAGTCATGTGCTGTCCCCAGGCTGGTTATTTACTGGATTCAGGAGATATCAGCCATAGATCAAGGCCAATTCACCACTCTGGCCAGCTCCCCAGCATTCCACATCAGATAGAGCAGATGATGATTTATAGCCACTTCATTCAGCAAGGACTCTCCACGTAAAAATAGAGGGATTAAAAGATCCCTGATACATCTGGCCACCAATGGCCAAGGTTCTGTGTAACTCATCTGACCTTCCAGTCAGAGAGGAACTCACCACAGTGAATGGCAGCGTGACCTCAGTTCACATGGAAGTCACAGAGCAAGAGGAACGGAGCTGACTGTAATTCTGACATATCTCAGAGGAAAAAGGATTGCTGAATGATTTCACTCCAATTGTGTAAGGCAAAAATTCTGATTCACCAATCAGAATTAAATTTTGCAACCCTTGCTAATACCCAAAAAGGTTTAATCTTAAACATATACTTCTGATACTTCTTCAGTGATATGTTAAAAAAATTGTAATAAAAGAAGAAACAAGAAGCACAGTTTAGGTTTCCTCACAGATATTGTGTTATTTCTGTCCATGACAAATTACATTCAGCAAATTTTGACCTATTGCCAAATAGCAGAAGAGTAACCACCTACCAGGCTCAATTTAGTAAAACACTCTTATGTTGATTTACATATAGAACAGTGGGTTGGATGGTCTTAAACACTTAAGTTTAGGCTTTTGATAAGTTCATATACCAAACAAATTATTTAACTGCCTGAATAAGTGATTCAGAATCTGAGCATCTCAAATGGGATGACGCCCCCATTGTATGCAATGAACAACTGTAGGAGACTCAATGACTTCACTCTCTAAGGGCAAAATTAAAGAAAATTACACAATGAAAAATCAGACCAGCCTGCATTTAGTTCTTCACAGTTGTATATTTTCAAAAGGACTGTGTAGAGAGGTTCTTATACCACAAAAGTGTGCTAGTATCTGGGGTGAAGACATCTACTCAGAAGATAGCAAATTACACTTCAGATCTCATCAGGGAGAAGAGAATTTGCATCTTGAGCCTCCCACTTCTTGGCAAGGGATCTAGTCATTAGGCTGTTACATATAAATGATACAGGCTGATGTATATACATACAAATACACGCACATATGGAAATGCCACATTTTTTTAGTATCTTTTGAAAGGACTGGGGTTCCTAAGTCCCCTTTTGCAATGTAGATGGTAACTTCAGGGTAGTAAACTTCAGTCTCAAGGACCAGTAGACCCAAGACAATAAAACAGATTACTCCCAAACTGAAGGAGAAAGCAGGAAAATAGGAACAATCAGACATGTTCCAGCAGGGCCCTGCTGAGCCAATTTTGTATCTTATCTGCAAAGTCAGAGGAAAAAACCCCACACTAGCTGAAGCCCTAGTTATTTATAGTTTATGTTTACTCTTTGCTCAGTAGAATAAATGTGCTGAGTATTACTGTGATAAGACATAAAAACATTACTTGTTGTACTGACACATGCTCTAGTAAAACCTTTAGAAATGCAAATAATGCTGCTAAGTTGCTCTTATTTATGTTTCTAAGTCACTGTACTCCTATCTGCCATATCATTCTTCATGCCCTAAGCACCTTCTGAATAGCCTGCTTCTTAAATTGCTTTTTACAGATTAAATCACTTTCCCCAGAAAATCACATCCTTTTGGTACCTAAGCCATGCAAATGATGCCCAAGGCAGGTAGGGTGCTGATCAGATGGAGTTGATATTTAATGAGTTTAGCAACACTGAAATTCACACTCTTATCTTCTGCATCTACACCCCATGTCCCATCAACTCCCTCCCCACATATCCTTTTTGCCCTCTGTAAACCCCCACCATTCTTCAAATCTCCCCCTATTACCACCTATATTCTTTCAAATACTCCTTTGGCCACATTTTCTCTTCTTCATCTCTTTAGTACTACCCATTCATATTCCTCATGAGTGGAAGACCCACCTACTTGTTCCCTTAACTACACCCTTGTGTCCCCTTCTGTATTATTTGATCTTGGTAAACTCAGACATGGGTGGGTAATTGAGTCCTGCTCTCTACACAGCTGCCCCCAGAGCTGGCCAGACAGAAGGGGCATCTGTGTGAGCTGTGATATCAGATCAGATCCCACATTATCTCCCAGGATAGCTAAAACCTGCCCAGAATGATCAGACACATCTAAGGGGGGATAAGGGCAGCTCAAAGCATCCTACTTTATCCAGCTAAAACCAAGCTTGACCTGCAAGGCTGGCCCAAGACATCATCACCACTAACTAAGAATTACAGCATGGCTTTTCCAACTGGTCTGATAGCTGTATTCCCTTCACTTGAGCTTATTGCCAGATGCACGCTGTCCTTTAGGGAAGAACATGGACTTTTGTCTTTTCCTTTTTTTCCTTTTACCAGCTATGGCATTTGAATGTAACACAGCAAACTGACTCTCAAAATTGTAACTGGGGAATTGCGATTAAGAGCCCTACCTAATCTTGTTGACTCATTAATTATTTAATCTTCTAACATTTTTTCTTCCTTTCCCACAGAATTGCCTGTGCCTAGGAGTAGCTTAAGTCCCCACTAATGGCTGGGTTACTAATAAAGGGCATCACTTAGCAATGACATTATTCTGTTTTCTGATAGATGCCTTCAAATATGGAAATTTTTTTCACTGCAAAAAAATGTTAGATATTTGACCTATGTCCTTTTCCCCATTGCAATTGTCAGAATGGTTACTTTCACATGTCACACTTATGACATTGAAAGCAATTGCAAGATACACACACATATTCTGAAGCATGCAAGTAAGGAGACAAAGTCTAGTTTCACAATTCATAGCTCTGCTCACACAGATTTATTGCCTAATGGAGCATAAGTCCTATCACCTTCTGTGTTTCAGAATATGAAATGTTATAGTTATACTAAGAGGTGGATTTTAAAAGGTGATCTAATGTGGAAAAGATCACTGCATGGATAATGAGGTGAACATTCAAACAGTGCTCAGAACTGGCAGTACCATTGTGGCTTCATAAAATCATTAGTGGGATACTGGGCACAGCTTTGGTGTCTATTTTAAACAGCTGTTGATAAATGAGAAAGAGTTCAAAAGGAGCTATGGAAACAACTGAAGAACTGGAAAATGGATATTACTCAAACTTCAGGTGTGTACTCTGCACATAGAAGGTTAAGAAGCAATTTAGTTTTCCTCTCCAGATTTAAGTACGAGGGTATTTTTGAGTTAATTTTCATTCAAATGCCTAACAAAGTTCAACAACTGGAAGCTGAACATAGAAATATATACTAGAAATAATTAAGATTTTTTATGAGTTTGAATAATTAGCTATGAACACTTCACCTATCACGAATTTCTCATCCCTTAAGGTTCTTAAATCAAAGGGGCGCATATTTCTAAGAGATATGCTTGAGCTACAAAAACAACATACAAAACCTATACTCCAAACTTATGGCCTTCATTAAAAATCCATCTATTAGAAATTACATGGTGAGTGTGAGGTGAAGTCAATTGTTGTGATGGTAATGGTCTTGCAAGACTGAAAAACTGAAAATCCTCAAATGAAACAGGTGTAATGCAAGTAAAGCCACACTCAGCTGAATCTTCCCTGATAAATCCAGAATAGATACCTTTGTGACTCCAGGCATGATGTGGCAGTCACCCATCCCGTTGCTGAGTAAAAGTAACTGTCATCCCAAACTAGTATTGTTGCCATACATCCTATACAGTCCTGAAATAAAGTGAAGGAAATGAGAAAGTACAGTAATTCCACAATTATAAGCCGCACCTGATTGTAAACCGCATATCCCGGTAGCCGGTAGACTACGGGATTTGTCCATATATAAGCCACACCTGAATATAAGCC
>VRYO01002253.1:10596096-10634718 GCA_009812075.1 Sialia sialis | reverse complement strand
TGGCTTATAATCGTGAAATTACTGTATTTTGTATGTTTCACTCAGCAAACCAAACTCTGCCTAAGGTAGCATTTTCAGATTGTCCAAAAGGTTTTAAAACAAAAACACAAAGGGGCTGGGTGGAGGAATAAAGACCCCAAGAGAAACCCTACACAAGTTACTTACAATTTGTTACTTGTCAAACCGTGCTTTTAACAGGCCAAAACAAGTTTAATAAATGTCTCATACAGTATGACTGATGTACCTACTTGTCTAATTAGCAGTGCAAACAAACATAAATATCTCATTAAAATATATAAATGTATGTAACTTTGGTTTCCTACACTTTACCACTTCCAATATATTTCTGAAATGCATTTCATTTTAGGAGAAAACACTCCATCCCACTCTCTCATCTGCAGATACCTCTACATGTGCTTCTTTGTTATTAAAAGAGCTTCCGCTTTATGTGGGATTTGTTGTGTAAAATATAAAATAAATACCTACCAATGTTTTACTCGAGCAATCAATAGAAACCCTCATTGAACAGGAGAGGGGTTTTTGTGTGGTTTGTGTGCCTTTACTTGGATGCAGTTCTGCTTGCACAGACTTTTAAATTACACTGCAGTGTTCTCCACTCTCTTATTGATTGATCTGAGATTTCTGGCAAGTCATTTCACCACTGTGGGGTTCTGTCTCTTCCTACCTATCCTCTGTGTCTAATTTGCCTTTAGAAACCCTTTGGGGCAGCAGGTGTTTTTCACTGCCAGCTTGTAGTACCTGTGACCATGGGATCCTATTGCAGTTGGTTTGATAGGCTAATAACAACATCCATGTTGTAAGAGATTCATTTTCTAAAGAATAAAAGGAAAAACTAAGCAATTATATAGGAGAAATACAGTACCAGTTCTATGGACAAACCATACATATTTAGAAAGATCCTTTTTTCCTAAAAAGTTAGGCTTTAATAATGAAATAAATTTCATTTAAAAAATTAAAACCAATCAAAACCATAAAAGACAGCACGGATGACAAAAATCTTTATGATTGGGAAACTCAGTAATTTCTCAATGGTTTCTAAGAGCTCTATCTCATAGCCCAGGTCAGGAGACCAAGGAGAAAAGGAAGCTTTACACAGTCCCAGCTTCTCTCCTCACACTGGAATTCACAGAGGTAACTGAGGACATAAAGAATAACTCCCTGTTTAGGGACTCTGAATAAGTTTTTCTGTAAATGATTTTTAGAATCTGGAAGCTATTCAGATAGTCTAATAACAAGACCAATATTAGTGTATATCGAGATACAAGTGAAGACTTCTGGTTTAATGTCCCGGCTGCAAATCTCTTTCTCAGCAGCAGCATCCTCACTAGCTGGCCAGGAGTACACAGATCCAGAGGAAGGAATTCTGCAACTCATGCAATTTGTTCCTACAGCAAGTGATGAGAAAGTTTCTTACTACTTACTAGAAATCTTCTTAATATTGATCGAAAAGAATAGTAGTTGGATTTACTACTTTTCTAGAACTGGTACTGCTCTAGTCACATGCAGGAGATGCTTTCTCACATATACAAAAAAAAAAAACAAAACCCAAAAACACACACACACACAAAAAAAATCCCAAAACCAAACCTTCATCTATTCTGACTTTTACACTCAGAAACATTAATTTCACTGCCCTTAAAGCACAGGCACAGACATGAATTCCTATCAAGGCAAAGCAGCTGTTACACTTCTGCAAGTCAGATGAACTGTACATAAACCCATACAATATTTCACACATATTTAAAAGTGGCATATTTAAGCTTTATGGGTTCATCTGTTCTGAAGACTATTTTAGTACGTAAGTATCACAGGCTTAACATAAAAACTCAACGTATATATGAATGCAGAAGACTTTTTATTGATATTTCAATTACCAACTTTTTTAATTAAGCATACCAAACATCTTGATTTTACTTTCTTTTCTTAACAAACCCTGCAGTACTGTGATAAATTCTTTCCCTGAAATCTTTTATGCTATTTTACTGAAAATTGAGTGTTGAGAAACCTCTTTTTACTGGCTTATCAGAAATTCCAGTAATTCTTTTAGAAGTTTGCAGGGCAGAAATGTTCTTCCGCATCTGTAATCAAGTAGATAAAATGAAAAAACAAATTCTTCAGGAAATATATTCTCTGTACACAGTATAACAAAGATTTTTTGAATAGGCTTCACTAGAAGTAGCTATAATAGAAAAAACATGAGAAAACAGACCAGCACTACCAATAATAGAAGCTCCACATTAGTAATGACTATGATATTCTCTTAAATCCAAAAATACTGCTCAACTTGTATCCACTTTAAAGCTTCTATCTCCAAGACTGAATTAGGATTAATTTGAGTTATAGATCCTATGTTAAAATGATACAGAACATTTCCAGCAATTAATTCCAGGAAATTCATTATGTTAGACTCTGAATTTAATGTGAATACTTCCTTACATTGCCATAGAAACAAGAGACTCTCAACTTGAAATTACCATGCTAGTTGCTACAACAAAACGGCAAGAGTTTCTCTCACCAAGAATTTTCATATTTCACACGTGAGACAACAGGCAGATATAACAAACCCATATGGAAAGAGAAATCAGAAATACCAGTAAAAATAATAACTAAATGATTACTGTATATATATACATATATATGTGTATATATAAAATGAAGGGGGTCAGAGCAAACCACCCAATATCCTCAAGTGCAGAACAGGCATCCCAATGGGCCTATTCAAGGAGAGTTTTCCAAATAAGTGGTGTTGTTGTGGCTGAACAGGGAATTTGGGGGCAATTACACTCTACCTAAGCAAAGCTCTCAATGGTTTAACCTGAAGAGATGTTCAGCTCCTCCATCAGTCTGATACAAGAGTTCAGCAGCTGCTCATTTTCCCACCTCACAAGGATTTCAATTCCATGATAGGAGAACCTGCATGATCTTTTACCTTTTTAAGCAAGCAACAGGACTCTGCAACACTTTGAAATATAAACTGCTGTTCCTATTAAAAAAAACAAGGACAGAGAATTAAAATATAATGGGATTAATACTTGTTTATACTAACATACCATTTTGGAAGCATGTGAGAGGCTTATGTGACATTTATTAATGCAGATTTAGCCCAAAGAAAGAGTTAGTAAGGGAATAACAGAAATGAACACAGCCATTCCATTTCCTACTAGTTAAAGAATCAGCTGTGGGAATGTAACATGATAGAAACTATTCAGTACAACTCATATGGGGTACAAATAAGACTGTTCATCACTTTTCAGTCTAAGTTTAAGAAAAAAAATAGTGTGTATTCTAAGAACTTATATAAGAAATGGATGTCCTGGAATGAGAATGATGCCCCTATTTTGTTTCCTTTCAGCTTCTGTAGGACAGGTTAGGTGTTCGTCTATGAAATAGCAACATTTTATCAGAAATGTGCAGATTAGTTCATGATTGGCATGACAGAAACAAAGCTGGAAGATGTTTGTATATATATTACAAAAAGAGCCTTAAAATGTGCAATTTCATTTTGAGAAATGCAAAGACAATGTTGAGATACAAAGATACCAATAAATAGATAAGTAATAAAAGACGAATTGTACCTGTTTGCAGGAAGGATTTTCACTGTGGAATACTAATGTTACATTAATGCAGCTACACAATGTACTTGCTAGTATAGTGTAGAAAATTTTGCTCAATTATACTCTACACTTTTTTCCATAGTTCTGCTATGTAAAGTGGATCTATGAGCACTACTTATAATGATGAAGTCTATTTCTAGGGGTTTTTTTCCTTTATTTCCTGCATAATGAGGATACAATATTTCTTCAGCATTTTTAAAAACAAGCACATTATGACTCTGCAGAGAGTGAGTGATCTCAATTCTGTCCTCAGTGTCTGACCTAACAGACTGTCAAAGAAGAACCCTGGACCCCAGTGTAGTAATCTGGAAACTCTGTAACAATTTAATAATTCAGGAATTTAATAATTCAATGAAACAACTGCCATCACTGGCTATGGAGATTACCATATGTGTCACCTATCTCCAGACCAGGCACAACGGGAGATTGTTGCACCAGGCTTTCTCCAGTAGAACAGGCGTGATCAGGAATCATGGAATGCCAAAATTCTGAGTGAAAACAAGTTTCTGCATGCTTTCTGAAGTGACCTCAAGCACAGAGGGCAGAAATATCTTACTGGTAGGATAAACTAGTTAGTGCTAGTGCCAGACCTGAAAGATGCACTACCTGAAAGGTTCAAGATAAATTCCAGTAACACAAGAAGGTGCTACACTAGCACAAAAGGCTTGGAGCAGGCAAGACAGAAGAATGCTGGTGGCAGAAAGGGCTCCATGGTTTGCAGCTGTATGGGGGACGTCCATAAAGTACACTGATCTGAACCAAGGATGGCTCAAGAAAGTAACAAAAATATTACATATAAAAATGTATATAGGAAGGTGTTATTTCATCTATGGATGTGGCAGAAGACAGACAATTTGTCTTTTCTGAAAAGCGTAAAACACGTGCACATTTGGTATTTTAATTCCATTTTCACATGGTGTTGAATACCTGGACTTTTGCCCTTGCTTCCCAAGGTCAGAGGCCTGAAAGGAAAGGCACAGTAATGAATTAGTGTTTATGGTCCTGCACTACCACTACTCAGTGTTTGTGGTCAGGACACCAAGACTCTGTCTGTTCATCCTCCAGAGAAGAAGGATGCAGAAACAGAGCCGGGGAGGATTCATGCTGCCTCAGCAGCAAGAACCAGCATGCAGCTCTGTCCATAACAAAACACTACCTGGTAAATCTCTTTTTGTAGGAAAGTCATCCTACACAAATATGTGTTACTCCCCCTCATTGTTTCATCCTACTTCCATGAGAACTTGGGACAGAAACACAGTTGTGTTAACAATAACTCATGCTTTCATCTGAAGAAGCAGGAATGGTCTATTTTTTTTGCCTTTGGAATGAGTTAATTGTGCATATTTTAGAGGGACAGCTTTACACCAGAATTCTTCTGGAGAAACCATTGGCCATAGCTTAGGCTGGTGCACTGTTTGCTGTATATAAAACTGACTGGATGGCTGAGCCTAGAGAGTGGGGGGAATGGAGTTACATCCACTGCTGGGCAGTCACTGGGGGGTTCCTCTGGGTTCAGTATTTGGGCCAGGCCTGCTTAATATCTTTATCAATGATCTTGTGTTTTCAGTTCTGGGCCACTCACTGCGAGGCAGATACTGAGGTGCTGGAGCTGTGTCCAGAGAAGGGCAATGGAGCTGGGGAAGGGTCTGGAGCACAAGTCTGGAGCACAAGGGGCAGCTGATGGAGCTGGGGGTGTTCAGCCTGGAGAAAAGGAGGCTCAGGGGAGACTTTATCACTCTCTACAGCTGCCTGAAAGCAGGTTTAGCTGGGTAGAGTGGTCAGCCTCTTCACAAGTAACAAATAATAGGACAAGAAGAAATAGACTCAAGTTGCACAAGGGAGGTTTAGATTGGATATTAGGAAGAATTTCTTCTCTGAAAGCATTGTCAAACACTGGAACAAGCTGCCCAGGGAAGTGGTTGAGCCACCTACCCCTGGAGATGTGGCACTTGTGGTTACAGTTTAATGGTGGACTTGGCAGTGCTGAGTTAATGGTTGGAGTCAATGACCTTAAAGGTCTTTTCCAACTAAACGATTGTATAATTTCAACATGTTTTGAGAAGCGTTCCTTGTGCTGATTTTTTCCCTATGCTGGAGGAACAAGGCTATACACTGTCTTGAATATGACAAAACATGTAAATTCTAAAACCAGTAATATACTTAAAGAATCTCTAAATTTTTTCCTGGAGCTTTCACAACATTTTACTTTCTCCATTTTGTTCCTTGTCTTACTTTCCTTCATCTCAAATTCATGTGCTGTGGAAATAATCAAAGACACCCAGGAGAAACAGCTGAAGCTGATAAGCAGAGCAAAACAGCATTATTCATATATTACTAATCATAATGTATGTATGAATGAGAAGACACCTGGTAGTGCTGTGTTGACAGCAAGCCACCTTTTGATTAAGCCTTCTGAATTTTAGCAATCTGCAGGTACTGACTAGGAGTTCAAGAATAATGTAAAAAGGATAAATACATGGCAGATACACACAAACAACAGCTTTCTTTCAGCTCAGCTTCTAGTGAAGTCTCCAAATTGTGGATAGCAGGTGTGAATAAATGAGAGATTTTAGGTTAACATTAAAAGAACATTCAAACCATAGCTACTGTTTTTGAGTCTGTCATTTACCAGTGAGGATTTTTGTCCAGTTTGAGGATGTTAAATAGTTTTTTGTTAATGCCCTTAAGTTACGTTCCTTTTCTCTAGCTTCTGCTCACCATTCCACTTTTCATTGGGTAGTTTCAGCCTGCAGTTAGAAAGCCAAATAATGGCCAGAAAACTATGGTACCTTCCTCCTGAATATATTTCTATAAGGTTGAAGAAAAGCTGATTTGTAACAAATTAGGTGTGCTGAAAAGATACTGTTGGGATCACAGCCCCTGTGGTTTGAGAAAATTCAGTTAAGGTCAGAATTGCAATGGCATTCAGCAACAAAACCCAATGGCAGGCACTTTGCCACTGATACCAATACCTTCCAACTCTGTGCTCCAGACTACACCTACCTGGATAGGCACGTAGTCAATCTTATACTAAAGTTTTTTATTTTTTTATTTCCTACTGCAGAAACCTGTGCTGTTCTGTACACTGCTTGGCCACCAGAGTGAATGTGTTCACTGTAACTATCATATATATATTTGCACCAAAATTTGAATGAAACATATTCTAAAGTAGTCCCATAGCAATACCAGCACAGCAATACTATACACATTCTTACACAATCTCAACCTACAGATGAAAACTCCTACCAGTCTCAAAAAACACAAAGATTGTACAAATACTTACGTATATTCTTATAAACACCTAGGTATGTAAGCAAAAAATTAGTTCCAGAATGTCAACACAAGGAGTATCACTGTTTTTTGAACTTTGCCTTGATGTTCCCTAGTAAAAAAAAACAATCTTCCTTTGTTTTTTTATTTGTTTACAGTGCCATAAGGAAGAGAAGAACAAGAAATATCTGCTTCTACAACTACTGCAGCACTTTCCATCACCCTAAGTCACAGTTTTGACCACCTGCTCCCATATTCCCTTTTGAAGGAGTACTTTTTCCATGTATACACCACTTCTTGTATATAAAATATGTAGATGAATAATTTATAGAATCTTTCATATCATGAAAGGAGGTCCTCATCTATAAAGAGCAAGGAGAAGATCAAGAACACTGAAAGCAAAAGCTCAGAATCCATGTATTTCATGAAATGCTGAATTAATGCAGGTGAGGTTTTAGGATGCATAAAGGAAGTCAGACACAATTCTACCCCCTCTCACCAGTACTTTCCTTTGATGTCAACAGTATCAACAGATGTGCAAGTCTTAGAGTAAAATTAACTTTACCTTATGTGACTAAACAGAAATAAGCAGAGCACTCTCAATTATTTAATTTCTTCAAGGAAATGATGCACTAACAAAGTCATGGCCCCATCCTTTTATGGTACATTTGTAATTCTCAGGGAAGGAAAAAGACTGATGAATATAATTCCACTGCCAGAGTCCCTGACATGAAGCATCACAAGCTCCCTGGAGGAGCTGAAGAATAAATCACAAGCTACATGAGTCAGAAGTCAGCTTCAATGATCTTTAAATTAAGATGGACAAGCATAAGAATAACGTAAAGTAATGGTTAAAAAAGAACTCTGAATTTAATTTCAGAAGTTCATAGAATCCTAAGGAGCTCAAACTAGGTAAAAGGAGTAAGCGTATTTTCAAATATTGTCTATGCAAAAGTCACAGAGAAAAGTACAACCATGCAGGTTTTCAGGGTTCTTTGGGTCTGTTTTTTTTTAAAGACACTTGTGATTTTTTTTATTCTGGAAAATCATGCAGCTTTCTGTTGCAAAATACTGTTCTTCTTGAAAAGGTAGCTATAGCCAACATTCCCATCCCATCTTGGAATATAGTCTATAGTGATATCTAGGAATAAAATACCACCAAAAGACTATCTATATGCACAGAGTGTTTTAATGAATATAGAAGAGAATTATTTATGACCATAAATAACAAGGAAAAAAATTAAAAATATAACAATACAATGAGATATGTGTATGAAAAAGTCTGTAGTAAAATACTAACATTAAATTTAACTAGCTAACATCTTTACACGTGCAGGCAAAACTTTGGAAAATCACAACATTCATGCATTTCTCTCTCAAAAGGCTTGTCACAGACTTTAAAAAAAAAATTTAAAGTTAAGCCAGGTTTTAATTGCAAAGCTTATGGATGAACCATTATGAAAAAAGCTCTACAAGGCTACTAAACCCCTTAGCCACAAGGCAGTGGGTATTGGGACAGTACCATTCTGTCCTTTTAGTCTTCACTCAGCAACCACATCCATGGCCACCGGGAATAGGATGTGGAGGATGCAGTCTGCCCAAACTTGGCTGCTCTTGTAGCCATCCTAATGAGAGTCCAAACCTTTTCCTGACTGGGAAGGCACTTGAAAATATGCCCAAGTACAACTACAGTCAGCAAAAAAATCTAGCACATGCTTATTATTAAGCAAATGATTGGACTGAGAAAGTTAAACTGGTTTTTAGTTCCTCCTTGCATTATGTGTGCTAATTGCCTTTTTTGCATAAGGAGTTAAAGAATTAGGGGTTGATGCTTAAAGTGTGACTATTTAGAGTCAGATAAGAACCATCAGAAAGCGTCCATATAAAGTGCCTGTTTTATTCATATTTTGTATATTCATACCACTACATACTTCTAAAAACAAATTAAATTGCTCAGTTGGTCAGATCACCTGGTTACTTAATACGTCCAAACCATTTTCCTTGAGAAAGAGATGCATCAGGCAGGAACTCCAGGACAAAAACTCTCGCAATGCTCCTGCGTTCTGAAATCCAAGTTTTCAGACTGTTCACTGGGATGATGCTGAGTGTACCTGTGGAAGTTTATAACTCCATGTAAAGAATAAAGATCCTGGTTTATGCAGTACATCCAAGTGGGCTGTTTGTGCAACCCTTCAAGGAGTGAGTGTGCACAGCACAGACCTGTATCAGCCACTGGTGGGAATTACTGTGGATCTGAGACAGCAGTGATGAACAGAGAATGGAACTGGAGGCAACACTGCTCCCCTTGTGACTCTTCCCCATGTGATTACTTATCCAAATTGAGATGCCTTTCCTTAACACACTGCTACTCCTCCAACTACGCATCTGTACATGCGTGGGAAGAAGACAGCACTTAATCCAAACTGTTCTGCATGTAAAAACAAACACATTTGAAATTCAGAAATATTCCTTTAAGAAACAGTGCAAGGCTCTTATCCTCACCCAAGAGAGCAGAAGGTCAGAATGCGCATTTGCAATACGCCCAACTAATGTAACTGCTGTATACAATTCTCTCATTGGAAGGATATATATTCAGAAAAGCATTGGGTTTTGCAGAGGAAACCCTGCCTTCTTTATCTGATGTTAAGGACATTGCCTTCGACTTCATCTGGGCCAAGATTTCATTCCATGTTTCTCTGTGATTCTGCCAATAGTAGCACAGTGGCTCGCAAAAACAAACAAACAAACAAACAAAAAAAAAACCAAAAAAAACCCACCCTAACAAAAACCCAAACAGGAAATACTCTCCAAGGAATATTTCCTTGTGAACTCTTACAATTAATTCTAAACAATAATAGTAATAATAATGATGATTCTTACGATCTTTTCTTCCCAGGCAAACCCAGGCACGATGTCCTGCACTAAAACCCTATTTGTCAGGTGTCATACCTAGAATTCATGTTGAATCACATCATGCAAATCAGTTTCTCATGATGTTTACTCCTCCTCATAATATGAGCAACTCCTACATTGTATGTTTGGGGGATTCATAACTAAAGATGTTTAGCTAACAGCAATATTCCATCCGTCATTTCAAAAGAAGTATTTCATCTAGTAATATGCTAAATAATGAAGTACTTAATTATTTGAGAGAGGGGGGTGTTCAATCAAACATAAGGAAAAATCATGAAAGCACCTTTTCTATGCTTCAAAACAGCTAATTCTTGAATTAGCCATTTCCTGATTTCATGTACAAGGGAATTTTCACTGCTGAATTGTCAAAACTTTCAAACAAGAGAAATGCTCACAGTCTCTTAAAGATCACATTATAAATAGTTGTGTCCTACCTCCACATTTCCCTCTCTGACTTCATTCCTAGGCAGCACTGGAGAAGCAGCTACAGTCACATGGTGCATTCAAGGTCATGCTATTCTAATTGACAGAGATAGCATTGATAAATTATGCGGAAACAATGATAATGGAGCCATTAACCTTGTTCCAGCACACTAAAGGTGCTTCATAATTAAAAGGAGTACAAAAGTTACAAAAACATATAAAGATTTTATTGCTCAGCCTTTCCTCTCCTACACACTGCTGCAAAGCAGTGTTAGGGAATAGTAATATTGCTGTAACGTGGCTGCCTGTGCTTTGTCACCGAGGGGCGCAGGCAAACACTCGAAGGAGGAGTCAGGTAGTGAAATGTACAAACCATTGACTTTTTTTTTTTTCCCCAAATAGGAAGTTGGATCCAGAAGGCCTCTCTCTTTGGCGTAAAGGATGCTGGAGCTCATGAAAGATCATTCCAGCCAGGAAGTCTTTCTCAGTCCAAGAATCTGTGCTGAGCTGTCATTTCCAAACACACAGTCATGTGGACAGCGCTTTGAGAACTTGCATTGAAACTGTAGTGAGTTCACATACTGAACTGAAACTCCTTACATATGCATAGATACAAGTACAGATATATAGAATTAGGCAGAATTCAGAATTTATCCCTTATGTCTCATGCAGAAGCTTGCAGTAATTCCCAGACTAAAAGCCTGACTAAGGTCCCTAATTCGTGTATGACAGGTAATTTATTAAGGGTGCACACATTAATGAATCACCAGTGGTTGCTTTGACTTAAAGAGAAATATTAGGAAAACAGTGAAGAGATAGGATATATGTTTCACATAGCAACTCAAAGTAATCTGAAATTTCTCTTATTGTAAAGAATCTATTGGATTTCTGGGGGAAATATTAAAACTTGGATTACAGACAATCTACCATTATCTTCTTGACACTTCAACTCTGCTTCTTTTTGAATCCCATCACAGTAAGACCACTCACACTAAAATTATTAATAAAAAGAGGACAGTACAGAGCAGATTTCCTGGAGTTCAGGTGCCCAGGGATGACACTACACTGCCACTACACTACATCATACTAACTTTTAATCTTAACTAATCTCATGAACTATTGTGTCTCCCTGCATAGCCCGACTGTCAAGATATGATCTACAGCATATTGCACAACTTACTCATAAGGACAAGTAAAAAAGTCCCAGATCGTATTTGTACATAGAGGCTTGACCTCATGGAGATCACTGAATATGCAATTAAGTACATTCTGAAGGCCTGAGCAGAAATCAGATTCTTTCTACTGGTTCTGTCATGTTTGGATAAATTAGCATATTGATCGGACATTCGGAACTATCATAAATGATACTTTAAACAATAAATTGTCAGTTACAAAGAGGAAGCAAAATTGCCGAATTTTATACCCAGTTTCATAGAGATTCTCCTCTGTGTCCTCTGAGCACAGGCTGATGGCTACAGTTGCAGAGCACAAGCGCCTCTGATGCATGGTATCTAAAAACTTCCCACCGCAGAAATTCCCAAGTTTTCAATGGCTGGGCTCACTGCCCGGCTGGAATGCGTACTTCAGCGATACGCCCACAGCCGCTGCACCACCCAGAGCCAAGGAGCACCTACAGACTCGGCTCCCAGAGCAGCTCCTGTGCTCCAGAAACGCTGCTGGGGTAGCAGAAACCTCCTCGCAAGCCTTCAGCTGCAGAGAACTCAGCATAGTTTAAAGAGGACAGAAACAAACATGTAAACAGCATCTGTGCCCTCTCTTCTCTATTGACTTTCCTGGAAACGCATTAACCTATTACAGTACTTCAAAATAAATAAGCGAAACAGACGCGAGGCAAGAGTATACCGTTCTCTCACAAAAGTTTCTTTCTGTCTGTCCTCCCACTTGCTCTAAGTTCCCCATTCCCTGCGATTAGCGATGATTTTCACCAGGGATCAAATGAATGACTTTTCCTCTAATGACACTTAAGAGATGCTAAAGCCACCCTGGGCGCCACCAGGGACCCGGCGCGCTCCGCAGCCCCTGTCCCCGCTCCAGGGCGGCCGGAGCGAGGCGAAGCCAAGGGCAAGGGCAAGCCCCGCTCCGCAGCCGGCCCCGGCCCCGCTCGGCCGCCGGCAGCGGCAGCAGCGCCCGGAGGCGCCGGGGCGGGTGGGCCGGGCCGGGCCGGGCCGGGCCGGGCGGGGATCCGGCCCGTGGGACCGGGGCTGCAGGGGATGCTGCCGCCGCCCCCCGGCCGCCCCCCCCGGCATGGCGAAGCGCTGTCACTGACGCACATTTAATTCGCCCGGCTGCGGGTACCGCGCAGCGCCGCTCGCATCCTCCCCCCGCCGCCGGGGAGGGGGCGGCTCCGGCGGGGAGGGGGAAAGTCAAACTGCAGCAACAAAGTTGCTCCCCCTCCGCTCCCCCAGACCTGCCGCGGCCCCCCGGGGGTGGGCAGAGAGGGGGGCCCGTGCCCGCCTTACCTTGCTTGACGCACTTGAGGCGGATGGGATCCTTGCAGTGCTTGATCACGGCCAGCACATCCCTGATGGTGAGCCCGGCCACGGGGGTCTCGTTCACCTCCAGCAGCAGCTCCTCCGGCACCAACTTGCTGCCGCCCTCATAGGCCACCTTGCCGGGCTTCACTTCCCCCAGGTAGGGGAACTGCCCATTCTCGGCGCCCCCCTTCAGCTCGAAGCCCAGCTGTCCCTCCGGGTTCCTCACGATCACGATCTCGTGGACTCTGCTCGTCCAGTGGCTTTTCTTCTTCAAGCCCTTGGACATTGCCGTGGGGATGCTCTGCCCGACTCCCTCCCTGCAGCCTGTGCTCCTCGCCCCCTCCCTCCCTGCGTGCCCCCACTGCCCGGGGCAGCCGCGCTCCTGCGGGCAGGCTCGGGCAGGCTGTGCCGGCCGGCGGCCCCGGGCTGCGCGCTGGCTCGGGGAGCGCCTCTGTGCCCGCTGCTCCCGGCTTTAGCTGATATCCATGGCAGCGCGGCCGGACCCTGCCTGCGCGTGGATGCACTAGTTGTAGAGAAACTGGCAGGAGGGAGGAGGGAGGGAGGCAGCGGGAGGGAGGGGACGGCAGCGGCGCGGGGAGGAGGGCTGTCGGTGTCGGTGCCGGAGCGAGGCGGGCGCTGTTTCGCCGCTCCCGCCTCGCCTGACCCGGTAGTGAAGGGCGAGAGAGAGGCTGCCTGGCACGGCCGGCAGAAGGCGGAGAACGGCCCGGGCTGGGGGGGCGAGGGCGCCCGGCGGGCAGCGAGGAGAGCGGCGACCCCGGCCCGGAGGGCATCGGGGAGCGATGGCGCTGGCCCCGCCGCCTGCCCCGCCCCGGCCGGACACTGCCCGGCACCCGCCCGACACTGCCCAGCTCCGGCTGGACACTGCCCAGCTTCGGCCCCGCTCCAGCCCGGACACTGCCCAGCTCCGGCTGGACACTGCCTGGCTCCAGTCCCGCTCCGGCCCGACACTGCCCGGCACCGGCTGGACACTGCCTGGCTCCAGCCCCACTCCGGCTGGACATTGCCCATCTCCGGCCCGACACTGCCCATCTCCGGCTGGACACTGCCTGGCTCCAGCCCCAGTCCGGCCGGACATTGCCCAGCTCCGGCCGCGCTGCAGCGAGGGCACTGGCAGCCTCGATCCGTGCCGGCCATCGCGTCGCTGCGGGAGCTGCCCGGGCCGGAGCAGAGAAGTGTCCTGAGGTCCAGGAGCTCTGCTCTCGGCCGGGAAGGACCAAAGGCAGCTGGGCTTCGGGCTGTGGCTACCGAACTCAGGGACGCCTGTTTGCTTCGAGGATCTCCGTGTCACGGCATTGCAGAGTGGTTTCGCTCCACGCGGAGGTCTCAGTTTATTGAGATGCACATGGGTATTATTCTTTATGCTGGGTGCTGTGGCCAGAGCCGATGGCTCAGGTGGGTGCTACACCTGAAGAGAGTATGTCAGAGAGAGGAGCAGCAGTTCTTGCCATGAATTTTACTGACTGTCACCCAGCAGGTTTCACCACCCTCGCGCAGGTTGCCTTCTGCCACTTGTCCTTAAGTGGCCAAAATCCCACGCTCCAACCTGCAGATCTTCCCTGCAGCCTCAGCAGTGGGTTACGCTGTTCTGAAGGTGATACTGAAGCTCGCTCCTCCTGCGAGCTCTCCCTTTAAAAAGTTGTCATATGCCTCACATGTGTGAGAGCCAGGGAGTGTAGCAATTGGCATGTCTTTCTGGGAAACTTGCCTTGACTGAAAAAATAGTTTCCATCCAAAGTGGAGGTTGACAAAATACACTCAGAACAACATCCCGACTTTAAGAAGCATGGTTTTTGTACCTGCGGGGTATAGGGGGGCAGGATACACGAAGGCAGGGTTCTGCACACAGGATATTGAATGGAATAACGCAGGAGAAATGTACTTTCTGTTATGGCATGTGATTCAAAGATGGTCAGATATTTTTAAAATTTCAATTAAAGTGACTCTGCAATGAAATTTTTCAAACTGTACTGCTGTTTTTCCTCTTGGTTTCCATGGAAACAGGCCTTTATGTGATCATGCTTGGCTGTGTCTCCTCTACTTCTCCAATAACTTTTGAAGCTGTTGGGCAGTTTTACCCAAATCTATCTCGAATATAATTTAGCTGTTTCATGGAAACAGGCAGCTGTGTAGGGCTGAGAGATCCTGTAAAAGTCCCAAAGGCTGTAACATGAACTTTTCCCTTATTAAACAGTGACTCACATGGTTGAGAGACCATATAAATGTCTCGGTGATGAGAAAAGTTTCAATTACAGCTCATTATCAGCCTCAGTATAAGTCTGTGGGAATCCAGGGTTCTTCAGTTCATTTTCCCTCCGAATTACTTGTCTTCCACAGGTGGAACAGACGCATGCAGAGGGGAAGAAAACATTGAGAAATTACTGACATCTGTATTCTGCAAGTCGTTTCACTTGTTTTGCTGATGGGGCCTGGTCAGAAGTGCAAAACTCTGTGTGAGTGGCTTCACAAAAGTGATAAAAGGATAAATCAAACCAAGACCCCGCATATTTGGAAACATGAGACACATAAGTACAGACAGCTGAAGATGGGCGGGGAAAGGTACCTTGACTGGAAGGTACTAAGATGTTTTCACTGGTGGGATGAGGGTTATGTGGTGTTGCCTCTTCTAAAGACCATCATGAGTGTCTTTGTGTCACTAGGGAGCAGGAGCTCTGGTCTGGACAAAAAGAGGCTAAGGCATTTGGAAAGAGCAAGAGAGTCAGTAGGTTTGTCTCTCTGTAGCCCTGACTTTTCAATTTGTCTTGGTTATTAGTTCAGAAATGGGATAGGAAGCAAATGGTTGAAAAGAGGAATAAAAGACATAATATCCCATTATTCTTCAGTTTCTCATATTCTACCAAAATCACTTTTTTGCTGAGTCATCTGCTCTGCTGAAGTCCACTTTATTAAAGTGGTACCATTTCTTAATGTGGAGTTTGTAATCATTCTGTTGGCATAGTATTTCAGTTGTTGATTTGTCTTATGATTAAAATAAATTTTTAAGTAACTCCATGTTTACCACAATATATGTACAGCACTAGGACATGTGCCAAAAATAGAGCTTTTAATAAATACATCAAGAAATGTTGACTGTATCTCTAGATGCGAAAAGGGCATTCTGTGAATGTTACTTTTCTATTTCTTAGGAGTCTCTTGACTCCTGAGTTTTTTAAGTGCTCATTACCATTTTAAGACAGATGACATTAACAGTAGGTAATGGGTAAAGCACTTCTGATTTCACATGTGCTATGGACAAATCCAGCTGAATAAACCTTTCATACTTAACTGCAGTTGTATTAATCTGAAATAATACCGTGTAGAGGTGATGGAATTGGTGTTCCTGCAGCATTAACTTCACCTTCTGGAGGTGGGCAGCCTTATGAGCCTAACAGACCTCAGCACAGGCATCTGCAGTGTGGCAGAGGAGTGAGAGTTTAGATGAAAACAGCCTTAACGGCTTTCCCAAAGCAGATCTACATGTTATCTGATCATGAGATCACTTGATCCTCATGTCAGGAAAGAATGGCAGTTTTCAGGTTCAGAGACCTAGAAAACTTGGTGAGTAGAAGGGTAGGTCAGACCTGTGAAGATCAGGAGAGAGTGAAGGATTGCTGAAGATTATAGTGCTTCTCTGCAGCATTATGTTACAGGAGGCAAAAGATTTTAGAATTTTGAGTTGACTGTGTGTGGGTAAAATTTTGCCATCATATCATAACTGGCTTATGCACTTTGGGCCTAGAGCAGTAACACCAGAAATGCATTGTTTTCTTTGCACCATTTCAGCTAATTTTGTTTAATTTTTACAGGGGTAGAGGGGTATCTGTGCAGCAAGATTATTCTTGTCTCTGACAGAGCAAGTGGCTGAGGGGGTGCATGAGCAGATTTACTGCGTGGCCCCTGAAGAGTTTGATAAGAACTTCATGATTTGCCAAGATCTCTCTGTTAGTCCTTCCATTGGTTCATCCCAGGAGGGCACGTGAACTGGATGTGAATGTAAGGGTATCTAACACAAAGGGTTTCCTGTGAGCAAAAGTGACAGCAGCACATAATGAAACACATTCACCAAACAACACAAATGCCTTTATTATTCCTTTAAATCTGAGCCTGTAAACACAGGAACCATAACTCACTGTACATTTGGGAGTAAAGCTGAGCACATGAGTAAGCTGAAGTGTGAGACTTCATAAATAATTATATTTGGTAGCTGGAAAGGAATCCTTCCTACTGTAACATTACAGATTCAGTAAAAAAGTAACTAAATTCTGGTTTTATTTTCAATATGCCATGTTTTTAGATAAGTGAATTCCTCGAACAGAAAATGATGTATTGCACATGCCAAAGGGGATAACAAGAAAATACATCCATTACCTTCTATTATTTATGCAGGAATGGAGTTCTCTGCCTTGTAATTGTGTTTGTAATGTTGGACTTGAACTCAGAAGACATTAAATTGGCTTCTTCAGCACATGCTTCTTGTGTGACTGGATGATAACTACATGCAATTGCTATCCCTTATTTTTTCCATTTTAGCAGAGGCATAATTCCTCTTTTCTCTACAGTTTTCTATTTAGCATGTCAGCCACTCAACAGTTATTCTTAAATAAGCTTCTCAGCATCACAATATAGATTCACCACAGGACCAGGAATTCAGATGATTTAATGCAAAATCACAAATATTTTCCCTGTACCCTTAGTTGCCTAAAAAGTTTGCAGTAGACAATCTTCCCATCAATGGAACTCCAGAGTGTCTTATTTGATCTCTTCTGTTTGGAGTTCTAAATGTTCTCGTTAGAATTCTGAGAAAATACCAATTCCTTTATTTCTTTGGATAAAAGATTAAAATTCCTAACCTTCTCTGCTGAAAATGTCACCAAAAAACCACAACAATTTTTTTACCACATTTACTACATTCATACATGTCTTCTGTGAGCTTGCATTTACTAGTATGAGCCTGGAGTTATTTCTAGTATAATCTTTTCCCATTTCCTGGCTTCAGCTTTTGAGAACACTTGCTTCAGAAAAGCTAAAACCTCAGGCTATTTATCTAAAAACTCTTTTCCCAAGTCCTCCACATTCTCAGGTTTGATAAAAAAATACATGTTTTATTTTACCACAGAACAAAAGAAGCATTATCGTGTGTTTGGTTGGGTTTTTATTTGTCTTAGAACAAAATATTCCATATTTTTGGCCATCACTGCTTCAAAATAATTTGTTATTTAATTTTAAACTTCAACATTTTGTAACTCATAACTCTGGCAAAAATAGAAAGCAATGGGTAATACTAAGCTGTCTCAACCCATTCCTGTTTTGGCAATAGCTCTTGCAGAGGGCAAATCTGATCACTTCTGCATGTGATGAAAATAGTCTCTATGGCTGTACTGAAAGATAAATGCAACTTTTGGAGTGGAGAAAAATCAACCACTGAAGTTCATCTAAATAGTATTGTTTACAATAGGTTCATAAGATTGCAGGACATATTTTGTTCTCTCCTGCTCATCTCTGTATTGGCTTTTGTTTTAAATGTTATCTTTCCCAGTTACTTTTCTCTTTTGCTATCAAATTTTGGTATTGTATACTTCCTGTCAAACCCTGGTAATGTATACTTCCCATGCTGCTCTTGCTAGCTGCTCATGAGTTGATTAAGGTGAGATACAGGAAATTTGTTGGAGGTCAAAAACTTCCCCAGGGACAAAGTTCTGGAGACAGTCTGTCAAAATAAATTTGAAAAGAGCCAATGAAATAAAGAAATGATAGCCTCTTTTTACAGCAATGCAAGTTTAAATTGCATCCCAGTAAATATCCACAGTAGAAGAGAGAATAAGACAGAAACAAAACTGCACACAGCACCCTATCAGAAAATAATCCTTTAAATTTGCCCTGACAGTAGAAAGATAGCAAACCTACAAGTATCTGTTACAGTGAAGTGAAAGAGAAGTGTGAGGCTCCCTGTGAATTACTGCTGCTGAGTGGTGGCTGGGATTCTGAAAAATAGCAGATAAAGTGGCTCAGTAAGAGCCTGGGCTTGAATTGATGACTTTTCTACTGCATGGCACCAGTTTGTGCCCTTGGTAGTTGAAGTTATCCTATATCTAGTCTCTTTACCCATTTTAATATTTAGTGTTCTGTGATCTACCTCACCATTAAAATATCCATAAACATTTGGTTATTTCTGGTATGTGATGATACCTTAGATTTGCAAACTATGGTGGACCTATTCTCTGAATTCTTTTTTCCTTGCCTTATTTTCATTTCCCTTGGATTAGACAAAATGAGACTTTCCTCTTTCATGTTTATAATCGGTTTCATTTTACATTTCATATGAACTAACAGTGCTGCTGAGATTGATCTCACAGCGTGGCTGGGAAAGGAGATGAATATTTTATGAACTTATAAAAGATAAAATGAAAGCATATTATTCTAGGGATGTATTGTTGATGTTCCATGTAAAATTGTGACAGCATGTCCATTCAGAACCTTATTTGCACATCTCTCTCATCTCTTTGAGAGGAATAACTTTTCCGTGTCAAAATTCTAGCACTTAATGTGATTGCAAAGCCTTTTTGTCATGAAAATTAACAAATACTTCTGAAGTTAGAAGTATTCACACAGACATCACCATGGAAATTTAAAAGAGTTGCATGTTTTGTAGATACATTTCCATAAATATTAAAGCATGATGCAATGAGGAGTTTGGGGAAAATGCCTCTAAGATAATACCTGCAGAAACTCACCCAACGCTTGTCACCGCTCAGTGCATGAGCCAAAGTGAGTAGAAAAGAAACCTCAGTCAATTTAGTGCTTCAGTGCAAGTGGTGCTGAAGCTGAACTGGCCAAATTCTCAACGTTTTTACCTTGGTAAGCCTGAAGCTTTAATGAATTCAGTTGGAGAGGATGATGTCTGATTTCCATTGCTCTACAACACCTTTAAATTCAGCTGAGTTCCTGATTTGTGCTGCCTCATGACAGCTGAAGGGCAGGGTATCCCTTGTCTGATCAGGGGGTGCTGAGGATCAGGATCCAGCTAGTCTTCACTCCCTGTTGCCAATGCTTTTCACAACTGCAGAAACATTTGGACTGCTTTCACTAGCTGGTTGGATTGTAAGATTATCTGGTGATGGAGCCATATGTAAGTAAAAGTATCATCACACTGAAGTTAGTGGCAAAAATAGTTCCGAATTATTAGGGCTTAATTTCAGACTGATACATAAATACTCAAAAACTGGAATACTAGGGTAAATCTAGAGCCCTTGTCTGTGCCCCACAGGCAGAGTGTGTGTGCTCCAGATGTTGTGACATAAGGGCATTTGCACCATTTGCACTCCCTGAGGTTTTATTCAATTTTGTTTATGTAGTCCTGGAATTGGTCCACACATGCTTAGAAGCACAGGATGGGCTTTGCAGTGTTTTTGGGATGATAAACAAAAGTGCTTTCAAGGAAGCTGAATGATGTTACTGTACAGTTTTGGTGTCATTCTCAGAATATGGCTCCATGCTCTGTCACGCTGGTGGCTGTGCATTATTCTCAATAAGAACATTTCTGCACAGGTGCTCCCATCAATAGCAGCTCACTGATGGGACTGCACTGTACTGTCAGGTCACTGATGCTGCTCTTGGATGACGTTTTCAGGGGAAAAAAAAGCTTCAGCTGATGTAATGACCTAAATCCAATGATTTGAAGACAGAACCCTCAATCAAGACTTCAAGGTTTTTGTTCCTATAAATTGTAGGTCAAGGTGACAGACTCCAGGAATATTTGACACCTGACCAGAAATCCAGCTTATCCTGGGGAAAACCCCCAGAACAGACACCTCCACTGAATTTGAAGAAGGAAGGATGCTTGCCCTTGTGAAGCAAGTTGGTCCTTACCGCGCTCAGTTGAGAGATTTGTGTTAAACACATAGCATATAAAAATTTTAAAAGATTTTAAAAGTTTCGGAAGTTAAATTATTCTTATTTTGACTTTGGAAATGTGTTTTCTTAAGCTGAGAGGAAAAGATACCGTCCTTTATCATTGCCTTGTTATATAAAGGCTGGAAATGAAATAAATACTGTGTTTGCTAGGTGTTGAATTTTTTATCACTAATCAAAGGAAAAAAATGTTCTCAGTCACTGTGTAGATAGAAACACACATGAAGAAGAAACTCTGTATGGGCAATTAGATTATTTTTGCAATTTCCAACAGTTTTATTCAAGGACAGATTTGTTAGCATTCTTCTATCTAAATAGGATTGGAGCTCTCATAACCTTCATATCATCATGGTATTTTATTCTCATAAGGATTCTTTATTTATAAGTCTTGTTCTTTTCTGTCATAGCCAGTGCCTGGGATGTTGTGTCTGAAGCCACTAACACTTGCTCTTTTGTCCCTTTCAGTGAATGTTGTAGGCATTGGTGTCTCTAATCCACAGTTCTGCTGCTGCAGTCCTTCACTCCATTCTTTTTCACCCCAAGGTTAATAATGAAGTAGTAGAATAATGAACATACCATAGGTAAATAAGGAGACTAACAGCAGTGCTGAGATTTATTTAAAAAGAGGTTTTAAAAGGGTGAAGAGGAAGAAGGAAAGAACTACCGTAATTAGAAGGAGCTTTAAAAATAATTAAATTACTTCCTGAAGACTTTGTAATATAAATTGTTTTGGGATGTGTCTTGTTTTCACTTTAGATTTTTGTCAGATACCATTACTTGCAATTCTCACAGGACTCCTACAATCACTATGAGCTTTGTGATATGAATTTACATCATAACCCAGGGTTTATGCTCTGGATAGTTTTTAATACAGGTACCTTGGGTAATAGGGGTAAAAGCAAGGCCAGATCACATAGTTCCAAGATCACTTTCTGAGTATGTAATAGATGTTGAGGGTGATAGAACACTATAAAAAGCTCTGCTGTGCTCTGACTCACTGTAGACTTCTAAGATCCAGCAGGGCTCAACCCTGAGCAGCTTGCACTCCTTGACCCTGCTCTGGGCACTGGGTTGGACTTGGTGACCTCCAGAGGTCATGTCCAATCTCAACAATTCAGTAATTCTGTGTGGTTGTGTGCCAGCCAGACCCAAGTCTGCAGAGTCTTCTGACACAGCTGTTCTTTGAGCCACATCATCCTTGCCATAAAGTTGTACGAAAGCAATATTGTCATGGATGGGGACCAGTTCTGCAATTATTAGATTGAGCAGTACTCCTTCATAGCAATTGTCCCATTGACTTTTATATTAAATTGGCTTCTGAGCACCTCTTGACCTGAAGGTTAAACTCTTAGTATGCAATTCAATTTAAAAATTAATTGACACTATTAAGACACTTCTCCCAAACTCAGATTAATAACCCTCTTAATTTATAAACCTAGGAGCCCTGAATGAATTAATAATGTATTTACTGGGCTTATATATTGGCATTCCTACAATATCAAATGGGTGCAATTGGTATTAGTTCAGCTAGTCTCAGATTGAAACTGATTTCTCCCAGTGAGGAGAGAAAATGACAAATTGTTCACTTGACAGGGTTTTATCTCCTGTGGGGTACACTTTAGAAAGGAATGCTGGAAATAGAGGAAAATAATTGCATTATCCTACAAAGATAAGCCAATAATTAATTATTTTGTACTTCTTTTCAGGTGACACCAAATTTTCAGTGGGACCCACATAGTGCTGCATTTATTGTGTAATTTAATTTTTGGGTATGCATTTTTAAGTGTCACTGGAACAAATCTTTTGTCCTTGCTGCTTGCAATTAAAAAAATGAGTGCTGCACTGGCAGCAGTTTCCTGTAGTATTAGTACAAGAAAATGTCTGACCTACTCAATTAACAATATTATTTTCTGAAGTACTTAATTGTTTTCCTGATATTGCTCCTTTAGTTTTGGTATTCAGTAACCTCAGGATGCTCTTCTCTCAGAAAGTACACAAGTTTCCACCTGGGGATTTTGTTTATGCAATGATCTTCCTGAAGCAGATCTACACAGTGTTGTACCTTGGCTTCTACTGAAGTCCATCACCTTAGCATTTTCTTCAAAATAAATAAAGTTGGTCGGAGTTTTTTAAAATTATGTTTGTACATAAAAAAAAAATTTGGAAGTTGTTGCTTTTGGACTGCAACATTGCAAAATCTGAAAGACATTAATTTTGAAACTGTCTTCTCAAGCTAGCCAGTTTATTGTTAGAAAAAAAAAATCCACAACAAAGAATTTTCAGTGTGTTTTACAGAAGTCTCCGTAAAGAAAATGTTTTCAGTCATTGCAAGGGAGCAAGAAGTTACCTTGTTTCTTAGATAGCAATAACCAGAGAGATAAAAAATAAATCAGAATTGAACCTTTTCAAGGTTTGTTTGTTTTCTATACTTTTAAGTCCATTTCATGATTTAGTAATAGCAAGTCTATTGCAGCCAAAAAGAACAGGTAAAGTAATTTACACATCTTCTAGGTGTAAATATGACAGCATTAAACTCTATTGAATTCATTTGCATATATATATGTTATAATTAATTATCAGAACAAAGTCTGTGTGAATGAGACTCACTTTAATCCTAGTGTGAAAAAGACAAAATAAACTTGAATTTCTGTTCTTAATGATTTATTTTGAACTTCAGTATTCTACTATATGTACATATATTCCCACAGTTTACCTTTCACTTGACATTTATATGTTATCATTGAGTAGTTATAAGTCTAGTTTGTCATTTGAAAAGTGGATTATTTTCTAGGATAATTGCTGGAGATGTAGAAGGCAACATAAATTTTTTACAAAGAATGTAGCTGCTTGTATTTTTTATTCTGAATCACAGGTGCTTTTTATGATTCTAGAAATTGTGATTCTAGCAGCGATTTTGACTGTTACGAGTGCTTACACTTTGGGAGTTCACTCCTTTTTGCAAAAGCATGGCACTTGACAGTGTTTGTTACTACTAACACTTGGCTTTCTGCAGTGATACGAGGATGGCAGTAGGCAGGTGTTACGCTGTGACTACTACTTAGCAGGAGAAACTTGCTCCTCATCCTAGCCCTTATTCTCCCATCTGCTTGCTTCACTCACTGTTGTGTCTGGCTGGAATCCAGATTTGTAAACTCTTTTGGGGACTTGGATTCATTTTTTTTTATATTCCATGCTTCTAGGTGACTTAACACAGAAAGCACAATAATTATCCCTTCTTCTAAGACTGCAGGATAAATATTTCACTCTACTCTTGCCTCCTGACCGTCAGAACTTAACAAACAGTAGGATTGCACTTGGGCTCTGTCCTCTCACAGTGCAGCTCACTTTTCTTGTAATAGGAGTAAGCATTCTTAAGTGCCCTTATTTGAGCTAACAAATAAAAATTGTTGGTTTATCTACTACACCAGACTAAATTAGTACATAAATTAAGCCATTTATTATGATAGTATCTTGTTGGTGGTAAATTGAATGTAATTGACCATTATTTGTTAGAAAAAGGAGTACTGCAACAGTTCCTTGTTATCTTAGACTTCTGAATTAACCAATGAGCTAATACTTGGGTAAAATCATAGTATATTCATATTTCTGGTTTATTTTATTTTACATTTGGGTTGGGGATTTTATTTTCCCAAAAGTTGGTTAGAGTATTGTGCCAATAACACTGTGTTGTGGGTTCAATCCTTTTATGAGCAAATCACTGAAGAGTTGGACCTGATGATCCTTGTGAGCTCCTTCCAATTCAGAAGTCTATGAAAAATTATTTTAGCCTGTTTTAAAACTGTGATTTATAGCAATGCAAAACAAAACCTTCGTGCTGGGGAAGGTTATGGAGCACATCTCAAGTGCCATCACACTGAAGTGCCAGCGTGCAGGACAACCAGGGATTAGACCCAGGTGTTGTGGGTTTGTGAAAGGCAGGTTCTGCTTGACCAGCCTGAGCTCCTTCTATGACCAGGTGACCCACACAGTGGGTAAGGGCTCTGGGTGTTGTCTGCCTGGACTTTAGTAAAGCTTTGACAGCATTTCCCCAGCATTCTCCTGGAGAAACCAGCTGATCATGGCCTGGATGGGAGCACTGTTCACTGGGGATAGAACTGGCTGGAAGCTGGGCTCAGAGGGTGGAGGGGAATGGAGTTACATCCAGCTGGTGGCTGATTCCCAGTGGGGCTCCCCAGAACTCACTGCTGGGGCCAGTCTTGTTTAATATCTTTATCAATGATCTGGACAAGGGGATCTGAGCTCTCTTGCCATGAGTTAGGAGATGAAAGAAAGCTGAGTGGCAGTGATGATCTGCTGGAGGGCAGGAAGTCTCTGCAGAGGGATCTGGACAGGATTGATGGGCTGAGGTCAGTTGTGTGATGAAGCTGAGTGCTGCACTTTGGCCACAGCAACGCCGGCACAACCTTCACCACAGCCTGGGGGCAGAGCGGCTGCAAAGCTGCTTGGTGGAAAAGGACCTGGGGGTGCTGGTCAGCAGCAGCTGAACATGAACCAGCTGTACCCTGGGGCAAAAGAGGCCAATGGCATCTGGACTTGTCTCAGCAGCACGGTGGCCAGCAGGACCAGGACAGTGATTGCTCCCTGCACTCAGCCCTGGTGAGGCCACATCTCAAATCCTGTGTCCAGTTTTGAGCCCCTCACTAAAGGGAGGACATTGAGGAGGACATTATTAAGGTAATTCCCTCTCAAGTCAGGGCTTGGCAAGATTTACACTATTTTTTTTCGTAAAAGGGATCTCTGAGGATATTGCTGGAGTGAGTACAGAAAATGGCAACAGAGCTGATGAAGCCTGTGGAACATTTTGAGGCGTGGCTGAGGAAGTCAGGGTAGTTTAACCTGGAGAAAAGGAAGTCAGGTAGTCCTACAACTACCTGAAAGGAGGATGTAGCAACCTGGGAGGTCACACTCTTCTCTGAGGTAACAAATGACAGGACAAGAGGAAATGGTCTCAAGTTGTGCCAGATACGTTTTAGACTTAGAAGAAATTTCTACTCTGAAGCAGTCGGCAAACCCTTGAACAAGCTGCTCAGTAGAGTGGTGGAGTCACCATCCCTGAAGGAATTTAAAAGATGTGTAGATGTTGCACTTGGAGACATGGTTTAATGGTGGAGTTGGTAGTGTGTGCTAACAGCTGGATTCAATGATCCTAGAGGTCTTTTCCAACCTAAATTAATTATGTGATTCTGTTCGATAATGCGAGTGGATTTAGACTCTGAATACACACATTTTTAAATGTGCTTTGAACTTTAAACAAATAAGCAGTTTCTTTATGGGCATAGCTCATTAATAAAGTACAAAATTCCTGCAGGTGATTCTAAAATTGGTGCCCTGCATAGTAATATTGACACAGGAAATGATGTTGGTATGGGCTTGAAGAAGCCAAAGGGAAGAAGAGGATTTGTAATTATTATGTTTGAAGTACTCAAAATTATTTAAAAGTTACTTTATCTATAGGGCTCACAAACTTTTCTCAGGTTCTCCCATATTTTCTTCAGATGAGCTCTAAAATAATTCTCTGCTTACATTTCCTAGCTTTAGGTTCACCTTGCCTGGCAATATTTAAAAGTGCAGATGAATTTGCAAGTAGTACAGTGAACTATCAATCTATTATTCCATTTTATTAGAACAGTAATGAAAATCGGATGCTCAATTGCTTAAACTTAAACGATATATTTCTGAATTTGTGGGCTACGCACTAGAGAAAGAATCAGCTGGACAGAATGCTGTCCTCATGCAACGCTCTTTGCAGTGTAACATTCTTTATTATGTTGCTGTTTATTTATTATCCCTCTAAAGCATTACTGCACTCAAGATGTACTTATGTAACAGGACATAAAAATAATTTGCAGAGTAGAAGATGGAAGTTAAAACACACTGCTGTCTATGTTAGACAGGATTTAGCTAGAAAGCTAAGAGGAAAGTCATGGAAAATGTAATCATCTCTATTTTTTCCTTGTCTTAATCTTTGTTATTCCTTCTCTGTGCATGGCATATTTAATCAGATGCAACTGCTTGAAGACTCCTGCATCTTTAGGGATCTCTTTTTGGAAAAAAATAATGTAAATCTAGCCCAGTCCTGATTTGAGAGGGAATTATCTTAAAACTAATTTTGAATGACAGTCATATTTTAAGTTTTGTTTCCTTAGAAATGTTAATATACCTGTCATAGTAAACAGCTTTTGATAGTGAATTAGAAATTACCCTGTTTTCTAAGGATGACACTTGAATTACCTATATATACAAAAGTGAGAAAACATAATTATTATTTAGAATAAATTTTTACTATTGTGTGCAAGTACAAGTCATTATAGAAATTCAATAATTTATTTTTAATAATTGTTCCAGAATCTGATAACAAATGTGTTCATGCAAACATGATCAAACTATACTTCAACATATGGTGTGATGTTTATAATGGAATATGATAGTCCAATGAATAAAAGAGATGCAAATTGATACTTTATAATATTTTAAGGACATGGATTTGATTTCCTTACTATGTGTCTCCTGTCTTCCCTGAAGTGTTGGATGCAAGGTTCAGAACCATTTCTGAAAGGTGCTGGTGGTGTTCATTTTTCCTGCTTGAATGAATGGGTGCTAAAATTAATTTTGGTGTTTGGAGCTTTCTTTGATAATGAGATAAAAAGCTGAGTCTACTCAGTGAAATCCACCCTATCCATACTCCTCTGAGGCATCTTTGACAAGGCTCAGGGAAATAACTGAGCTGCCAACAGACAAGAAGTGGGTGGAATCACTGGGGTGTGTGGTTCCAAGAGCCTTCTGAACTTTGGGGTCACATCAGAGAGGTGAGATCTTTCCCTGCTCTGTAGATCTCAAACAGGACAGCCCTGCCAGCACCCACAATTGTGCGGTTGAGCCAAGGGTGTCTCAGGAACACCTGCAGAGAGTCACAAACTCAGGTCAGCAGGAGCAGAGTGGATTCCTGTGGTGGGAAAAGAGTTTTCATTTAGGGAATAGCACTACAAGAGATGCCAGAAACAGCATGGGAAAAGCAATGGTGAGGCAAGACTTGGGTTTTGCAAAAAGTTGTAAAATACTTTGAAAATCGAGCTTACTGAATATTATTCCTTTGTTCTTGCACTATATTCCTGCATAATGGATATGTATATAGGTGAAGTATGGCTGTATTTTTGTGTCCTTGTTTGTAGGGGAACTCCAGATATTAAAATGAATGCGTGTAACAGTTATCTTCAGACCAATTGACATTAGTAGCTGCAGGAAGCATAGGCATAATTCTTTATAAATATAAATTCTGCTTTTCTTAATACCCATAAAACTTTGCTGTTGTGTGGGCAAGGCTCCAAATGCTGTATTTCTGTAAAACAGCTACCAAAATCAGCCACTGTTCATTTAAAGTGTCATTTGGAAACCATGGGAATAGGAAAACTTAACTGGGGAAATAAACATTTCTATCTATATACTTTGTAAAATAGGTGACAACTCCAGAACCTGCAGAAAGCTGCTGTGGTGAGACTTTGCATGCAAAAACAGCTGGAGTCCAAAGTCCTCAGTTAGGATAGTAAATTGTCACCTTGCTTTCTAAAACCTCCTGCAGAAGAGAGCAGTTGACTAATAGTGCTGAATTTGGGTAAGCAGCTTTCAAAGACACACTGCACTGGTTTCAGATGTAGGACTCCAGAAGGAGTTGGGTCCTGCAGATTTATGGTGTTGCAGAGTTGATTTTGAGTAGTCATGGGAAACTTAGAGCTATAAACCTGGCTAAGTATAAATTATACATTGATAATTAATGTTCATCTGGTGTATAGATTGGGCCCAAGGAAGAGATCCACTGGTATCTTCAACATGAGTGTAAAATTCCTCACAACATTCTTATGCCCCATGGTAAATTGCAGGAAAGGACATTTACATGCACAAACCATGTTTTATAGCTATTTATCCACTATCTAATGGGTAATCTCCATTTAGCAAGCAAAAATCCTGTGATTATTCCCTTTGGCAGCCTGATGATATGGCACCTGCATTTCTCAATTCCTCATATTGCAGCTTTTTTATTTTACAAGAAGTACATAACTATATGTATTCAAGGGAGAGGGGGGATGGCATTTTACCCACGGTAAGAACACAAGGAGCTTGCATAAAACATTGTACTGCCTGATTAAATTGTCCTTGGAGCAAGGGCTGAAATTTATGTAACTTTCCAGCAGGAATTGATCACCCTTATGTGTTTGTAATGTGCATGTAATATCCCACATAATCTCTGTCTTTGATGTCATCAAGTGGCTATTTCTGTATGTCACGCACAGTGGAAAAGTTTAAAGGACTGAGAAGTTCCAGTAACTTGTGTTTAAATACGTTAGCATGGAGAACATGTGGCAGGTTGAAAGCTCTGGACAGAAAATTGGCGTTTTTTCTTGCTCATCGCAGGAGCACTGTGCTGGATTCTAGGTAAGAGGGAGGTTTTGCTGTTAGAGCTGTTTGTAAGGAAAAAGCTGTTGGGAAATCTAGATTTTCAGTAGGGGCTAGGCATGGAGCTGAAAAGGGAGCATAAGGAGGAATGAACAGACCCTGCCCAAACTCCTTCACAGTCAGAGCAGCAGCTGAGATCGAATCGACTTTAGTGGGAGCTGCAAAACGTTTCCTTGTAGTTTTGCATGCCACATGGCAGACATCAGGGCACTGGTGGAAGGAAGACCTGGGGGAGGTCTAAAGGTGTAGGAATGAAAAAAATAAATCTTCACTAAACAAGAACTGGTTGAGTGGGTAGATGTGAGAAAGGAGGGGAAACTGTGTTCTTATTTTTCAACCTGGTTTTGCCACAGGAAAGAAAACTCTCGTTTATTTATTTATTTATTTATTTAACAATTAGTCTAATTTTCACTTGTGATAGGAGGACATGCATGAAATTATTTTAAAGAGCTGTTACATAAAGGAAAGCATTATCAGGGAGATTAGGGAGTTCTGTACTTTTTCAGCTTTTATGTCTGTATCTAAATGCGCAAAAAATTTTCAAGAATTAATAATTTATTTTCAACATAGCTTTGGGCTTGTCAAGTAATTTTTTTTCAGCATTGATGTAGCCCCATATTTTTACATTGATGGTTCAGAAATAGGATTTCCCCCCTATTTTTACTGTCAAAGGCAGTAGAGATGAGGCATTTATGACAAAGTAACCAAGTTACTTCTCTGCAAAACAGTGTTGCAAATGTGTGTGTAAAATGTTCAACTGTTTCATTACTTCCTAGAACTCTCTGCCTGGAAAACTTCTGCGCTGTATTTCAAGAGCTGTATCTCTGTTTACCTCAATGGAGAAATATTTAAATAAAAGTTTTTGAAATTAGTGATGTCTCCACATATAACTATGGTTTAGGGCATTGCTATAGTGACTGAGTGAGCTGAAAAGAAAATACAACCAATTTTTGAAGGATCAGAACACAAATGCTTAAATTGGAATAATAATGCTTTTGATAGCAGGTTTTATTCTTAAAAGAATGAAATTTGTATTTGAAATATGTCAGATTTTTTCTTCCATATTTTTGTTATTGCCATCAGCTGAGCCAAATCAGCTGTTTGTAATAAAGAACAAAGTCACATAAGTGCCTTCCTACCAAGAACACAAACATCTGCTAAACACTGCAAGTACCATAGGCTGACATGGAGTGCAACATGCACTGTAAATAGGGAATAACAGTCTGGAACCTGCCATTATGATCAAAGATAATTAAAAGGCCTTGTGAAATTACAGTGGGCAGGAGGATATACTGAAAATTAAAAATAAATTAGTGCAAAACAGTTCCCCTCAAAAAACTTATTTCTTTTCAGTCAGTTTGTTGTTTTACTTAGATTTTGCTCTTTTTGCTTTTATCTACTTTCCTTGTTTCATTTTATCACAAACACACAAAAAAAACCCCAAAACCAAAAACAAAAAGCCATAAAAATCCCCACAAAAAACCCACAAAAAACAAAAACCCCCAGCAAACAAAACAAAAAAAGCCCCACCCTTTAATAATACTGCTAGAAGCAGAGAAGTCAAAGTTCATCCTTGGAAATAAAGGCATGTGGAGGAGTGTCCATTTCACTCTGCTGCTAAGGGTTTCAGAAAGTCTCGCCCATGCCTGTGCTTGTTTATGCTGTACAAATGGGAAGGCATTTCTCTCTCAGAGGAATGCAGCAAGCAGCGTTTCTGAAAGCAATCGGGAAATTCTTGCTGATGTGGGAGTTGCGAGCGCTGTCCCAAACTAATGAAAAGCCCAGGACTGGGATTAGGTTCGAAAGAAAAGTGTCTGCTAATTGATTTTTGTTATGTGAGGTAGGAATGGTTCGAGGCTGAGCTGTGGCTCCCTCCTGAAAGGCCGGACACTGCTCTGGCTGCCAGAGCTAAACCATCACCTCCCAGCCCCAGAGTGCTGAGCCCCACTGTCAGGGATTGCAGCTCTGGTGTCCCCTGCACTCATAATTCCTGCTTGTTCTCCTCACTCACTGCTGAAGCTCCTTTTATTCGCCGCTTGGGCAGTTTGCTGGAGCTCTGCACACCCAGCCAGGGTGATTTCGGTGTTTAAAACCCAGCCCTGGAAGCGTGGCTGGGCTGCCCAGCGCCGCTGCTGGCAGCCAACTGCTGCAGGGCACCGAGGAAGCATTTCCACCCTGCAGCAACCTGTGCCTGCCCCAGCCCACAAACATTCCTGCCTGGGAGCATTTCCAGCAGTTCGGCCGTCCTGCTCACTGGTGGGAGCACTGTCGGGATGATGCTGAGCATTCTGGAGTGCCATCTGGTGACACCACATCCTGCAGCCACCTCCCGTGCCAGGGGATGGATGGATGGATGGATGGATGGATGGAGGGAGGGAGGGATGGATGGATGGATGGATGGGGATGGATGATGGGTGGATGGAGGAATGGGTGATGGATGGATGGAGGGATGGATGAGTGATAGATGGAGGGATGGATGGAGGGATGGATGGATGATGGGTGGATGGAGGGAGGGATGGATGAATGGATGGGTGATGGGTGGATGGAGGAATGGGTGATGGATGGATGGATGGATGGATGATTGATGGATGGATGGATGGATGGATGATGGGTGGATGGAGGAATGGGTGATGGATGGATGGATGGATGAGTGATAGATGGATGGATGGAGGGATGGATGGATAGATGGATGGATGATTGATGTATGGATGGATGGATGGAAGGATGGATGGATGGTGGGTGGGTGAGCACCTGCACAGATGAGCACTGTAAAGTGCGCTAACCCAGGGTAAGGACAGAGCTATCACAATAACCAGTATCATCAGCTGCCTTCCAATTCTCCTTCCCAAGAGCAAGGCAGCCTGGAAACACTGGGGCCTGCATTTTCCTGACTATGTATTTTAAGCATTAGTTACATTAGCTTTACAAGAACTACAAGTGTGCACTTTTACCAGAGATTTCTGTTTGACATGACATGTTTACAAACAGTTTGGTTACTCCTGCTTCGTTCAGAGCTCTGATTTGAGGGGATTGAATCTATATTTCCATTTCTATGGAAACAGCTAACTGTCTTCTAATATAGCTGTTTTGTAACTGCTGGGTCTGATTCTGTTCTCATGTGGGCTGTTTTTAATCCAGTTTAATGCTGTCGATCCCACCTGAGTGGTTTGAAGCTGACATTTATATCTGAGAGCATTTAGATGTGCTGCTCTCCCAGCACACTGCAGAGAAAGGGACTTACATGCAAAATGTAAGCAGGTTTGCAGCAGATACTGTAAAACACCCCTTACCATCCATCATTTCAATAGCCCTAGTTCTAACTCCAGAACGAGAACAGCCACAAATTTCTGTTATATGGCTCACACCAACCTGCCAACTGTGAAGAATCAGCCTTTTTGTATTCATTAGGAATATTGAGTTAGATTTGATATTCCTCCAAAAACTTCTGAATGCATGATCAGCATTGCATTTAGCTTTGGTGAGAGTATTTTTTTTCCATTTATGTTAACACTCATAATGCTATTCAAAATATATGTTTCAAAAATGTGAGGTGTTCATAATTGTTCACCGTCTCATGCACTGGCCTGGTACAGAAGCAGGAGTGCTCATTCTCCCACCCCTCAGAGAATCTCTTCTTTGATTTAATGTTATCTGCCTTTCTTCAGAAAAATGCAGTTGTTTTTCTTGGGAGTTGCAGTCTTAATCACATTTTTAAATGAGACTGATATCAAATGGGTTTGATCCTGATATCAGGTGGCTGTGGCACTGGAAGAATCATGAATGATGCATGGATGTCTGGCCCTATTGCAATAACAACTTCCATGTTTCTAAGGAGTGAAACCACATGAAAAGCTAGGGGAAGCATGAATACTTCCCTAAGTATTTGGGAACTGGATACAAAGATACGCTCACAGCCGTGTAACAGCCAGGGCAGGAGGTACCATTTCCTCCACAGGCTTCTTGCAGCTCACACTCATAATATCCTGCTCTCCCCAGTTCAGAGAATTTGCTTATGAGCTAGCAACAGGAGCAAGGCTGCACATATTTACCTCTTGGTAACACTCCTCTTCCACTTGCTGTGGCTATGAAAAGAGTTAAAATGAGTACATGAGGCAGGCTTTGTATTTTGCTGTGTCTGGCACCATGGGGCAAACTAGTTTTGAGTCATATTTGCACAGCTCCCTGATGGGTAAAGTAGACACTCTGGTTCTTTGTTGATTCTTGCTCTCCTGGATTGAATCAACCCATGATACAGTTCTTCTCTGTGGTACTTAAATGTTATGGCAGTAAATGTTATGGCAGTAAATATGGTTTTCAATTTACCATTCACAATAGCTTAAAACCAGAGCTGTATTATGGAAAAATCTGTTCTTGACCTCTAACTTATACTATTTTTTAGAAGATAAAATATACATAACACTAAAAAGAGACAATTTATATGCTAAATAAAGGGAAAAATAAGATCAACATATTTAAACATTTACTGAAGCATATGAAATACATATATATACATATATAAAATTTCACCATTTTTGACTAAATTATACTACAGAGATGGTAATAAATCCATTGCTAGAGGCAAAATTGGGGCTGTGGTAATATACCCAAAGAAGAAATCATGGTAGGTGGCAATCTATGCCTTAAACATCTTGGAGAAGGAGGTGGAGTAGGGATGGGGGATATTTGCTTTTGTTGTTGCTTTGAATGTTGTTTTGCTTATTTATGTATTAAATTACTTATTTATTTATTTTACTATTCCTTGAACACTGTCATATTCACTTCATCTTTGTGGAGAGATCTGTCAAGGTTGATACTTCCACTGGGCAACTTCGTAATGGTGAGCATCAACCCACTTATTAAACAAACAAACAAACAAACAAATAAACAAATAAATGTGCCTGGTGTTATGCTCTCTGTTACTCACATGGAGGTGTTGAGTCTGAATGAGCCCATCTTCCTGCTCAGGGGGTACTCTCTGAACAGGCAATTGCCTGGTAAAGTATGCAGAGGTGCCTTCAGACCATCTGCTTTCCTGATTAAACCACCATGGGAGATTCCTGTCCTTGGCCAGGTAGCAGGGGCACAGTTTATGTGTGATGTAAGCAGCCCCTTGAGGCTGCGGGGAGAGAGGGAGAGAGCTGCTGGGGATGGGCCCTGGTGGAAAAGGGCATTTGGCAGGCCCTGTTTGGGTGCAGGACCTTGGGCAGGGAACCTCAGTCCCAGCTGCTGCCCAGGGAGACTGACTGCCCTGCCATTCCTCTCCAGCCTTATTCACATAGTGTAGCTGTAGAAGAAATTACAGGCGATGAGTCACAGTTGTACTAATTATCAAAGAAGAGGAACAGCCTTGCCCTCAATGGGTTACAGCTGTGACTAATAATTGTAAGGGTGAAAAAAGGGATGGGTTAGCTGGTTAAGTGGAACTTGGAGGCAGAGGAGCCCTAAGGAAAAAGGAATGAGCTGGAAAGACATAAAGAAGAACAAAATAAGGAAGAGAGTTGCTTCAGATCTGTTATGAGGTCGTCTGTGTCTCATGGAGTTAGAGCTGCTGTTGGAGATTGCAGTCATAATTGAGCTAGGTGAATGCTGTGTATAGAGTCTGCAAACCAATCCTTGCAATCACAGTCCACCAGGAAATAGCCAGCACTCAGAGTCTGCAGTTGGACCCCACAGTAGGAGCTTGGTGTAGTCAGAGTCAGGATGAATAATCTGTAAAGAAGAAGAAACCAGGACCCTTTTCATGTTGTTGAATGAGAGTCTGTGTCTTGGCTCATTTCTACCCCTAACAAAAGCTCTGCTACAACAACACAGCATGTGTCACATGCTGGCTGGGCAGGCAGCTTGTGGTGCCAGCACCAGGCATGCAATGTGATGATGTTCTGTGAGGGACAGTATGGAAAGGATCCAGTGCAAATTATGTTATTCCACAGGTTTCCCTCACCACTATTTTGACAACATGGGGGTTATGCCTTAGTACCACTGCAGTCTTGGATTCTGAAAGCGAAAGCCTTTCCCTTGGTGTGAGCGTGTGGGGAAATCCAGGCAGCCTTGCAGAGGCTGGGCCAAACTCATGTCAGGTTTGAGCAAAGGACCATACATGTATCCCCAGTGCACTTGTGTTGGTGCTACCATGATAAAATAGAAACGTAGCACAAGGCAGCTTCCAATAAAAAGTTATCACTGCAATTCTGAAAGATTGTGCTTAGAGATTTAGAAATTCATTTCTAAAGTGTGTAAGTCTTTCTGCCTTGAGCCTATCTTTTACCATTTTATTTCAGTCTCTTAATTGTAATTCAAGTTTAGTGCTAAGGTGTTAGTATGTGGTGAGAACAGTAAAATTTCTCCTGGTGCTGAGCGTTTATTGTTTTTAAGCTGTGTAAGACTGAGAATTATTACTTAAAAGTCTGTGTTTTGTTTTCACTTTGTAGAAATGACATCCTTATGAACCTCTGGCCTTAGTAATAATAGTGCATTTGCCTGAGATTATGTAGAAGTGGACTCGGGCACCCTTATTATCTCTTCCAACAAAGTCACTTAGTTACATTAAGTGTTACTTACTTAGTTGGCATATAATTTCAGGATCTAAAATGCAATTTAGTGCAGTCATTATCATGCTGTAATGTGGGAATCACTTACACAGCCTAGAAAATTCTTAATGGTACAGAGTGTTGTGCCTGTGGATGTGATGCTTTTCTTCAGATGGTCAATGGCCAAATCACAGGGCACCTCTAATAAATACAAAATCTCCATGTGATTCTTTAGGGCAGATCCTGGCATCTCAGAAATTGCCAACATCCTCAGAATGTGACCCTTTGTCATCTGTATAAACAGTGTGTAAATATATAGGAGGTGTATCCATAGTTGATCTAAATCTGCCTGCATCTTAAATAACCTAATAATTGCCTAGGATTTATGCATCACACAGCTTCAGAAATCAAACAACTATCAGTCAAGAGACAGTTAAGCTTAAAAGCACGATTGCAAGTGCTCTTCCTAAAGATTTTTTCAATGTAGCAGTATAAATAATTGCTTACTATCAGTTAATATCTAATTTAATGCAAAATGGAATTTCTTATGCATGCTGGCATAGAACAATGCTCAGTGTGCCTCACTGGTTTGTAGGACTGAAGGCATTATTTCAGCTTCTTTGGGTAATGAAAGGTGATGCATCTCAGTTATAACGGTAAAACACCACGGCTCAGGAGAGGCTGCACCCTCTAAGCACCAGAGCCTGGATCTGCAGTCTAGATTGGTTTGATGACATTTCAAGGAGATCTAGAACTCATCTGAGAACAACTGTCTTTGAGAGAGATCTCTGCAAGTGACTTCCTCATCTTCTTCCAAATATGTCCAGACTTTGGTGAATTCCCAGACTCGGGTCTTCATTGTGTCATTGTGGATCCATGTCAGGAATGTGTTTCTTATGTCTGCTTTCTTCCTTTCATATGCTGCCAATTTTTCTTTCTTTTTTCATTTGAACAAAAAAGGCAGACCATTATGCTAAAGCTTACTTGGAAAAATAAAATGCCTTGAACTAGTACAGCTGCTTTGCTATAAATAAAGTTAAATATACTGGTGTTTTTTAACCTTACTGTTTCACTACGTTAGATTTAGAATAGCCTCACTAGAAACAAGCCCACTGGATAATATCCTTGAAGAACTCCTGTTTTATGTGCATTTCAGTTCTTGTGAGCAGAATGACACAGGAGCAGTTTGTTATAAACTGTTTTTTATAAATCATGACTGCAGGTACAGAGCAGATAGGCACTCGAGTGTCTATAGACAGTGCAAACACTGAGAAAAGCAGAGACGGACTTGTAGCAATATTAAATCTCAATATCCCAGAGATGAGTGACTGTGAACTGCTTAGATCTAAAATCTTGAAGGGTGTGTCATTTGAAACAATATCTTATTTTACAATTTTTATTCATTTTTCAATAATAAATATTTTGATACGGTATAATTTAAAAATCAATAATATATAATTAAAATAATCTAGATCTATAAATAAATATTGCAAAAAGAAATTTTTTAAATAAGTCACTTCATGGCCCAGTAAAATAATGAAGATTGTTTTTGTTGGTACTGAAAAGCACCTGGAGAACAAAGCAGTCATTGATGACAGCCAGCATGGCTTCCTGAGGGGAAATCTTTCCTGTTGAAACTGATTTTGTTCTAATGACAAAATAACCCCCCTAGCTGATCTAGGAAAGCTAGTACATGTAATCTTTTGGGACTTCAGCAGAGCTTTTGATACTTTCTCTTACAAGATCCTTCTGTACAAAGCAGCCAGCTCTCAGCAGGATAACAGAGTTACACAATGGGAGAGCACCTGGCTCACAGGTCAGGCACAAAGGTCACAGGGAATGGGGGGACATCAGGCTGGGCACCTGCACTGGGGGGGTTCCACTGAGCTCCATCCTCAGCCTGGCTCTCTTCAGCATCTTCCTAAATGACTTGGGCACAGGACTTGAAGGAATACTAAGGAAACTTCTTAACAAAACTAAATTTGGGTGAGTTGTCAATTCCTTCCTGGACAGACAGACCTCAACAATTAGATAGGAAACACCGACCATAAGCTCAACCTGGGAAAGTGCTGGATTCTGTACCTGGCACAGGGCAACCCTGATTCTGTGTATAGACTGGGGAATGAGAGGGTGGAGAGCAGTGCTGGGGAAAGGATCCATGGGGTCCTGGCCAGTGGAAAGCAGAACATGAGCAGCAGTGCCCTGTCCTGGGGGATTCAGGCACAGCATCACAGCTGGGCAAGGGAGGGGATTGCGCCCTCTGCTCTGAGCAGGGGCAGCCTCACCTTGAGTGCTGGGGGCAGTTTTGGGTGCCACAATATAAAGAAAAGATCTTCAGCTATTAGTGAGTGTCCAAAGGAGGACCAGGAGGATGGTGAAGGACATTGAGGGGGATCCTTATGAGGAGTGGCGGAGGTCACTTGGTCTGTTCAGCCTGGAGGAGACTGAGGGGAGACCGCACTGCAGTTACAACTCCAAGAGGGCAAGAGGAGGAGCAGGCACTGACCTATTCACTCTTGTCACTGGTGACAGGACTCAAGGAAGCAACATGAATCTGAGTCAGGGGAAGTTTTGATTTCCTGATAAGGAAAACGTTTTTACCCAGAGGGTGGCTGGGCACTGAACAGGCTCCCCAGAGCAGTGGTCACAGCACCAAGCCAGGCAAAGTTCAAGAAGTGTTTGGCAACACTCACAGGCACAGGATGGGATGGGTGGGGAGACCTGTGCAGGGTCAGGAGCTGGACTTGATGATTCTGGTGGGTCCCTTCCTACTCAGCATAATCTGTGATTCTACAATTGTTTTTTGTTCTTGGTGCAGAACATGTGAAATAATTTTACATTAATAATCAGGCATAACTCAAACACTCTGTGTTTTGAAATGGGTTCTGATCCCTGCCAAAGCAAGAAATCATTAGTTAAACAATTACAGTAATTTCACAATTATAAGCCGCACCTGATTATAAG
>VRYO01002253.1:10569175-10595096 GCA_009812075.1 Sialia sialis | reverse complement strand
CACTACTGGTGTAGGCTGGTTTCTTCAACGAAGAGGGTGCGGCTTATAACCATAAAATTACTATAATGAAAGCCATTCCTCACTTTCCAGCATAATGAAAGGAAGATACAGACAAACTGTGTAAGCTTTTAAATGTATGTATATCTGTGTGGCAAAATGTAACATTAAGATCCTATCTGTTCTATGATGTTTGAACTCAATGAAGAGCACTGAATTTTTTTTTTTTTTCAGAAGAATGAATACAGATTGAAAAAATAAGATTAAAGTTCATGAGTTTATAGAGCTTCATATTTCCTGATTTAGAGTGATGACAAGAGGTAATAAGAGCTTGTTGGATATTCTCACTAAAGCTGGGACACTGTGAGACTGAGTCACAGTCTGAAGTTTTCCAGCACTTGTAGCTGACCCACTCCTGTCTGATACATGAAGTGAAATTCCAGAGTTTCAACATTTTGTGGCTGGGAGACATGAAGGAGTGTGAGAAGATTGAGTGGAGCTCATGAGTTTTATTGCATACACAGTGCAAACTATTCCTCAAAATTCAAGAGAACATATGTTGCCCATGGGATTATGACCTTTACCCTGATGCTCAGGTTTTCTCTGTTTACACCAGGGATAAGTGAAAATAAATATATTTACTTCAGATTGCCTGGGGCCCAAATGGTCTAAAAATATTGAAGCTTACTGCAGCATCTCAGCAGTGAGTTTATTTGAATAGAATCAGCATTATTTTTATAGAACACAAAAAATATTTTATGTAGTTCTGAGTAATAGAGTTGGTTATTAAAAAGCCATCCCCTCAAAACTGTGTAGCCTCAGGTGTGGAGAAGCAATTATCAACAACTAAAATCTTAAAACAGTGTCTTTCCACTTTTAAAATACTCTTTGAAAAGCTCTGAGGAATGACCAAAACAAAACACTGTTACTAGCCAAGTACGGAGCAAAAGTTTTAGTTTGAGTATCAGTGACCTACACTGTCAGTAGTCCTTGAGATCTCATAATCAGGTATCTGGCACAGATGAGACATCCCCACTCAATACTACATAATACTGAAAATATTTTCCTTCTAGACCTGGCCAAGCTTTCAAAAAATACAAAACATTGGAGGCTCTTAGCACTTTTTCCTCTTGGACTGCAGGCATAGGGCATCGATTCCTGGAATAGTTGACTTTTTGTTAGCAAGAGGCTGACAGGGTACTGTGAGCTTGTCCAACTTTATTATTCATTCTCTAGAGTGTGTCCAATCTCCTTGTTTTTTGTCTTTCACTGCTTGTTCCTCCTGGAATCTAAAGGCATGGCATTCAGAGAGCACTTTTTAAATATTCTTACTTACAATCTCAGTGGCTGCCTTCCCTACCTGTTGGCAAGGGCCTGGTAGGGATTTTCAGAACTCAGTGTGTTTCAGCAGCATGTTTTTCTTTGTTTTTTCTTACTCATTCCCTACTGGTACAAATGGATGAAAAAAATGTCCTGTAAGAATGAAAAGCAGTAAAAGTCCCATAAGAATGAAAAACAGTATTTTGTTGAAGCAGAGGGAATCAGGTCATTAGGATGGTCAGTGTAGGAATGTCCTTAGGCAAATTCCTAATAGGATGGATGGATGACCTTCATTTCACACACTCATGTTGGAGGTCTCTTACTTGAGAAATCTTGGACATGGTGTCCAAGGTGGCCAAGTGCTGTCTTTAGCTGAAAATGATGGAAGACTCAGACACTGCATTTTGTGATGAAGCAAAAAGTAAATGCAATTGATTGCCCGAGTTTTATTAGACTCAGATCAGATGAAAAATTTTGATTTGTCCTCTCTGTATTTGGGATTTCATATGAAAAAGGGAGAGGTCTAATATTTTTCTGCTAGTAAGGGGTGGGATCTTGCTTCCCTGTGCCAGCCCTTCAATACTCTTGTAAATTTGAGAATAGAGTTGTGGTCTACTTGTGTGGTATAGTTACATATTTTATTCATGTTTCTTTTCAAGCAACATTGAACATAAACATTTTTTACATATTTTCCTCAGTAATTTTTCCTTGTGGTAAATTCTTAGACTCTGACATACTTTGAGCTTGCCTTCAGCAATCTGTACAGATGTTTCTTATTATGATCTCCCTTGTTACATCATTTATTAGAACACTATTTTGCCAAATGCTTGAGTTAGGAAAGGCATGCCATTTTGACGTTATTCAGAGATTTTGCAGGGAAAGGTAAGATATAGATGATACTCTGTTTTGAGCACATAAGAACAGACGTTTCTGATTAGAGTTTTCAGCAGCTTATAAAATCAAATGGGATTTGATAGAAGCTGTCTCTAAAGGAAGTTTTGCAAAACTTCTTAGAAAAATTTGAATCCTTAATTTGTATGTATTCCCAGATGAAGTTTCATTGTGTAGGAAAATGAATATGGAGAGCTGTTGCATAACTAGCAAACTCCAATTTGTATTTCAGAGAAACATAATAAAGTGAAAATAAATTACATGGTAATAATTGTTTTGGACTGCAGGGCTAGTGCAACTTCCAGGGAGAAAAACAAAACCTATGATTTGCCATGGTATTACTCCATTTTTATACTGATTTATGTGTATTGCATTCAAGGAAAACACTGGAAGAAGAGCAGAATAAGGACAAAGATGACTCAGGTCCCCATAGTGGTGATGAATTTCTTATTATAACAAAGCACATACAGGGAACCTATAAAAAGCGAGTACACCTCATTCACTTGACGTTTTTCAGTGATAAAGTACCATCCATCTGAACAAGTTTTCTTTTTAATATATGGCAGATTGTTCAATTGTACCCATCAGAACAATATCAGGATGACAGTGTCCCACAGTGAGGCAGGAAAATATTATTACTCCATTACAGACTAAGACACAGAGAGACTCAGGGACTTGTTCAAGTTCAGGCAGGAGGAGTAAGGCAGAGGTGGGAATGGAAATCACATCTATCATTTCCCAGCCTAGTGCCAGGGTTTGCCTGCTTTCTTAAAGGTGTCCTTCCCCCTACTTATGGGGCCAGTGGACCACAGCTATCCCCATTCAGCCAAGTGCAATTGCTAATTGATTTTGATGCATGTGTCTTCCATGAGAACGTGCTAGCTCTTTCCAGTGCCTGCTGTGGAAAAACTACTTGTGCAGAAGTCCAGGCTTAATTTCAGGGTGTTTTGTTCTATACCTATGCTATAAGACCAGTCAGAACAGATGAATAACAATGAAAGGGATTGAAAAGCCTTCCCAGTTTTGTGCATTTCTTTGTGCGTTGCCAGGGTTTTATCTGTCTATACTCCTCCCACCCTGCTTGCCAGACTCAGTGACTTCTCAAGAATAGGAGCACAGTGAAATTCCTCACTCTGGAAGCTGAACTGCTTGAAACTATTTTTTAGCATCTAAACCCACTATTCTGTTAATCATGTCACTATTCAATGTTTACAGGCAAGTTTTTATTACTGTTTCTGTGTTCCAGCATCCACATGCTTTATTTCCCTTTCCAAGCAGTAGGTTTTCAGCCCCATGTGGTTCTGCATACCAACTACATCCTTTCCAATGCCGTCTGTAAACTCCCAGTCACATACAGGTGTTACTCACCCAATAAAGCAAATCCATTTTTCCCAGGCTGAGACAGACTTCTGAGCTGGCCCCATTTCCATCCTTCTGTCTGCAGCTATCCCAGTATGACAGCAGAGACACCCAGCAATGTGCTTAATCAGCTCTGGGAAACTGTACCCACAGCAAATCCTGCTGAGATCCTCAGAAGGAGAATATTTTAGAGAAAAGGCATTATGAACTGTTAGATGAGGAAAGAAACACATAAGTTGATCACTGGGAGAAATAACTTTGATCTCTCCCATGGCTCATCTTTCCAATTAAAATTGTTGTTCCTTCCCTTCATGGAGAGTCTGACAGTGGTATTGAAGATTAAACCAGTGCTGGTATTGGAAAACCTCAGATTTGCAGTCTGCTCACCCAACACTAATATTTATTTGCTCTGCTCTGCTGTGAGAGAATATTGAAAATAGATATCTCTATTTTCAGACTCACGTACAGACAATGTCCTCAAACTTTACTATATTATCTGATGCCAGAACACACTTTGCTGTGTCCAAAGGATCATTGATGGTTGCAGGCTATCACCATACTAGAAATACATTGACTTTTACCATTATTTCAATTAAGATAGTTACAACAGTTGTATTAATTAAAAGATTAAAAGTTGTTGTTATTACTGTTTCCCAGAGCTTTGTGTCCAACCTATTCCAGTTATTTTCAAAACTGGAGTGCTGTGTGATATTGAGTGCTCTGACAAATTATAAAAAATATCTTAGGAGAAGGCTAGGAGACCATGGAGGTGTCCCCAGGGGAGTCCAGTGGAAAGTCTGCCCTTGTTCCAGGCAGGTGTGGAGCCCCCAGCAACTTCTCAGCAGTGAAATTGCTGTACGTTATCTTCCCAGCCAAACTAGCAAGGGCATCAGTTTCACATCCCAGCTGCCATGTCTGCAGAGCTGCTGCTTTGGGGCAAACTTTGTTCAGATTTGCTGCTTATTTTGATCCAAACCAAAATCACTTCTGTGGAAAAATAGGTCTGCAAAGTGGAAACTGGATTTGTAACCAGATTTACTCTGAATTTTCAAATTACTCTGAATTTTCAAAATTTTTAAAAATGTGGGCCTTTTAGATTCTTAATCTGAATTTAAAGTATACAATAAAATAAGTAGCCAAACATGAAAACTTAAATAAATAAATAATCAGTTGCTACAGATTATGAGAAAAGCCAGTATCACAAGTTTCAAAAAAGATACACATCTCGGTATGAAAAGTAATTGTAATTTTTAGGATTTCTGATTCTCTTTTCTGGACACATATGTTTCCGATCTTTACATTAACATTGTAAGAAGTAGGAAATTTCCATTAAAATAAAATGGATAAAACCCACACACATTTACTGACATTTCCTGAGGACTTAGGAAAAGTGCCAATTGTTGTGAGGTTGTGATAAAGGCAGGGGTGTTAGCAACATCAAGAGCAAGAATAGCTTTCTGCAGGCACTGCTGTTCTGGCAAAGCAGTTAGATATATCTTGAATATCTAGATATATCTAGACATGTCCTTTGCTATGCTTGCATGCTGCACTGACACTTCTAAAATTTTCTGATTTGCATTGTACTCACTGGTTTTGCACATTATTCTGTTTGTACCTCATTTTTTTCAATTGTGCAAAATAAAAATATCCACGTGTGATGTAAAATTCAACAGTATGGTGTAAAAAAATGCTACATGGTCACTTATATATTGCATTAGTGTGTGTGCTTATAGCTTGCAACTGAAAGGCTTGGAAAAATGTAACAAGGAATGATGATTGTATATTGTGTGTTTCTCAGGTACCACTGATCAGACCAAGAAATTAACCACTGCTGAAGATGCCTTACACCCAGCCTAGGCTTTGCCATCTATATTTCACAATGTTAATGCTTAAAATGGGTGTTCCTAATGTTTGATACATGAGCAAATATTGCATATAATCCAGCAGCACGTGCCTGGTCCCAACCCTGCTGGCACTTTAGTCAGAACAAACCTGTGTGTGCATGAGCTGTGTCCTTTTGGTGTGGTGTCTGTGTCTAAGCAGGTCCTAAAATAATATATATTTGCCAGAAATAAAATAATCTTCAGAAAAAGGTCCTGGACATGGTGCAGATCTTCAAGGCTTTTCTATTGTCTTCTGCAGACTTGTCACTAAAGAATAAACTGACAAGTGTAATTATTCTGGGAGATCAACTATGGTTTAATTTGGTTGAAACAACTTAGCATTATGAGCATTATTCCAGACAAATTGGAAATTGATGCTTGCATGGACGAGCTACTGTGGAACAGTTGTTACAGAGCAATATATTTTGTGGGAGTAGCGATGGCCATTAACAACCTTGGTCAGAGAAGACTCATCCTATCAGCAGCCACCACCTGAACTTCCCTGGCAAGCAATAGCAGCCAGACCATCCTTGACTGGAACCTCACTCTGCCCGCCCCTTGGGAAATTATTGATTGGAATAGCCCAAAACTTGCTGCTTCTTGTTTTTTGTTGGGAAGAGAAACCTAACTCTCATTTTGACATCCTTACTTTTGTTTCTGTGGGAGTCTCCAAACAATACTGTGTTGTATTTGTGTGTCTAACAGTTGGAGCCTGCACTTTCTCTTCAGTGATGCTCAGGAAGCTGGATATTGTATAACAGCTAATAAGTCATGTCCTAGAGCAAATGATAAGTCAGGCTCTGTTAGGTGGATACTAGAATTCTGTAGGTTTTTATTTAAATAAAAGCTAGATGTGGAATATAGTGTTGCATGTTGATGAACTTTACATAAATCTATTAATGCAACTGCCTACTTACATTTCCCATACTCCAAAAATAAACTCACTCAGTACTGGCCTTGGCTCATAGACCTAAATAAAGATATATGAAATAAAAATTGAAAGCAGCCTAATCCTTTTACCATCCAGCCTCATGGGAAAAGCTCAGCTGAAGTCAATGGGAAAGACTCAGGGACACAAGATGAATTCTCACTCCAGCCAGACATAGATGGTTATCAAAATAAGCTTCTGGTTAAACAAAAGTGGTTATGTTAATTGTAGCACAGAAAGGTGAAATTCAGCTTCATAAAAACAATTTGTATTACATATTTGAGGGTTTGCTTGATTTCTAGGGCATTTTAGTGCTGGGCTTGATGCTAGAGACCATCAAAATATGGACAAGGAAAAGAATAAAATCCTTACACTTCTTTTGAAAGTGTATAATACTTTCAAGTGTTTTTGATATAATTTCTAAACAATGTAACTTCTGAAATGCATCCCCTGAAAATGATAGCACAGTTGAGCATTTTTTGTTGAAAAGATAATATCCTCTAGCAACTAGGCAATTGGTATATCTTGGATCTCTCCATGTAGGAATTTGTTTACTTTTTTTAGCAAGCAATATAGTCATCAACAACAATCTTGGATATGCAATCAGCAGCAACTTGTGTCTTCTGCTACCTTATTGATGCACATTATTATTCACAACCTCCTGCAGATCTAAAATACTACTTGCTTTGAAAACTTATAAAGTATGGGAGAATATTAATGCTGAGACTAAGAAAAGGACACTAATGTCTGAAGACCTAAGATTCTGCACTGTCCTGTGTTTTGCATCAGTGTCATCTTTACAGGAGATGTGCTACACTAATGTTCAGATTCAGCAATGTTTCATGGGTATTCTATTTACTTTTTAGAGAATTTAATTATAAATCAAAGTGCAAGTGGGCATCACACCCATGAAACTTCAGTTGTAGAACCAAAAGACAAATTACACGTCCAAGTTACACACCCAGAGAGAAAACAGTTTGTTAGAATTTTATGGATGCAGCTAAATTATTTGGATGTTATTTAGTTTAACAGCTGTTTTAGCATAATAGATGTCTAGTTGTAGATGCTTTAAAAGCTGTTGATAAAAATCTTTATCTCCACAGATGACTGGCAAGACATATTTTGCTATTCAAAACTTCTCTCAGCTGGAAGGAGAAAATGAACATTCATTTGCTGCTTTTGTAGGAAAGTGGTTTGTCTATTAGGCAAATAAATGAGTGGGGATGAGGACAAAAGTAAAAAGAAATTGGAAGCTTTACTGCATTTTTCTTTCTCACTTCTAGAAGTCAACAGGTTGCTGTGCACAGAAGTGGTCTAAGAAGATGGCAAGGTGCAAGTTTTTGGGAGTTAAATGAAGAAGCTCCTATCTGTGTGGCACACTGGAGACAAGTGCTCAGGTGCTCAGCAGTTTGAGATGGGCACAAAGTAAAGCAGCATCTGGACAAATGTAAGGCAGAATAATGTGGCAATCCTGAAGTGCAGGTGCCTGCTGGGCTGCTTCCAGCTCTTCTGTTCATTCAAATGTACACTGATTTGTGTTCAAGTGCTGCATTTTGCCACGATGAGGTGGCCAAGCCCTTCAGTGTCCCTGCACCTTGGTTCTGCTTCTCTCCCAACAGCACATGGTGACCCCTCCATAACAGAAGTGCCCCAGCAATCTTCATGGGTTTCATTCTAGTTGATTGCAAATCTTTTGTTGTGCACAGCAACCCATTGAGCCTGGTCAGCTGTTATCTAGTAAACCTGAGAAATTTCAAAATTAGCTATGTGTTCTAAACTATCTGCGGAAATTAGTAGGTTCCTTGAAGAGTTATTTCATTGCTCTCAGGTGAATAATGGACGACATGAATGCTGACATCTCTCCACCTATAAAGTAAATCTAGATGACCAGCTTAGATTGGATATCTAACTTCACAGGGCTAAATGTAACATAAATATCACTTGTATGGGAATTTTGTCCCTTGAACACAGCATTTATAATTGCTCGAGCCACTTGGTTCAAACTTAAGAGAAAAACTTCTTCAGGGTTACTCATTTTTCCTATATGTTTTTCTCTAAACCCTGTCTAAGTGTTTTAGCTACATGCTGACATAAAGCTCAAAGTCTGGAAATGATAACATTTGTAGTCTTTGAAACTTTATCTAAAGCAGTGAATTTACATAGCTTGTTATTCTGGCTCTCAGGTTCCCTCCAGAACTCCTCTGAAAAACTGATCTTATTGGCAGACTCTTTTATCACCCAGGTATGAACAAGGTATAATGACCTCAAATCCTACATTCTAATTGGAAGTATCAGCAAATTAAAAATCTTGCTCTTCATTATCCTGGGTATCTACAGCAATGATATTTAGAAAATGTAGCTGACTGTAAAAAGTAAAATAATTTGTCATTTTATAGTAACAGAAATCTTTGGATTACTACTGTGAGTTATTTTCAATTTATGAAGAGACTGAAGTTATGTTCTCCACATACAATTGATCACAACAGCAACAGTGAATTTTCTGCCTCTTTCTTCCTCCATCTGTCTGCCTCCCTCTACCCCCATAATGAACCAGCTGGTCATTAAAACTTGCAGCCAAGTATACAAGGAGTAAATTACTGCCCTCTGCTTTGGAAAGCCAAAAATACTCACAGGTTTGTTGATCAGCATGTATGCCTGTCAATCAGTGTGTTCCAAACTGATGCTGACAACACGTGCTACTCTGAGGAGCTGACAGGGGTGTGGTGTGGAAACTCAGAATACAAGACACTTGTTAAGGGGAAAAGGGGCATGTGAGATACTTGACTACAAGAACTAGCCCTCCACTGCTCATGTTGTTTCTCTCTTGCTAGTGAAGGTGAGGGATGAGAATCAAAGCAGCCAGAATAACAGAACTGTTGGGTTTTATGTACTTGAAGCTTGATGGAGAGTGTATGTGAGAATATAATGTCATACACCTGAGAACCATAAATCAGAGGGGAAAACAAGTGGTACACACTAAAAGGCAATGTTTCACATGAAGTGGAGAGGTAAGGTGAGCATTTTTATTTAAGAAGTCTCTATTCTGTTAACCTTTACATTTGGAAGGAAATCAGAATGTAGAACTAAAATGCAATGGTAGCAGAGTGTAAATAAAAATAGATAACATTACACTACAGGCACAGTCAGGTGTTCAGCTGCACAAAGCAGACAAGACCAGCTTGCCTCTACCATGTATCTTTTTTTTTTTTGTAGCAAGACAGGTTAGGAGACCTTAAACTTCATGTTTAATTGTTTATCCCTTTTATACTAAAATAACCCCATCATTCAGTGCCATGACATCGTACTTGCTCCATCTTCAGGTATGGGTCAGATTTTGTGTTTCTGGAGAGAATACGTGTTTACAGAGTTGTTCAACAATTAAAGTGATATGCACAATTGTACATGCAGTTCCTATTCTGAATAGTTGCCAGGTTAGCTAAAATATTTCGCCTGGTTCCATACTGGGTCTGTAGGCACTGATGGGAAACTGTCAGGAATTACCATGGTCTTCAGGGTACCACAGGATCTCTGGCAGGGATGACATGCTGAAGATACCCATATATTTTACATTGTGGGGCTTTGCCATCTTTCTAGAACATGGCTTTCAAGAGTTTGTCAAGGTCAGTCTCTAGTTCTTTTAAATCCCTGTCTGCTGAAGTAGATCCGGACTTGGAAGGTGGAGGAATCTTTAGAGGTTCCTCCCTGAACAGTTAGTGTTATAACCATGATAGAGATTTGGGAAGGAAACTAAAAGAGGAGGCTGTTCAAACAACAGTTCTTCTAGCAACTGTGACCTTAACATTTCTAGAGACTAAATTTATGGTTGCTGGCCTCATTCTGGCCAACCCCTAATTTCTTCATTGTCCTAGAGATGAATGTCCTCCTCTACTAATGGAAAATACTTCTGTATGCCTTCACCTCAAGGGCCTCAAGTTGGAAGAGTACCATTTCAGTATTTTTTCCATTATTCCATATTACAAAGCATGTTATTAATTTTCTGTGTTAGTGCTTATAAGGAAGAAAATATCCATGGCAATAAAAATAAAAATGCAAGGAAATTTTAAGTTCATTAACAACACAATTTCCATAGTTATTGTGCTCTGACAAGATCTGGACAGATAAATATCAGAAAGTCCATTGCCTTGTCATTTTGTTTTTAAGTGAAGCCCAGGGGTAATGAGGGAAGGAATGAAGACTTGAAAACTTATAAATGATCAGTTATTATCTATATATATTCCAAATAATAAGTGCTTTCACAGAATGACCGATAGGTCTACAAATCTGTCTTCTAAATGCTAATCTGTTAAACTGCTTCTATCACTGCTTCTGGAGTGCTTGTGTGGCGTGTTTTCAGTTTGTCTTTGTCCACCATGGATCACAGATAATTTAAATTGAAAAAAACCAATCACAACAAACTGATTCATCTTAAGTCACATCAGGATTGTTTCTTGCAATTTTTTATTTCATATTTTTATCCAGTGTGCTTATACCTATCCCCAGAGATGGTGTTCTATTATTTCCCTTTAAAGACTATTCCATGGTCCAATAGACCTTATCATTATTAAGACACATTTCTTCCTATTCAGCCTGAACTATTCTGTCTGTATCTTCTTGTTATAATCTTGTGACCATGTCCTTCCTTGATATTCATGCACCTCAACTGCTTAGAGATAGCAATTGTGTCTTCTCTTCTTGGTTTCCATTTAACACTCATATGAATGTGATATATGTTAAGTGCAAAAAGTTTATCTTTTAAAAATGGATTTTATACTAAGGGGGAATTGTCTCAGCTCAGCTACAGCTAGGAGACCTTTAGCACTTGTAGTGGAAGACAATATAGCTCTTTAAAGTACAGTAATTTCACGTACCTTTTTCATTAAAGGATCCAGCCTACCCCAGTAGTGCGGCTAATCATCAGGTGCGGCTTATTTATGGACAAATCCCAGCGAAATGCCAACCCGGCAGTGAGAGCCGGCTGGGGAGGGCGCCTGGGGCTACCTTTAAAGGCTTCGCTGGTCTATGAAAACTGTTTGCAACTTGAGCACCTGACACCAAACCCTGCGCTGGTGCAATTCTGTTGCTAACTCATTACTTTGTCACACATGGATCCTCGCTTAACAAAAAAAACCAAAATGCAGTTTATATTCAGGTGCGGGTTATATATGGACAAATCCCGTGCTCTACCCGGCTACCCAGATGTGCGGCTTATAACCAGGTGTGGCTTATAACTGTGAAATTACTGTAATTAATGTGATATCATTAGTCCTTTTAGCCAACATTATTATGGAATGCTAGATACATAAACAAGATGTAATTTCATTATTTTTCTTGCATAGCACTTTCTTGTGAAAGTAGCAGCTTTGCTCAGAGGATTTGTTCTGAAAATTTATACACTTATAAACATTTTAGGCTTAATATTCAAAGTGTATTTGCTATATTTGTTCTTTATGATGAATGTCTCAGCACTGAAGCAGTGCTTTTTTGCAAACATCTCTGTGTAATTTGTTCATCTTGCTATATTAAGCCTGAAAACATTTTTCTGTGTAAAAATTTAAAAATTATGATATTAGAAGCTCCCACTGATAGAAAAGGCAAGCTGTGGCACAGGGGAGAACATTATTTCCTCACAGGCACACACACTGAGTGTGTGCTATTCGCCAAATTGAGTGAGACAAATTTGGGACTGGAGAATAAAATGCTTAGATTAATATTTTTGTGTATGTCCACATCTATGAGAGAGAATTTAACAATGGAATCTGTCTCTGATTGTCAGAACTCCTTCTGAAATCATTGTTCCTCATTCTTTTTAACACAAACCACAGAAGATTTACATACATTTATCTGAGATCTTTGTGTAGTGAAAAATGGTCTTACTAAATTCTTGAATTGTTATCCCACATTTGCATAGGATACTTATTTGGCTAATTTCTCTCTTTGGGCCAGAGTACAATCCCAGGATGTCAGGTGACAGCAGAAATTCAGGCCAGAATCTGCCCATAACCCAGCCTTGCTCTGGGTGAGACCTGCAGGCTCATTGAAAAGGGATCCTCCAGACATGCTCAGGGACATGTGCAAATCATTACCTTGCCCTTGCAAGCAGGTTAGTTTCAGTCACATGGAAAAGAAATTTTGGGAACACAGCTGGGTTTGGCTGGACAAGACCTCTGTCCAGACTGTGCTGTGCTTACAGGTCCCTAAGTCCCAAGGTGTAGGTGCTTCTCAGCTTGCTCAGTTACCTCTGGAAATCCATCTTTTTGTACATGTCTTCTTATATGGTATTTTATGGTAAAAATACAGCTTCTGTCACTGGGCACTATTCAAAAACAGCCCATAGAAATGACAAACATCAGCAGGACACAAAACTACCTTATAGTGTTAAGAGTTGTTGATTCCAAACTGGGTAAGCATTTCTCACTGTGGGAAACCTACACAGATGTGCTGCAGGTTCTAAATTATATTCAAACGGCAACCTACTATGTGCAGTGGAAACTTAATTAACGTGCTAATACTAAAAATAATTATTATGGAAGTATAGCATTGAGCAAAACTCTTTTTGCTTTGTTGTCAGAAAGGTTATACCCTTGGCATTTTTAAATGTACAGCCTTTTAATCTTATTATTTGCCTTTCATTTCCTGCTCACAGTATGACATCTTAAGTACAGTGTTTCTAACACACTATGACAACTCTGGGAATATTCAAAGTCCTATGGTCTCTTGTTGTCCACCTCAGTCCTAACACCAGAAGCATTTATTACCCCAGTAAGTATTGCCAGGAGTGTGTTACCACTCAATTTAGGTGTAAATGGCAATATTAAATAATATTTAGACAATTCTGAAGAATAGTTGTTATCTATAGGCTCAAGTTAAATAGTTAATATGCTATGTTCTTGCCAGATGGGATGCAAAACCTGGTTGGTGACAGCACTTTATTAGTTGGAGAGAAAAGATGCAGGGTATGTAAACAGGCATTGCAAGGCTTCACAGAATGTATGTAGGTGGGAGTTTTCACCAGGGTAAAATGATCTTAACTGAAAGATAATAAAAAAGAATCCTTCCTGATGATGATGAAGAAAAAGCAGATAAATTTAGCTAAGTACACTCAGACAGTACAGGAACGGGAAGAGGGACACTGTCCAGAAAATTAAAAATGTGCGATGGAAAAGAAATTGGATTTCACCTGAGGTCAGTGCTGTGACTCTTTAGATGGACTTTCAAGGTTTGAATGCAAGAGTTAGACATCAGTTCCAAGAGTTTAAGTCTCCATTTGATTAGATTGCAATAATATCCATCTCTGGTATGAATTCATGCCCTACATTCTCCACCCCAGCTCAGCTTCTGGATGGATGAGTGGCTAGTTCTGGGGTATATGGAACAACTTTTCCTGTTCCTTCAGGCTTCAAACTGCAGCAGCATTGCTTTGTGGTGTGGACATTTCCTGCTATCCTCTCATCCTTTCTTCCCAGAATCAGGTAGCTACTGGTACAATTCTGTCTGTGGAGATTGTTTTGTTACCACCACATGCAAATTGTTCCTTATCATTTCAAGTGCATCTGGAAAAGATAAGAGAGAAGGATTTTTGCTTCTTTCTTTTATTTCTCATACCACAGAAAAGTTCATGTCTAGAAATTTTAATATGGCCATTTTGATTGCTTGGGTTGAATGGGAAAGGGCTCTATCTATTAGATTGTAATACTTGCTCTGCTAAGAAGCCATTAGAAAACAGATCTTTAAACTTTGTGACATACTGATATGAAAATCAAAGCAAAAGGCTTGTGAAGGAGAAGAAAATCAAGAATCCCATCTGTTTCGCTGCTTTGATTATATAACATTACACATCAGGTTGTATTGTTTCATAATTCACAAGTTGTAGGTAGCGCAATAATGGCATGCAGAAAGATGTGCCAAAAGCATCGAGCACAAATGGTGTTACAATATCACCCAAACTCTCTCAAAGCAAAGCCCTATTTTATTGTCCCCATGGAAACTGAAGTCATATAAGGGTGTGAGACTTCATGTAGCTTTATGTGCCTTGCTCAGAAGTCTCCATGGCATGGACAGTCTTTGTAGCATCTTTCTTTAGACAGAGGAGAAGGATGGGCACCCCTGGAGAGGACTCAGCCCTCCCAAGCCACCAGTGGCTCATAGGAGTGGTTTGCATTTCTCATTGATTATACATATATTAAATATCTGAATGTAGGTGAGATGAATCTGAGCTGAAGAGTCAAATGGGCAACCCTGGGAAATAATCTGGAAGGAAGAGGTAGCAAAATAATCAGAACTACTAGAAATACGTAAAAGTGTCTCTTTGAAGCCTGAGATGTCCTGTAGGCTTTTTGAAAGGTTTGGTGAGGAGTCCTAGAGAATGTCTTGGAGGGTGGATGTTCTCAGAGAGTAAATATGAGTACGATTTCACAAATTCAAGGACACAATGCAAATTCTGTGTTGAGTAGGTAATTTTCCTGTGGCAAAGACTTCAACCAAACAAGCACAAAAAATTGCAGCATCACAAAGCCATGAATTCTTCTCTGCTGAATATTTAGCATTTACCCATTCTCTTTTTGAGTTACTATGTTGATAATAGCCCTGAACCAGAAATATATTTTGGTTTGTTCCAAGTACTCTATCATAAGGCTTGAGAAGAAGAATGTTCCTGGATTTGCAGATAAGGCCAGTTCAGGGAGAACTGTGGCACAGTGTAAGTGTACAAGAAATGAAGCTCACTTTGGAACTGTCTTCAGAAAAACAACACCAGGTTCCTGAGTTGCTAAAACAACAGAAGCTACTGGGCTTATTGAGTTCAGTCAAATTAATTCTGGTATGAATTTTATTTTGAGATAAAATCTCACGGGTCTGACAGAATTAAAATCTTTCCTGTTAACTCAGTATAATTTTGAATCATTAATTGAGTTGTAATAAAGACCTAATGAAAACACTCTTAACTGTTTCATTTGGATTCTTTCAAGGTGAAAAAGAGCTACACTTTTAGTGGACTGGCAAGTGATGGGTGAGTACCAGATGTGGTTAGAAAGAGGATAACTGCTAAAGTAATAATGCCTGAAATTCCATTTAAAACTATTTCAAGATCTATCTGCCCAAAGGGGTGAGAAGATTCCTTTTGCAGTTATAAATTTCTCATTCCTTCTTCCCTGGAGTATCATAGAAGTGATGGAGAACATAATATAGCAATTAGGTTCTGCAGCAAAATTCCTCAGCAGAGATGTGTATTGTAGAAGGCAAAAAATATGTTTTGCTACAGCTGTAAAAGAAAGTATAGAAAATTACTGACAAAACCCTGCACTGACTGTGAATGATCCCTGTAATGATATAAGAAATGCTGGAAGAAATGCATATAGACCCTGCTTACCACAAACATCCTTCAGTATTTTACCTCAGTTCAGATGATTTTCACCTGTGCTAGTCTGGAGAGCCACCACTCCAGGGTAATGTATATATTGTATAATTTTGAAAATTATTGCCAGTTGTTTTTCATGTTATGAAGGTGACAAGAAGAATTCCATTTAATTACATAAATAAAATGTTGCAATGTAGTAGATAAAGAAGTATCACAGAATCACAGAATTGTTTAGGTTGGAAGAGACCTTTAAAATAATTGAGTCCAACTCTTAACCCAGCACTATTAAGTCCAGACCTAAATCATGTCTGTAAGTTCCACTTCTACACATCTTTTAAATACCTCCAGGATGGTGACACCCGCTTACAAGTGCAGCTTGTTACAATGCTTGACAACCCTTCTGGACCAGAAATTTTTCCCAGTATCCCATCTAAACATCCTCTCCCATAACTTAAGTCCATTTTTTACTTGTTCTATTACTTGCTGGGACATGAGACTGACCCCCACCTGGTTCTAACCTCCTTTCAGGCAGTTGTAGAGAGTTGTAGATAGTTGTAGTAGTTGTAGTTGTAGATAGTTGTAGTAGTTGTTGTTATAGAGACTGATGAGGTCCTGTCTGAGCCTCCTTTTCTCTGGGCCAAAATCCCCAGCTCTCCTCATCAGAGTCGTGCTCCAGACCCTTCCCCAGCTTTGTTACCCTCCTCTGGGCATGTTCCAATACCTCAGTGTCCTTCTTGCAGTGAGGGGCTCAAAACTGACCCCAGGATGTGAGATTGGCCTCACCAGTTGCTCACACAGGCCAGGATGCCCTTGTCCTTCTTGGCCCCTGGGTTCAGCTAACTCATGTTCAGCTGCTCTTGACCAGCACCCCCAGGTCCTTTTCCACCAAGCAGCTTTACAGCCGCTCTGCCCCAGCCTGGGGCACTGCCTGGGGTTATTGTGACCTGAATGCAGGACCGGGTGCTTGTGCTGGTTGAACCTCACCCAGCTGACCCCAGCCCATCAATCCAGGCTGTTCTTTTCTGTCTGCAGAGCCCTCCTGCCAATCTTGGAGTCATCTGCAAAAGAGCTGAGGAAGCACTAGTCCCCATGAGCCCAGGCTTAGCTCAAGCAAGCGTGGTTCTATCCCTTTCCCTCTTCTAATTCAGTTGAGAAGCTGTATCTGACACAGGAACTACTTGAGAGTCTTGCCTAATTGTTGTGTCAATCTAAATTTTTTTGTTGAGGCAGCCAACTTCATCCCACAAATGCATTCTGTATCTGTTTTCAATTGCCAGTTTCTGAGCTGTATCTCGAGGGGAGCTCTTTTTAAAACACAAACCACACTCCATGAGTTGATTAATTCAGATGAATGGCATTATGGAAAGTTAAGAAAAAATGAGCCCTGACTGAAAAAGCTTAATATGATTACTACTTCAACATTTAACATTCTTTATTTCTTGCTGTTTCCTACTTCCTTTTGGAAAAGGGCCAGAAGAATAAAAAAAAAAAAAAAAAAAAAAAAAAATCAGAAGCAAGTAAACCCTGAATTGCCCAAATGGATTATTTTGCTTTTATTTTAGACTTTAAAAACTATGTTTTTATAACAAATTTATGGCTTTCCTTTCACCTGGTCATTCATTTCAAGGTTACAGTGCATCATTTTATGAATATCAAGAAAGAATAACCAGGATTCTGTGAAGCAGTTGTTGAGGGTGGTGGGGGGTGGATCTACTCTTTTCCTTGGTAAAAAAAAGCTGAGAATTTTTCCCATTATCATGTCAAAGGCCTAGCAGGGTGGTGCTGGAGTTGTTAATTGCTCAAGGCAAAGGATATGGATGGGGGCTGGCTTTGATTGCTGGTGGAGGGAGGTGGTTTGAGGAGTCAGAGTGGTTGGGGGGTTTGGTTGCTTTTTCTCCTCCCTGGGGGGGACACTCGCTGACTCGAATGCGGAGGAGAGAGGTTCTTTTTCTTCTCTTTGGTTCGGATTTGCCTGCATACCCCTGCACTGCTACCACCTCCTGCTTTTGAGAACTGCGCTGAGCACTGGGACCCAGGAACGGTGAGCAAAGTCTTCTCTCTCCCATCTGGGACACGGCCCTGCCGCCTCGCCTTCCTGCTCCTGCCGTGCTGCTGCTGTGAGGGACCTGCCCTGCTCCCCACCGGGACCACATGGAGAAGAGTGTCTGTGACTGGGAAAAAGGACTGAGTTTTGTTCTGTCTTATCGCTGTTTCTTTTATGGCTGCTGTTCTTGTTCGTCTTGTAGATATATCAGTAAAGAACTGTTATTCCTGAACCCATACCTTTTCTGCCTGAGAGCTCCTTAATTCCCAAATTATAGTAAACTGGGAGGGAGGGGATTTTTATTCTCCATTTTAGGAAAAGCTCCTGCATTTTTCTGGCAACACCTGTCCCCCAAACCAGGACAGCAGTTAACTCAAAATGAGTGAGGCATTCAAACACTGAAGCCTTCATGTTGAAATAGCTGGCTTGTGAATATTCCTGACATGAATTAGTTAAGATATAGTAAAAGTGTCTCCAGGTGTCTGGCCTTCTATTTTAAGTTCAAAGCATAACAAAGTAGAAATGTGATGACTCTTTTTTGTACTTGTATTCCTGTAAAGTGCAGTGACCACAAAATGTGTTATCTGCCGCTACAGGAATAGAGCATCCCTCTGACATAATGACAGGAGTACTGGTAACTTTGTATTGATCCCAATAACCTCTCAAGTCATATTTATTTGGGCTGTTGCTAGACTTCATATTTTCATTCATAGAGCTTGCAAAATATTCACTTAAGTCATCCTCCCCTTTAGAGGTCTCACAAAGCATAATTCCAATTTTAACGACATAATACCACTATGGCTGTCATGTATTAAAATACTATAGAAACTTTTTAAATTGTAACACACTGTATTTTTTCTCTCTAAATTAAATTTTGCTCTTAAGACAGTTTTCAGAAGGAAGACTAATCTTCCCTGCATTTAGACCCAACTGACTCATGTAATTTTATTCTTAGAAATGGTTCCTTTGCAAAACACCATCAGTGACCCCCAAGAGTCTTGAGCCCATCAGCTAAATTAGTTGTGTGGGACCAAGAAAGGGTGCTGCAGAGAAGAAAAATGAAAAGAAGATGACATTTGAAAGTTGCATATTTCAGTTCAATAGTTCATCTTTATTAGCTTTGTATTTTTATATGCATTTGACTAGCCAGGCATTTATTTTCCCATAACAAGCTCACCTAAGGACAAAAACGGATGAAAGATTAGAGTTGATCTTCAAAGAAAATGGCACAATATTAACATATGAATTGAAATCTAATCCATATTTTAGATTACTGAAGAAAATAAGGAAATGTGCAGTGCTTGAATGATAATAGGCTCCAGAAATACATTGATGTGGCCTAAGAAGAAACTGGAAATGGAGAGCAAATGTTTAGTATTTAGAGATGTTTGAAATACAAAAGAAGTGTTATTTTAATTCCCAAAAATATGAAATGCACATATTAAGATTTCCATGTATTCCTAAGGAGTCACACTTAGGCCATGTCCAAAGTAAAACCCTGATTCTTGTCATTCTACTTTAGACATGGGAAGAGTATCATAGAAGTAAAATTTTATTGATTTGGGATGGCAGAGACCTTGCAATGTAAGGCTGGAGAATGTGATCATTGAAACCAAACCTATATAACACAGGTCTGGACTTTGAAGCCTCATCTTGAACTCATTCAGTTTAAATCTGATCTGAACACAACCACTGCCCATTTATCTATACTAGATAAAATGAAAACAGATAGGAAACCTCTCTTACACAAACTCTCCATACAATTCACCAGTGACCTATTACCACTGCAGCTGAAACTTCTAACAAGATTAAGTTCAACATCATTGGCACTGAGAAAAGGCCATCTAAACCCTGAAGATGGGTGATAAGCACTCTGACCTGGCCAGTGAAATGTTTTATACTCTTGCCAGTTACTACAAGGTCTGAAAAAATTCCTGAGAACATAGACTGTCACTACCACAAAACTTGCAGGGCAAGTATTAAGATTCTGACTTTTTACCTGCTCTACATGATTAAAAAATTTAATGAGGTTGGATTTGGAGCAATTCAGAAAAGGAAAGATTATAACTTCCTTTTACAGTAATTTTCTGAGGAAAAAAATATTGTAGAAAATTTATGAAGCATTGTCTTTTGATTGTCAGATTCTGATTTTATCCAAGCCCTGTTAAGGTCTAGTTCCCTAGCTAAAGAATGCTCCAGCATACTTCATGACCTATTTTTCATGAAATAATTATCTGCTACTCAGCTCTTCATTACATAAAAAATGAATTAGCAATTGGGCAACAAAAAAAAATATTAGATTTTGGGTTTTTAGTATTCATTTTTTCAAACCACATGTGTTTAAACTGAGAGAAAAATCAAGGTCTAAAGCATAAGTTTATACTGTAAAAAAGAAAATTACTGACAATTCTTTCGATGTGACTAAAATCACACTAAAAAGGACTATTTTTTTCTGAGTTACTTTATTTGCAAGTCAGTTACAATCTTACAGGAATCAGGGAAGATATTCTGGTTTTGAAACAGCAAAGGCTGGAGAAAATCCTGCCCCCAGAGGACCAGGTTTATAGAAACATTTCTTGACTACCAAGAATCTCCCAGTGTGTCACAGGTGGCATCTTCCTTGGCTCCCTAGCTAATCCTATTGCTGAGCTATTAATCTATACATGAAGATGAAGTAGTAGTACACTCTCAAATTTCCTTTTTAGTATTAAAATAAAATTATGCATTTGCTAAAAGAACTAGGCTGAAAAGTTTATCCCTGAACTTTCAGGAGAAAGAAGCTGATGGAAGGATTTTAAATAACATTTGAGGATTTACCCTGGCCAGAGGCAGAAATATTGACCTTACAAAGAATAACCCCACACAAGCTGATGATAAAAAAAACTCAACCCTGTCCAGGGGTCAACACTCTGCTTAGCTGCAAGGCTCTGTGTGCAAAAGCCAGAGATCCAGGAATAGCAGTGAAGAATGAAACTCTCTGGGGGGGACTTAACAGCATTACTCTGAGAATATCTGCTTAGAAAGGTACTGAATTTAAGCAATGAAAAATATAAAAAGAAAGAAAACACGCTAAAGATATAATTGTAAGAAATGAGGGGCACTCAACTCTAGTACTTGACCCCCCTTAACAGCCAGAGCCTGAGCCGGAGCTCAGCTTGAAGGAAACTCAGGACAAAGCTGAGGCCTGGGTCAAAACACAAATGCATCATTTCAAGCATATTGACAGCCCATTAAAGAAAGGCTTGGTTTAGTGGCATTGCTTCTATATTGAAGTTACTCGTGTTTAAATGGCTCTCCTGTATTGAGGTCTGAACTTGACAGCTTGTAAGGGAATGAAGTTTGTAAAAATCTCTTGGCAGTTTTGTGATCTGCAAGAAAAAACCCTAATAGGGTCTCAGAAGACCACAGAAGACAGGTGCCCTTCTCAGAAAATTACCAAAACATTTTTTCCCCTGCCCCAGAGTACGTGAACTTTGAAGGGACCTCTGGATGTCCAACAATCCCACTTGTGCAGGGCCATCTTGTGGAAAACCACATCACACAAAAATCCCATCAGGCAGGTCTGTTAATGTAGAAAGGCATTTATGGGCTATGCATGGAAAGCTGCTTTTTGGCTGTTTTCATTTTTCTAAACATAGAAAAAATTTACTGATTTTGAATTTTCCATGAGCACTAAATTCCATTAAAAGAATAAAATCAGCAGCAAATAGTTAAGGTCGGTATTTATTTCCTACGTCTGTGTTGTCAGTAATAAGAAGAATCATCATTTTAGTTTTCTCTACAGTTTTCCTAAATATTTTATAAAACAATCTGGCAATACTCCTAAAAATCTATCATCAGGCTCATGCCCTTGTGCATGTTATCTAGTATATTTTCCATCTTGCAAGTGTTCAGAAATGTTAGTTCCAATACAATTTTCTCACTGAAAATTGAAATTCAGTTATGGCAGTACATTCCTAAGTTTAAAAGTGAACCAAACTGTTTTCAAGGCATTGTATCTCTGCTCAGTCTTACAATTTTGGATTTCAGCACACACACGCACACACAAAAAAGAGAGATGAGACTATGAGACCTTTGCCTGCTGTTCATCTCCTACATTTTCTGAAATATTTAACTTCAAAATTGCTTTTGATCCCTCCCCCTAGTACAATATTGTTTGAGATTCAGTCTTCTGAATACCTAATATGTCCATATTTTCTGTTTGACATTTTTTCCCTATCAATACTGAATAGGATTTTTTTATTATAATGATTTGAACTTTAGAAACACAGTGGTATATATATAAACAAATCTTCTGATTATTTTCCTGTTTCCAGCAGCATGAGACTTGAAATGTAGATGAATGGCTCTACCAGTTGAGAGAAGAAAATGTTTACTACTGTACATCTTGGAACAGGCTTGAGTGAATTTGCCTCCAGGAATTAAAAAAAGACAGTTCACAGATAGTAAAGCAGAAGGAATGAGAGATACAAGAAAGACAAGGTTCAGAGAGATAAGAATAACAAGCGAGCTAACAGTAGGTAATTTGCATTTAAATATCAGAAGCTAGAGTGAGCAAATGAGAAAAATTTCTCATTCTTTCCCTCCCAAGATTAGTGTCAAGCAGTGCAAAAAGTAAATAATGAGATATATTCTTAACATTGCATGTACACAGGAGAAAATAGAGAATACAACTAAATATTTGAAAATTCCCTTAACTGCTATTGAATCATGCACTTTGACATAGAGGTTATAAATGCCACTCGGTTGAAAAAAATAAATCAGTTTATCTGAATTTAGCTCATAGCCGTTATTGCAAGGAAATTGTGCAGAGAAATAATGGATTAATGAACACATATGGAAAATATACAAAATATAGAAAATACCCTCCCCCAAAACTTCCCAGAGCCCAAGAACGCTTGTTTGTGGAAGGGTGAATCTTACTCCATGTTGAAAAACCTTATATGGGTGAAAAATTTGCACTGAGTCTTGTTAGACCTATGTCAAAGCTCATAAAATTGCTAGTTATGTACACACAACCTTTTGAATGGAATCCTCCTCTTCTTGGAATGGGATTTCCCATCCTGCTGACACATTTACTTAGACTATTTATTCTTCTAACATTTCCCATCCTTGTATCCATATGCAAAACAGCTTTCAGTCTATGCACTGAAAGCAATCGGGTCATGATTTTCCATGATTTAGGTCATTTTGCTCCTAAAGCATAATTATGAGCAGGATCATTTTGCTGCTCTCTTAGAGCCTGATGCTTAACATGATAAGAGAGTTTATCTGTGGAAGTAACTATTTACCATGCATAATCAATCAAATAAAGATATGTTAATCACTTTGCTTCTCAGTGCAATTAGGTTGATCTCTTTGATCTCATAACAGTAACAAAGAAAGCTGCTGCTTTAGGGCTGTTTTGACTTAAAACAAGATTTTGTTTTGCCTTTTAATTCTGACGTTGAGTAAGAGTTAAACTCAATGCATAATAAAATCTTTTATTTGGCATCTTAAAACAGCAACAATTATTTTTTTCTGCTATACATTAAATTTGTGATTATGCATTCCACCTATGAGACTGGAAATCATCCTGATTTAGTTTTTGCCCTTCTTTCTGATCTGCTGAGTGACTACATGAGTCATTCAGGCCCCAAACTGCTTTTCTTGTTGATTTGGATGTTTCACCACACAAAAAATCCTATTGAGTTTGAAAAAGCAGTAGCTGGGCAATAATTAACTGCTACCAAGACCACAGGTGTAGATAATTCAGATAATTGAAATATAGTAGTATCAATAGGCCAACTTCAACATTTCTAACTGCTAAACAAATGCAATAATGGATCATGTAATAACATTGAATTTTTGTTGTTTAAAGCATTCCATGAAACAGCTTTTTTTTTTTTTTTTTTAAAGCATTCCATGAAACAGCTTTTTTTTTTTTTTAGTTGAAAAAAAGCAGGAGATATTCACATCAAAAATTTCTGTCTTCTCCAAGTCCATATGTCCTCATGAATGCTCTTCATAGGAAATTTCTGTAAATTCAGTTGATTCTCAAATGAAGCTGAGATAGGTTCCCTACTCATTGTGTAAGAGGGGAAATCTAATTCTCTCCACAGTTTCTCCTAAATTTGGGTGAAGATTCATGTCACTACGATGTGGCTGGGAACCACGAAAGCAGTCTTGCTCTCAAGCTGCCCAAGGACAAGAACTCAAAACAAAGATTAAACACCTGCTAGAGTACACGTATTATTCACAGAGTGCATTTCTAAAGGGGTGCTCCTCCTCTGACCAAAGAATTATCTCTAATTTGTTTTGCACGATGTATACTATTTAAACCCATGATTTCCTTGAATAAAAAAGCTCCTTATCTCAAGGAGTGCCATGTTACTGTCTCCCATCACCGCTCTGGAACCACAAACAGTAGCAGACTCATAGTTAGAGAATATGAATCTGGAAGAGATAAGCAGCTGCCTGCCCTCTCCATGTTGTGCTGATTACAAATAGAAACTTCTCCTGGCATATTTTAGAACAATGGACACCTTATTCTAAAGAGCACAATGGAATATGGGTCTGGAAGTGGGATTACTGTGCTTTTTGCTCTTTCCTCACACCTGTAACAAAGATTTCCCTCTTTCTTGAGCATCCTTTATTTGGTTAGTAGAGAGGTTGGGGCATCCAGGCAACAGATTTGAGTATATGTGGTATTAGGTGCATCGTTTTTATTGTGAAGAACATTAGGATTTAATAGTGTTCCGGGAGAATATTGACCTTGGAATCTCCTCAGTTAATGTTTAACTCTTGGGTCAATAGATCTGGATAGTCACTTATTCAAAAGCCACTATCAACTTAATTGTTATTGGCAGTACATACCTTTGGAGGCTGATAATTGAGTATTTGTTACTGGAAGCTATGAAGAATATCACATTAAAAACCTGATATAGTGATGACAAAAACTATCTTGTGGTCACAAAATTTTTGTGTATAGCAAAATGAGTTGTGTTTGAATGCAAAAGTGAAAAAACAGATAGCAGTTGTATGTATGTGTTTGGGTCTTTCATTTCTTCTTTGTTTAGATCAGTAGTACCAGAAATTTTGTCAGTGACTAAGGATAACCCAAATTTCTGATTCTCATTAAAAATGATTTCATGGTAATTAAATGAGCACATAGCCAGTATTTCAAGAGAGTACAAGCTACTTTGTCTAGAAATCAGTTAAGCATAATCAAATCCTGAAGTATTTTTTTTTTTTATCTTTGCAGAGGTATCATGTACCAAGCTGAGGGCATTGATCCCCATCTGCAGACAACACAGCAAGGATTCTGACAGGAACAGCATCCCCTTCTGCTGTAGCTCCATGCCATGGTCCCAGCCACAGGAAAAGGAGTGGACTGAGTTGCCAGCCCTCACTGTTCCCAGCACCAGGAACTCCCAGCTGATGAAGCCCACTTTGGCTGTGCTGGATTTAGAGGAGCTCTTCACAGTGGGTCACCTGCCAGCTGCCTCCAGCAGTGGAGGGGCACTGGACTGTGGTACAGAGGTCATTCTTCATACCCAGCTTTTCATTTTCTCCTTCTTACTGGGTTTGAGGAGCATTTTGCGCTCCTCTTCAACACTGAGGCTCTTCAGAGGAGTGACACAGATGCCTTCATGGTTGTAAAGCCCCAGAACTTCCTCACCAAGTCCCTCAGAGGGGCTTACGGGCTTTTATGTACCCTGAGTTGGACACAAGGAGAAACACCAACAAGGTATTCTCAAAAAGGCAAAACAACAAAAACTGCACTGGCAAGATTCAGAAAATCAGGTAACTTTGGCATAAGTTAAAAGCAACACGAAGCATTTCACAAAGCATTCGTTTAACAAAGGGAAGCCCCCTCGACTTAGTAAACTCCAACCCACCCACCTTTAAGTTACTCAAACTCTGAGAGAAAAAAATTAGAGGGAAAAGATAAGAGACATACAAGAAAAGAAATATACCTACCACACCTGCTTCCAGTAGTGCTCTAGCTGATAAAAGAGCCATGAGAAGGTATTGAATTCTGGTTTGAGTCCAATTTGGCTTTTCTAGGTCCTTCCCTGAGGTGGGACTTCTGGTTTGGTGGCCACTCAGGAGCTGGGTTAGGGATGTCAGAGGTGGAGTACGGCACAGGTGGGATGTGTAAGCAG
>VRYO01002253.1:10544527-10560245 GCA_009812075.1 Sialia sialis | reverse complement strand
TGTGGGAGCTGCAGAAAAGGATACTGCAGAGGTGATGCTTGAGCTGACCTGTGGGTCCCCCATTGAGCCTCATTAATCTGCTCATGATGAATGGAATTCATTGATGTGATGGGTTTGATCTTGGGAGAAACCTTCCTTCTGCTTGTGTCTGAAATTCACATTAGGGTTGGTAAATCTCACAAATTAAAGGATACGATCTCTTATAGTTTCAGGTAGAGCAGAATTTTTTCCCCACCTCGGACTATTTGCAGTCTTGAATAGGAGACAGAGCTTGTAGCTTTGACTCCTCTCAGCATGTGGATCTGGAAGTGGTTCTTCTCTGGGGATAAAACCCCTTAACCTAAAGCCAATCTTTATTTTCCTGGGTTCACACTAGTTTCAGGAGTCAGTGCTCACATGAATGTTTTCCTAGGGCCAAGGCTGCAAGAGGAATATGTGGGTGTGGTGGGGGAGAAGAGTGAAACTGCCCTGCTCAGAAGAACAAAGCATGGAGCTGCTTCTACCCTGAGTGGTTTAGGAGAAATAAGAGATGTAGGAATGGCTGCATCAGTGCAGATCCAAGTGCCACATGACCCAGTGCAGTATTTGCAGGAGTGGACAATTCCTAATTTGCTGAGTGTGCATCAGAGCGAGGACAGTGTATGCTCACTCAAGTCCATCAGATTTTGATTCAGTATTTCACCATGTTGGCAAGGGGCTGCTGGCACGTGTCTGGTGGTACCACACAGAGAGTAGGTCTGGCTGGAGCTGAGTTTACTGTCCCAGCAGAGACTTTAGGGTGCTCTGGAGCCATGTGGGATTTAGGAGATACCCTAAATGTCTCCTGTGGATCCTGTTATCCTTAGGTGTGTGTTTGCTGGCACAATTCTTATTGTTGGCACCACTTTGAATTCCTTCCAGGACAAGGAGGCAATGAACATAAACATGAGGACATTAGAATGCTCAGTGTTACAGTGTCCATTTGATTTTATTTTTTCCCTTGGAACAAGCTGTACCTCTAATGAAACAAGTTAAACCTGATAATAAATATCCCGGCTCCTGACACAGACATAAATTACTTCTTCAAATGAGCAGGTTTTGTAGTCCAAGTACTGAGACCTGGTTCTAAATCAACAGACAGCACTCTTCTCTTTGAAGAGGACTAGAAGCAGAGTAATCAGTGACAAGGACATAATTTACTAAGAGAGAGTTATTGTTTAAGCTGCTCTGAGAGAAGAAACATTCTCCAATGCCAAATTCACCCAAACTTTTAAGTACTGATCAACACTGAAGAAATTTGTTTAATGAAACATTTCACATGCCTAACCTGAGAACTTTTTAATTACCTACTAGAGCTAGAGTCAAGAATACTCTGCAATGAATAGTGTAATGAAGAATTTAAGAGTGGCCTAAGAAATATTTACTACTGTTCAAGGAGGATCTTGAAAAACAGATGCAGAAATCCATGTGAAGTCCTGGAATCTGAAGAAACAATGGTCTAAATTGCAGTCTGGAAAGAATTATATGAACTTGATAAAGAAATGTATTAATTTTTCATTGGTAAAAATTAATGGGTATTTCAGAACTAATAAACAGCAATTTGTAAAAAATTATTCACCCATCTCAGTCACAATAGACTTAATCAAGCTGTTCAGTGAGCTCATGCAATTCACAAAGCTCTGGGTTTTGCTCATGAAAAAGGTGATTCTGGCATTTTTACTTAAGAGAAGATATTGAAAAAATGAAGAATATTTAGTGTGGAAAAATAATAAAAATATACAGCACACAATTTTAAATATAAAATATTTTTATGTAAAGCTATTAATGACCTGTATATCTTTACATCTTGTCCCTTTATCAGCTATACAACATTATTTATTTCAAGGCACAGCTCTCTCTCCTTCCTACAGTTCACAGCTATCCACAGTCCATTGGTATTTTCTTCATAGGGAACACAGTCAATTTGAGAGCTGTCTTTAATACAGAAGAAAGCTGGATAGAAATTTTAAATTAGCCATTGTTAGGTGTTTATTTGTTTAATCTCTATGTGCTGATTTGAAAGATGTTTTAAAATGTGGCCAATATTTTTGCCTCCTGGTTTGATCTTTTCTTATTGCTTTACATATGGAAAATCAAATTGAGTATTTTAGTTTACATTATGGTTAGCCTCTCATTTTAAAAGAAAAGAGATACAAAGATATTATTTCACAAATAACAAAATTAAAATGCACACATCTTATCTTCCACCTTTTGCTGGAGCACTTGGAGACTGTAAGTTTTGTCACCTCTTTTTTGAAGCCAGAGTTTGTTGTTCCTTTGGTAACAGTGTTGATTTAAATAATTTTGATCTCTGCTTGTTCTGTCTGCACTGACCTTTATTATGGCAGCACAGCTCTTGTGGAGTGGTGGTGGATGAGATCTGCTGATAACCAGTAACAAAAAGAGTGGTTTTGTTTGGAGATTGTTGGATTTTCCTTCAGAGTTATTTTGATGGTGGGTCCACTCCATCAGAAGGGCCACTGCCTTTTTCAAACTGCAATTGCTGTTCCCAAACTAGCAAACAAGTGCAGCTGAGGGGGAGGTGGTATTTCAAAGTGTTGTTTATGGGCAAGGGGGAAGCACACTGCATATACATGAATCCAGTGCTTTATTTTAGTATGATGGAAATCTCAGCAGCCTAATTCAAATATAGTTATTACTCTGGACCTATTGCTGACCCTGAAAAGAAACTAATTATGCAATTAGAGTGCTTTTCTACAGAAAAGGTCTGAAGAACACTGATACAATTGAAATATTAGCATTCAGTTCTTGGTTTTGTGTGTTTTTCTTGAGGAATGCTTACCCTCGTATTAATCCGCTGAACTAGCAGTCAGCAGATTTGTGCTGCTGGAAAGGATAAGACTGTAAGCCATCAGCCCCTGATCCTTCAATGGGAAGGATCAAGTCTTGGTATTGCTGGTTTCTTCCCCTTACTTTACCCATTTTATACATTTTCCACCATACACTTTTTTCTCATACACCTTTGCCTGCATTCATGGTTTTACAGTTCCATATTAAATCCATACTTACTCTCTAAAGCTCACTTTGTGAAAATACTGCTGTTTTCTTCTCTTCGTTGCCATCAAACCCAGCTCCTGGCTACTGCTGGGTGGTTTATATCTCTGGACGCCTCGCTGCCAGCCTGGTCCCATCTCTTATCATTCCAGGCAGGAACTTTTCTGTGCTGCATCCTGCCTCTCCACTTCCCAAGGGTTTTTGGTATTGCATTTCTCTTTCTTACATTGTCGTGTTTGAGGTGTAAGTATCTCATTCTCCACAGAATGATGGCTTGTTACAGCTATTGTATAAAACCATGGTTGTACCACACAAAGATAAGCAAAAGTAGAATAAATGATAGAGTTGCAGGCAGAGCAGCCCTGGGAAGTCTCAGTCCTTATGGTCTCTCATTTAGCAGTGGCAGTGTGGTGCTGCAGGGCTGTGGAGTTGCAGTGCTGGGGTGGCAATGAATGGGAAAATGCCTGAATCAGGGACTGGTGAAGTCAGCTTTGTCCAAGAGAAGATTGCCATGATAGTTTGGTTTTAAATCTAAGACCGTCTGTAATAATATATGGGCTAGTGTTTATGCATCAGCTCATACAGGCTGAATATTTCTAAAACTTCTAATTTCTTACCAGAAAAGCATTCAACACACCTGTAAAAAGTGTGAATCCTTTTGGTGATCAGGCTGAAGAACTTCTTTCAAAACTCTCTCTGCCTGAGATGCCCATTGCCAGTCTCCTTGTGACAGTGCCAGCAGTTCCCAGTCAATAGATGAGGGACCTCATCCAGCTGATCCCACCAAGGTGAGGGGCTAAGCTGAATCCAGACCCAGCCTTGCTTCTGCCCCAGTTACAAAAGCTTGGGTGATCACAGAGGAGGGAGTTTGAGTAATTCACCAGGGCCAGGGTAATGATAGGAATGCTTGTTCTAGCAGATTCTCAAAATGCTGTGGCATTCCTCCCAAAGCCTTACAAGGAGGTATTGAGGATATTTTTTGGCTACCACAGTATCTACCTGGGAGCTGAGTTTCTGTATTCTGTATGTGTTGGGTAGATATAGACACTCAGCTATGTCTCCCTTGCACTGTTTCTCTAATCTTTTTTTCAGACCATGACGTATTAAAGTTGGCTTGAGGCCTGTTAGCAACCGATCAAAATACAATAGCTAGATGAGGGAATAACTAATCTCATCTAAAAATAGCATGTCAGTCAAAAAATGCTGAAAAAAAATGTTGTATACACTTTGCATTAACTAGGGATTCTCCATAGCACAAATCAAATACAAATGTGACATGAAATGTGGGCATTAAAAAACGCTCTGGGTGTATTCTAAAAATAAATTATCATCTTAAGATAAAACAGTATATGGATGCTATTTTGAACCACACTGTAAGTGCTAGGGGAATATTACTCAAGATTCATGCTTCCATGCGGTGAATCAAATATTCTTTAAATGGCTCTAGTGGTCTAAGCAAAAGACTAACATGTGAGGAAGGCATGTCTTCAAGAAAGGTGATTCTGAGTCAGCAGCTCACTCAGTATTCAACACTAAGAAAAGCCAGTCCTGCTCTCTGTGAGGACTGCTGGGTGTAATGCATAGTCTGTGGGAGAGGCTGAATTTCAAAAAGAAGAATGACATAAAGACTGTCTATTATTTCTTTTAGAGATTGGAAATATGAAGCAGAGCTATCAGCAAATGAAATGTGGGTTTGTGGTTTACATGAAGACTGTTCTGTGGTAAAAACCCTTCAGTTCTTACTCTTCATAAGCAAACACAAGGAGAACACTTCAGAACAACTGCATTAAAAAGATCTATTGTCTTAGAACCTTGGCAGTGAGGGGTCAATGTAGCAGTACTGTCCTGTTCAGCCCAGTATTCTGCTTTAGGAGACAAATGGGGTACAGTCCATGGTGGAAAAGCTGGCTTTGAGAGCTCCTGCTCCACTCTGCCAAAGCCAGATGTGACAATTTATCATGTTGTCCTGGCACAAACAGCCGTGTTTTCTGTTGTGCCAATTTAACTATTTGCAATGTTGTACTGTACACAGGTGCATGGATACTTGGCTGCAATAACCCAAGGAATCTTTTATTCCTGGAGTCTTGTCTTTGACCAGATCCCCTGGTACACTTCAGGTGGGGTCTGTGTGTGCTTATTTTATCATTAAATTTGGTGTGGTGAAAGAATTTTTAATATAATACAAAGAAACAGTGAAATCAATCCAGTGGCAAAATACTTGTGGATTAAATAAGCTCAGGTTTCCACTCTGTATTAATATTATCATCATCACCATCCTCTATTCTGCACTCTTGAATAATACATGTCATAAGGCTTTCCTGAATAAATATGCTTGAATTAAATATTTTTTCATTAACAAAAGGCAAAAAAACAAACCAACACACTAACAACACACCTAACATTAATATTGTTTAGTTATCTTGGTGGTTATACATCTTCTAAAAGTTCTCACCTTGTTTTATTTCTCAGTCTGAACTTTCTTTGCTTCAATTTTCAGTCCCTGAATCTTCTTTTATCTTTATTTATGAGGTTGATGAGCCAGCTACAATCAGATTGTTACCCAAATTAGAATTAACAGCCCATAATCAAATCACCTTTTTTTTTTTTTTTTATAAACATAATGGATTCAGACCTTTAAAATTTTGTTGCAGGCAATGTTTTTCAAGCAGTCAATCATCTTGAATCCTCTCCATTCCTTAGTTCTTCTTCAATCTCTGTGGCAGCAATATAATATTCTAGTGTCAGTGGTTAACTGCTTCTAAACCTCTGATGTAAGTCTCTACACAAATTCAGTATTTTCTTCTTATGTATGGGAGAATCATATTAATCTGTTCACCCAATGCAGCCTCGAAGGAGATCAGGTAATTGGGTAACAGAGATTGCTCCTGTCTAACTTGCTGTTACTTGTAGGACCAGGAAGAAGCAACATTTTCTGCCCATGCAACTCAGTCTCTGACTTCTCTGTGAGCACACTATCCTGTCCATGAGCTGGTTCCAAACTGGATAATTCTTGAAAAGTCACCCTGCACTACAAAAGTGTTATCCTCCCCAAAACTTTATTTCAAAGCATGGCATCTTGAAAAAAAGAAAAAATAGGGAGAGAAAACAGAAAAAAATGGAAGAAAGAGTAAAGAAATAAATCAAGGCAGCTGAGCGAAACTTATTTATGAGGCACTTCATAGACTCACATGGAGACTGTATAACTTCCCTGTACCTTCTCTTTTATTCCTTTACACACTGCAGACTGCAGCCTGAGTATATTCTGGGCATGACTAGCTCTAGACTTCATTTCTACACTGCTTTTGACTATGAGAAAAACCAGAGATGAACATAAATCCTTATCCTCTCATACTCTTCTTAAATGTCTCACAGGGAGAATTATTACATGCTCGTGTTCCCTTCTACTCTTCCAGTCCAATGTGGAATAAACAGACATCAACACCTAAATGCAGACTGGGAGTAATACATTTTGTAATTATCTGAAATCCATTGGTGTTTCCATTTTCTACACCTAAAGCTGAAGTGGTGAGATGCTGGCAGATTGGATTAGTATGTCCTTCTGCTTTGGGGACAAGTCAGTTTTTAATGCTGTGGTGTTTGACTGCTCAGCTCCTGGGAATAGCCTGCTCCAGCCAGGAGATAAGGCAGGGGCTGTTCCATTCTGGTGCCTTCCACTGGCCCTGGGCTTGAAATAAAAGTGACAGTCAGATATGACTGAAGAGACAATGGAAGCCTTGAGTTTCTCATTCTGAAGAAAATTTTTCTTCTTTATTTGGCTATTCATGTTGTACTTGCATATTTTTTCATGCAATCATTCTGAGTTTCCAATACAAATTATTCCAGGCCTGATCAAGGCTTGACTTGTTGGACTGCTCATATACTTAATTGACATGGTATGTTCACAGGAATAAAAATTAGACAAGGCCTGTGGAGTGAAGTCATAGTTTTCCACTTTTCCAGGTGAAAGCCCCAGCCACCAATCTGCTTATTTTCAATTTATACCCAATTATAAAACAGCCTGCTCTTGACAGAACACAGTATATCCTGACTCAGTGTAAGCAGCCTGGTAAGGCAAATAGAGCTTTAAAATTTGTTAAAATTTTATTTCTTCTACTAGAATAAATTGTTAATGCTTATATTAACTTGTGTGACTTGATCAGATTTCAGTGGTTTATGAATATATGACAGAGCCATGCACCATTTGAACAGGTTTTTTTATCTTAAAGTTCAATTCCTCCTCTCTGCCCAAATAAAGTCCAACATAGGATTTGTCTATACACAGTGTTGCAAGTTCTGATCTAGGAAATTGCCATCTGCTGCAGATTTCAAGAGTGTGCACCCATTAATTGAGATGCAGTGCGCTGTGATAACCTGGCCTTTTTGTCTGCATGCTCTTAGATAAAGTCATCTTCTCCCTGTTAGCATGGAGGTCACAAGCAGAGACCAGTTAGTGTGACCAGTCCTCTGCTCCATCTGGTGTATTGGCATAAATTGGGCAGCAAAGAGGTCAGATTAGTCAAGAAAGATATCATCCTGGAAATGAGCTTCATGTGCTTGGGAACTTAACAAATTAAAACCTGAAGTATTATAGAGCTTTGGCAATTGCAGAGTTAGGAAGCCTTTAAGTGCAGAATTCTCAAATCATAAATTGTAAGCTGTGGTCTTAAATAATCTCTAAATCTATTTTCAGCCTCTGCATCTTTTGTAGGGCTAAAACCTTGGCTGTTAAAGGCTCACAGAAAGTGAGCCAAATGGGATTTTGGTCCCAACATCTAAAAGTGTATATCGTCAGTAAACCCAGGATCTGCTATTTCTGTAACTGTTGTTTTGAAAGCAAAAAATAAATTTATTACTGCATCTGTATGTATAAATCAATATTTTTTCAAAATTTCAGTAACTTCTTGTTAAAAATATACAAGGAGATTAAACATCTGTCTAGCTCAGACAAAATGAAAAATATATGCTATTAGTGCTGTAGAATTACATGCAAAAAATTACTGGTGACATGCTGTATTACAATTAGGTATTAGAATTAGTACAATTCATGATCTTGTGTGCATGGAGAGAAAAGTAGTAATAAATAAGGCACAGCAGTGGCTGGGAAAATTTCAACTTGCTTCAATAGAATAAAATTCGTGCATGATTAACCCAGAAACTGGGAATTATAGAAGAAGCTAATACAAGGATTGTCGGGCTCAAGCAGCACAGGAAAGTAAGCAGTGCATAATCAGTGCTTTTCTGGAGGAAAATTTCTTTCAAGATGTGAACAGAGGTTTTAGAGGGGAGAATGCTCTCAGTATTACACATGAACTGTGTTTTGGCAGGAAATTTTCAGTAAGGTATATTTTAAGTGAGGGAAGTCAAAATATTTTGGAAGTGTTAAAAGAGATGACTGCAGTAATGTATATTATAAACGAAGATGAGGCAGAGCAAAGAAAGAACAGGGATAAGAGTGAAAAAGCCCCCAGGCTGTGTTATCCCTGACAGGTGAGTACCACATAGGATAGAGGTCTCCACCTTCCGGGGGCTACGTGTCACTGGCTAATCAACCTGCAAGAAGCCATGGGCATGAGCCTTGACAATCTGGATTTTCTTGAACAGAAGTATCCCTGATAGCTGCCCAGTGCGGACTGAGATCATGGCTGGAGAAGTTAGAGGACAGGCTGGTAGAAGCATGGCCTTGAAGGGGAGGTGGATACCAGCATCTGTCATCTCCCCTGTAGTTTTAGGAGAATGAGTGATGAATGTGCCTGTCCATTTTAGGTGGAAGGAAAGTTCCTATGCTCAGTCAGAAGGGAAAGAATAATGTACATGGCATAATACTGGAAAGAACTAGTACATTAAGTTTTAAAGTTGGCAGCAAGGCATTGTATTGAATCTGTCAAACTGGAGATGGTACAAGAGAAAGATCAGCATTATGGTAATAATATTTGAGAGAAGAAAAGAAATGTGATCTTGAAAACTAGATATATGTCAGTTTGACCTAAGTATAATGAAAACCTTTTGAACAAATTTGGAAGAGAAAAATAATTAAGACATGGAGATAAATGGAAAATGGGATTAAATGCAATATCAGTTTATGAAATCAGATCAGTCCAAACTAATTTGCTATATTTCATCTAAGATGTGCCTAATTTTCTAGAAAGAGAAAATATAGTGCAGCTCATCTGTTAGGAGTTCTGCAGAATGTTTGAAGTTTCTAGGTCAGCTAGGAAATTTAATACATGCCCAGCCTCCTCTTTAAAAACGTATTTTTGAGAAGAATGAAAAACAGATCAGACGTGTTTAGGACTATGCATAACATTTTAGGAGTAGACCATAGGTAAAAGCCACTTTGAATCTAATTTTTAACTCATTATTCGTTCATCTTAGTGCTTATTCTTGTTTAATTACATTAAGGTATATCATGCTACATAATGTCAGAACCTTATTAAGAGAAAGCTACATAATAGCTTTTTCTTTTGTTCTTATCTAATAAGCTATTTAATGAAACTGGAGTGGTTTCATATTAATTTTCCTGACAAAGTCATGTTTCTCGTTGTTTATCATTTAATTATCTTTTGGTCATTCACTAAATGAACCTTTAATAAGTTTTCCAGTGTATTTCAAGATTTGGAACTAGGATGATTAGATCTGTATTTCACTGAGTCCTCTTTTCTCCACGTTAAATTGGAGACAGAGAATTTGGTAGTCCTTTTCCAGTCCTCAAGGTATTATCTGTCTCTCACAGCTTTTAAACGATAGTGATCAGAGCTTATTTGGTCTCTATCCTTAATCATCCAAGGAGGAATTATATCTGGCCATGCCTACCCGAATACATCTATGTTAGCTAAGTATTCTGTAAGCTGTTTTTCTTAGTCTGACTTGTTGTATACTTCCTTGTAGTTATGGGCATTAAAAATTTGCTTTCTTTTTTTTGTGAGGTCCAGAGCAGAGCAAGCATTAAAGTATTACTCATTTGAATCACTTAAATTCTTCCAATTTAATGTGTAATTCCAATGTGATGTGTGACTTTGCATGTAATTTGCCATATCTATATATATCTATATATCTATATATAGATATTATCTATATATTATCTATATATTATGTCTATATCTGTATATATATCTATATATATCTGTATATCTCTATATATCTATATATCTATATCTGTATATCTATATATCTATCCTTCATGATCTAGATTTAAAAGCAACTCCTATGCTCTCCTATGGCTTGTCAGGTTTCAGGAGTTGCAACAAATAATGTCCTCTGAATATTAAACTTTATATATGACTTATTTTTTTATATCCTCAGTTTAGGCAGTTTGTGCTACAGTTATGCTACCTGACTGATATTATGTGGGTATTTGCATTTATTTGAATTTAGCAAGTATTTAATAAACATGTATTTTCCCTGTGGCAAATATGAAGAGGGAGGGAGAAATGATTTGACTTGTGTTTTGTTTCTTTGTCAGTGCCATATGTCCTCTGGATTTGCTTGGCAGGTAATGCAGCATTTTTGAGTGCTGCAGTGGTTTCTCTCACTTTTGCATCCTCTGATGCAGCATGAACTGGCTGCTTACTCTGTACAAATTTGAATTTCACTGTTGCAGCCAGCTCCACAAGGTTACTGAGGCTGAAGTAAATAAGCTCAAAAGAGGTTTCCTAAATACGATAATTTTATATCAATGCTGACTCCATTTTTCCCCCTGGGATTTGTATCATGAGTTTTCCTTCTTTATTTTGTGAATTTTCAAGGGCATTATTTCTGTGCATAATGCCATTTAGAAATTAATCTTGGCTTTCAGCATCCTTGATGTCGATTTATGCTAGGTGACAATCATGGAGAGTTTGGAGGTTCTGCATATGCCTCATGCAAAGGTTTCCGTTTCTCCAGCTGAGTGTAGTTCCGTAGTTCATCATTTCCCACCATTTTACATCCTGTGGCTGTACTATGAAACTCGTATTGTCACATTATTTGCAAATCACACTGCCACTTGCAGATGTTCAAAAATGCAGATGTTCTCACACCCGTGTGTCTCTCCTACCTAGATGCCTTAGCTACATCTATGACAGCTGTGGAAATTCTATTTGTACTTAGATTTCTTAAAATCTTGTACCAGCAGACTAAGCAGGCAATGCTTACAGTTTACATTAATTTAGAAGAGACATCTGAAAAACACAGACGATGAAATAATATCAGACTTGCAAATGTAAATATTCAACAGCTAACAATGGAGCAGGAATAGATTTCAACCTTTTCCAAACGAGATGTCACTGCCTGCATACAAAACCAGAGTGTGTGTGCAGAACGTGCACCAAGATGAGTGATTTATATCATAGTGACTTTAAACATCATTTAAATCAACAAGGATTAATTTAAATAATTTTTATCCATTTCTCAAAGATATTCTGTAAAATAGTCTGCTGTAAGTAGCTGAAATAATTTGATAAATTTAATGAAGTTGTTTGCTCATTGAAGAATGGATGTCTGCTGCATATTTGTCTGAATTGTGATAAACTACATGCTTTTATTGTGCTACTTAGTACTTATAGTTTTTTATGCTGGAAATCAATGAATGGTGAATTCATTATTTAGTGGATAATTTGTCTTTTTAATTATTGTTTGTGTGAAGTTACATTTGAGTGGAAATTCAGTTTAGTTTGATACCCAGTTAAAGATTGATGGTATTTTGATATTGTTTATTTGGGACTTAAAGCTATAAAAAATGCATTAAAAGGCTCGTCCAAACAAGCTTTAATGCAATTTAAGTTATTAAATGAAAATATTAGTCATCACTTTTGTTTTTTTTTCTTGCCATGTTCTTCACATTTTTAAAGTGGGTAAAATTGACCATTTAATACCTCATCATTCATTTACAAACCTAAACTGGAAAATGAGTTTTCCTCCTTTTTCAACATGCTCTGGTTCTCACAGCTTTGCTTCAGCTCAGCATTAAGCTAAAGTAGTGAATTAAACTGAGATGAAACGTATTCTTGTGCATCTTCATGAAACACAACTGTTGTCAAAAATTAGCCCAATAGAACATGGTTTTAGTTTTTTAACTGATAAAATCTAGCTCTTCATGCTCTGATTGTTTTTAAACTGTGATTGAATTCCTGCTCTGCTTATGCATATGAAAGATGTTAAGGGGTATTAAAGAGAATACAAATTGCATTTTCTTTTAAAGGTAAAAATATTAAATTTACACTGGACAGTGTCCATCTTCTCAAGTGAGTCTTTGTCTGTTCTGATCTGGTACAAAACAACAGGCTCGTGCTGTGGCACATGTGTGAATAAACCCTGGCTAGTTATGCTTTTATGATATAATTTAGAATTTATTCTAATCAATAGCTACTACATTCCTTAAATAGCAGTTTCTTCATTGGATTTGCCCAATAGCTGAAAATGTTAGGAATTTTGCCAGAATGCCAAGTGATCAAAGAAATCCTGTGACGTTCATCTTACATCATTTAGCCTACCTTGTCTTACAGAAACACTGGTAAGGGAATGTGGGATCTTGCTTTAAAGAAGATGTAAGTTGACTGATGGGACATGAAGGTTCAGGAGTAAACCCTAATCTAGACATGGAGAGCAAGGGAGGGGATCAATTGTAGCAAAGGGAGGGGAAGACATCTCTTACTTGTGGGAGGGTGGGCAGTTGTGGGGGATAGAAGTGTAGTTAGGAAAAGCAAATGCACAACCAAAGGGAATAATAGCAATGGGAAGGGGTAGAAATGGACCATGGACTTTGGGGGTTGGAAGAACAAAAGGAGATCCTGCAGTAGGCAGTGAACTTTATGTGTGGAGTCAGTTGAGTATGGGACAGTCTTGCAAAATTATTTATATATTTGGGTCAGAAAAATAGTTCTGTTTGACTTATGGATATCTCTGATATTTCACCTATATTTGAGATGACTGGAGTTCAGCTTTCTGTATCTGCGATAATTATCTAGGATCATTTTGTGGCCACTGAAAAAAATCAGGTGTTTTGGTTACAACTCTTTTAGTGCATGTCTAAAGTTATCATTTGTTTTACATACTGAAAATATTTTTCTGTTGAGCACAAAAGGAGTCCAGCTAACTCAAGTACAGACACAATGTAGGCATTTAAAGTTAAACAAAATGGATCTCATGCCCTGTTGATAAGACTTCCAGCTGGGCAGGGCTGGATTCCAAATTCTATTTGGTCAAACTGTCCAATCTCTTGTAATATTATTAGTGATGTTGAGCATGGATGAAGACTGATTCTTTTGCACTGATTGAATTATTGTTGAGCAGCCCATCCCTCTGCTTATTCTCTGTGATCAATGTGGTTTTGTAGATCTGTCACACATCCCATGCAAATGTTTTTCAAGCTGTAGAGTGTGGCAAAGGTGAGCTGTGAATTTACACAGCAGTAAAGAGTTGCTCTCTTTGTTAGCTATTTCTTGTCCAACATGTTCCTATCATGAGCTCAATTTTAAATGGTTTTTTTTTCAACACTGACCAGTCTAGAGCTGTTATTTTCTTAGAATCTATCTTCATACCCCAAGTTCTTGCTCCCAAGCAGTAAAAACCAGCTCAGGATAAACCACTTTTTCTGAAGGTACAATTGGCTTCCACAAGTGATTACTTTGCATTTGTCTACACTAAATTTCATCTGACATTTTATTGCCCAATCTGTCTTGTCAGTTCTTCTGCAACAGTTCACAGTTGGCTCTCATCTTCCTATCTTTAATAACTTGGAACCATCAGCAAACCTTATCATCGATTACTGTCTTTTCTAGGTCATTTATGAATACATTAACCAGCAGAGGTCTCAGAACAGATCCTTACAGAAGCCACTGCTGACATCCTTGATATGTAAAAACTATTTCATTGGTCCTTCTCTAAGTTTTTTATATTTTATAATTTTTTTTTTTTATGTGACAGGACCTTCTTTCTTAAGTCATTGCTCAGTTTCCTTTAAAATGTCTTTGGAAATCAGGTTAGATGAAACTCTTCAAATAATTATTATTCTCATAATTTTTTACTCCTTTAGAACCCTCTAAGACAATTTTAAAGCAGGACTAGCCCTTAAAGAAGCAATGTTGAATTTTTAATCTAACACTATTTATCCACAGGTCCACTAATATCTTTTTGGTGTAGTTACACCACAGTGTTTTCCACAGTATTTTTAGTTTCAAACAGATTCCCTGTGGACACCCTTGAACCTTTTCTCCTTGTTCCCAAGGAAAGATTTTAATGTAAGAATGCCCCAATTTTTTACTAAAGTTAATGTCTTTTTGAAGAATTAATCTGCCTTCTTCAGTGGAGCTTCTTCTTGAGCTCTCCTTTGTACTTTGGGCTCTTCAGGGTTTTTTTTCAAAATATTGCAAATGCTGACACTCCTTCACCACTTATTTAAAAAATTCCCTCCAACTGTTTTGACTTTAAATGCCAGCTGACTTTTTTTCTCTTAGGGTTTGCCTCTCCTGTTCAAATCACCTTTTGTCACGATGAACCTGGAAAAATTTATTCTTTTGATTACAGAATCGTAAAATTGTCAAGGTTGGAAAAAACCTTCAAAATCATTGAGCAGTTAACCCAGCCCAGCCAAGTCCTCACTAAACCATGCCCTAAGTGCAAATCCACACACCTTTTGTACTCTTCTAGGGATTCTGATTTCACCATCTCCCAAGGCAGCCTATTCCAATGTCAGATCACCCTTCCAGTGAAGAAAATTTAACTAATATCCAACTTAAACCTCCCCTTGTGCAACCTGGCGCCATTCCCTCTTATCCTGCCACTTGATACCTGAGAGAAGAGCCCAAACTCCTCCTGGCTACAGCCTCTTTTCAGGTAATATTGGAGAGCAATAAGTTCCCCCCTGAGCATCCTTTTCTCCAGGCCGAGCACCCCCAGCTCCCTGAGCCACTCCTCATCAGACCTGTGCTCCAGATCCTTCACCAGCTTCATTGCCCTTCTTTAGACACGCAAACAAAATGTCTCAACAAGCATTTTCCTCTCCTTTTTTTTGTCTGCTGGGGCTGTAATTCCTTATGATGTCTACCACATTTGTGATGAGCAAAAGTCTTCTATAATCATCCTCAAAGTAGCAATCGTTTTCTTTTTGCCTGATAATTGTGTCTTCTACTTTTACCAACATTTTCCCCTCTGAATTCCCGATTTCAGAGGAGCATCCTTAGTGCTGGATGCTACACTTATATTGTCTAATGGGGAAAACACATCACTTTTTTTTTAACTTTTCCATCTTCCATGATAGTTCTGATTTTCTCAATAAGCACCTCCATCTCCTTAGGACTTATGCCCCTTTCAAGATTAGGTGGCTCCAACATATGTGATTAATTTTTCTGTCTCTCTCAGTTCCTGTTACTGAGCCTTCCAAGTCTCACGGGCTTGAATTCTCTCTCTGAAGCTTTCATGTTGCTGATACAATTGCTGTGTGACATTTCCCCACAGGGCAGGTACTCAACATTTGGCATGTCAGAGGGTAAACTGAGAAGCTGTTTCCCTTTTGGCTGAGTTTCCCCTTCATTTCTTCTCCACATAATGCAAAGGTGACTTCCAAAGCAGTTATGTATGTTCACATGACTCACCTCACCTCCCATTGTACTTACTTAATATGAGAGCCACAAAGCATGAACAAGCACTGCTACAGCAAATGCTGTAGTAAATATGTGTTTAGAAACATATACAGTAATTTCACGAATATAAG
>VRYO01002253.1:10506570-10532501 GCA_009812075.1 Sialia sialis | reverse complement strand
GAAATTACTGTACTTATAAAAGCTTTCACCTGAGAATTGCTGGCTGCACAGGATGTAGGAATACATTGGTGCATTTGCACAGCTCATTCCTGAGCTGTGTGGGGTGAGGTAGTCTGTCAGCCCCTCTCTGCTAAAGAACAGAGTGCTGCCTTCAGCGAGGCTGCATCTTTTGTCAGCACAGAGGGTTTTACATAAAGGTATCTGCAACACCATTATTCAGGTTGCTTGCTGCGTAACACTGGATACATGACAATTTCCAATATCCAGCTGGACTTCTCACATTCACAAGATTTTCCACCTATCTGGGGAGCAATGGAAAATCAATTTACTGTCATTCTTCCTGCTCTTGAAGGAGAAGAACTTAGAAATAAATCCTCCTAAGATATGTTCCTGCAGCTGGTGTACCACTTCTTTTTGCAGAGTATCAGTGAATCATGATTCCCTTACAGACCTGCATGACTTCAGGTGAGGCAGACTGGGGAGAGAACTTCAGGCAAAATAAAGTGCATAGGTCTGTGCCACTAAATTGAATCAAAGATTTATGATTGATTTCAGTAAATACAGAAAATCACTCCTGGATTATTTTTGAATCTTTAAACATGTCTCTCCTTTTATATATTGCAGCTTTAACAGTGCTGCTTCAAATGTCACAATTGGTTTAAAATAAATAATATATGTATATATATATATGTTGTTAAAAAAATCTGTGAGCTTCATATATGCTAACTGGGAATTACTACCACTGTTGATGTCTTCACAAGCCATGGCAATCCACTAATGTGTATATATCCTCTCCTAGGATTACAAGGGCAAAATAAGTCCATCATTCATGTGTTTAAAAATTCGTAACATTTGAAGTTGTAGCTATCCTTTCCCCATATATTTCTCAAAAAGCTACAAAAGCCAAGACTTAAGTTTATGCTTACGTTTTTGTTCTTGCTGTGGAGACAATTCCACTAAATTACATCAGCAAGCTCTTCCTACGTATCCAAAATATTTACAGTAAGTCAACCAATTTTGCTTAAGGGTCTAAAACTACTTCTCTTTTTAAGAACAAATTGGGGTACAATTCCAGAAAATGGAATTTTTTGACTTATAATTGTGAGCACTTAAAAATATGGATGATTCGCTAAACAAGAGTCCTTTCATGCTTAGCTATAATCATTACTATAATTTTCTTTAGAAATGTGTATTTGTTTTCTCTAGCTGTTGAAAACATAAAACTATATGTCTAGAAAAGATTTCCCCTGCGTGGGAAAAGAGATATTTTTAGATGAGTCCCTAATTGGCTTCATTTTTGCAACCAGAATATTTTGACAAGGGCATGTGTTCTTTCTGTTCTACTCTGTTCTGTTCTACTCTGTCCTTTTCTACTATACTCTACCTCCACCATCATGATTTATTAATTCCTTAATCTGGAAATTACTAAATGCTGAAATAAGAAAGAAAAAAATCCACCCCTCCCCCCCTCCACCCCTGCCAAGTGTTTCCTCTGCTAATCTGTTGAACTTGGTTAGAGATTCAACAGATAGCTCCAGAATAACTGGCAATAGTTCAGTGGCCACAATTCAAGCATTTAAAATTTAAATTTAGAGAATTTGAAGACCTCCTACACTGAAAACATGATTCCATCAATGTTATTGATTCCAGGACACAAATATCTTCATTGTCCATTTGTGCTGTTGGATTTGAATGAATCTGTTTTCTGAAGAATGGATCCATATGAGGATTAGAATCCTGCTCTGATTCAAGTTCTGTTCTTGTCAGGTTCTTTGAAGTAAGGAGAGGCATCAATAACACTTCTTCCTCTTTCTGATTTGCTACTACTACAGAGTGATGGATCTAGCCATGTTCAGCAAAAATGCCTTAGCTGCTCCCAAGTCTGAGACAGAAGTTGTCAATAAAGGTAGGGCTCATACTCTCATTCCAAATTTGATTAAGTTGACACAGAAGTCTTTTTTTAATAACTAAGTCTTTAATTACTTCATTTATGGGGCTGCAGTTGAATGATTTTGCTTATTATAGCATGCAGTGGTTCCCTGCAAGGTTGTATTGGTTTTACAATTTGAGCAAGGGCAGGTGCAGGATTGCTTTAGATTACTTGAGGTTAGGAAGACACTGATTTGCATAGCTTCAGGGCTGCTGGAATCCTTTGAGAAGTGAAAGTAATTTTCTTTTATTTACTCTCATTTTTACAGTTCCTTCTGTTACTTACTCTCATTGGGTCAGCCTTTCCCTTTTCTAATGTTTATGTCAGGATATTGCACCAGATAGATTTCACCTGAGCTTGCAGAAGGATAATGTCAATATTTTGTGAATTCAAAATTCTGCCTATTCTTCTGTCAGAAAGCATCCAACAAACCTTCTGTTTCATCAGAAGAAGAAAAATTTTCTTTTTATTTTGTGTCAGAATTTTTGGTAAATTCTAGTACCTTTTTTGCCTTCCCCTAGTTACTTCTTTCCTCACTTCTGCTGCTGTTTCTGCATCTGTACCCATGTTTAGTATTTCTAATACTTGCTCAGGTAACAAGGTGGCAAAAATACAAAGCACTGCTATTTTTCTTAGGCACTAGTGGTCTTGTAAGTCTGGGCTTCCTAAAGGTCCCCTTTATTCTGTTACCAATTATCTGAGAATTCTGTCTGTTTCTCACATAGCTTTTAAAAATCTAGCTATTTCTCATGATGCTGTTACTTTGTCAGCATCTCACCTTGTTATTTTTCAAACCAGATATTTTTCTCGTGTTTCATCCAGCCATTTCTCACAACCTGTTCAGTTAGCTTGACCTAACCAGCATCCCAGTCACCCAGCTGTGACCCTAACACTGCCCTGCTCTCAGTGGAGATGTCTCCTTTCCATCTCCATGCCACAAAGCCCAGGCAAATCTCCCACAGCAACCCCAACCTGGGCTGCACACCTCGGGCTGCAGGGTGGCTTTTCACCATGGCCAGCCCCAGCACAACATCTGGATGGCAAACAGCATCGACAGAGTGGCCATTTCCACTGCTCCACATCCCTGTGAGAGCACCTGCCTGCTCTGGTTCTGAGGGTGGAACACACACCTGTTGGGTACTGCTCACTCTGCTTGAAAATATTCTCATTTGTGTACCCTAAACGTGGTAAATGAGGATGATGAGATTAGTTAGAGAAGGGCACTCCTGAACTAAATGCTAATGCAGACACACTGGCATTGTATTAACAAATCAGATTAATAACCATCTCTGCACCTGATCTTTCTTCAGTAGCGGCAACAAGAGCTACATGTAGAATTTCACTTGATGCCTTACGCCATCAGGGTTTTATTTATTTATATATGTCCCATGAGACCACTGTAGTAGTTGAAAAACAGTGTTTCCAGGACTGGTTGGACTGGCTAGACCTTCTTCACTTCAGAAATGGGTCTAATTATACAAAATTCACTACCCTCAGAAATGTTGAGATTAAAGGTGGGGAGGGGAGGTGGCGCAGATGTTTGTGTTGATGTACAAAAGGAAGCTGTGCTAATAGTGATAAATCTAGCATACCTGAGTAAGTGCCAAGAGGATCTAGGAGCAACATTACCAGTGATTAAACTGGGGTGCTTAGGCTGGAGCTTATCAAAACTACATGTGTAGAAATCAGAACAGATTCACATCAGAAACCTTGGCTGGTGGCAAGGGCGTGGCAGAGCTCTGTAGCCAAGCTGCTGCTGGCTAACACTGTGCCATACCAAGTCCCCTGCATCCAGCAGGAGCCAGTACCCCATTAGTGACTGGCTGCTCGCTGGATGTAGCTCCATTCCCCACCACCCTCTGGATGTGGCCATCTGGTCAGTTTTTCACCCAGTAAAGAGGTGATGGTTTTCACCCATAACAAGCCACGATCAGCCAGTTTCTCCAGGAGAATGCTGTGGAATTTGGTGTCAAAGATGATCTGCTCCATGCCCTTCCCTGGCACTGAGGTCAGCTTAACAAGCCTATGGTCCCCTATCCTCCTCCTGGCTGTTCTTGTAGATGATGTTGTGTTTGTTAATTTGCACTGGCGTGGGTTAATTCTGGTTAACCAGGATTGCTGGTAAATGATTAAAAATGGCTTGGTGAGCTCTTTAGTCAGCTGCCTTGTTACCCTCAGGTGCATCCCATCTGAGCCCATGGACCTGTCTGTCTAATTAGCATAACATGTCACTAAAAATTTCCTCCTGGATTGTGGGGGCTTTCCTCACCTCCCCATCACTCACTTCCAGCTCTTATAGCTGGTTATGCTGAGGAAGAGTTTTTGTCATGCACAAGGCTGGTGCTTTGGTCCCATTCTCTGCTATTTTACACTGCAAATTCATCTCTGGTGTCTCTACGTATATTGTGCTGTGCATTGTATTTCATCCTTTTTCTACGGTGCACAAACCACGGCTGTCTCGCTCTTTCCTGGTGCTATCCCAGTCCCCCTGTGTGCTGACCATGCCCGATTTAGCAGCATACCACTACCCTTACTGCTTAGGCTGTCAGAAACATTTTAAAAGATCAATGGCAGAGAATGGTGAGCGCTGCCCAGATTGGTATTTTCCCCTCCAGCATGGCCAGGTGTCATTTTCCATAAGTCATTTCCTTTTCTCATCAGAATTCACTTATTAATTCCCATGCAGTTAGGCTTTGCCAACTGTTTTCCATGAAGCACCATGTTTGAAAATCAGATAGAAAACACCTACTATATTTAAATTTTCCTCTAAAAATAGTTTCTTACTGAGAAATCAGGCAAGCCTTTGGCAATCTGTTGTTTGGATAATGGAGATAATCTCATTTCTGATTTATCTGTGTGTTTTCAATGTTGTTTTTTATTCCAAAAATTTGTTGTCAAGTCTTGCATAATTTTAAGATTTGACAAAAGTGGTTTTGTAGCTATTGATGTCTCTTTTTCCATGTTTTTTTTTTTTTATTTTCATTATTTTTTAAGATGTACTTTTAGCATTTATATTTTATCAAAAATATTTTATTGTTTATCATGGATGTTGCCCTGATTTTTATTTATTTATTTATCATGCAGTAGAAATTGCCCTATCCTCCTAAAACTGTAAATAAACCTTATTGCTTTCACCTCAGATGATAAATTCACCATCCTGTACTTACTTGGATTTTCAATTACTTTTTCAGCATATATTTGACACATCTGCCCTTGTCCTATATTACTTTAAAAATCTCTTTCTTTTTCTTATATTGCACCCTAGTTCTCTTCACTTCTGTGTCTTTATATGGATGAAAACCATTTGGTTTTTTCCATTTGTTGTTATTTCCCATGATCCTTTTCAAGATTTCTCTCAGCATTTCCTGTGGCAGGACTCACTTTATTGCAGTATCACTTTATTTCTAATACCTTAAATATAGAATCAGAAGGCTTAAAGAGCTCTGAGAGGTCATGTAGTTCATTTTCCTGTCCCAAACCACAACCACTACAACACGGTTGTCTAACCTGCTCTTAGACAGCTACACAGATTATCCTACCCACTAAAGCTCAGTATTTCACTATTATTTATATCAAAACAACTTCTGCTGTTTAATTTTATTGTTTCTTACTTGAATTTAAGCTGATTACTGCTTATCTTTTTCAACATTAATATGAATAGCAGGTTCTTTCCTTTCTCTCTGCAGCAACCTTCTGCAATTTTGAGTAATAATGGAGTTGCCACTGATCTTCCTCCTTCTCTGGCCAGCCAGTCTCACTTTTTATCTCATGGCACACTTGTGTGCATGACTGAAATTTACTGACCTTGTTACTCTTCTCTAAACTCTGTCCAACTGATTCTTACCACACTTGAGTCCATCAGCTGAGTTCCAGGATATTGATTCAAGTGCTTTGGAAAATGTGTTCCTGCATTTACAACTTGTATGGTATTTGTCTTTTTTTTTTTGCATCAGGAAAATTTGATTGATTCAGGTTCCGTTTTAAAACTTCTCTAAGGGATATACTTCTGCAGAACTGCTCCCTAATGCACTGTCCCCTTCTTCCCATCTCCTGTAGCTGATTTCTCCTGCCCTATAATCAGTATCTTGCTCTGGTTCCTGTTTCACAGACAGCTTCTTCAGGTGCTCTCATGAGTTATCAAGATTGTTTGAATTTCAGGTAGCTGTACTTGCAGCTTCATCCAGGATGATGTCACTAAAAAATGTGAGAAACATGCTCAATTCCATCATTCAAGTCATTCTTGAAAATATCACAGTTTCTACCCACAGCAGGCTTTTTCAGAACCCCATAGAACCCCATGGAATAAATAGTTTCATTTTCACACTGCACCTTTGATAACTACTCTGTCAATCTTTGTTTCAATAAAACATTTTTCAATTTTTGTAGGTTAAAATGCGGAATTCTTTCCTACAGAATTCACTTAGGTAGTCTTTGCAAGACTGACTTCAGGCATTCCAGGCTGGATGATCAGAACACCTTTTCTCTAACTTGTTGGCTTTTTTGTTTTTTTTTTTTTCTTTGTTTATTTGAATTTGACATCATATACTTTTAAAACAATTGAACTACAGTTGCTTATGCTTCTTCTCTGTGTTCCATTGCAGAATTAGTAAAGAGTCCTTTTTTGCACACCATCACATAATCCATTAATTCGAATAGAGAGAAAAGTCACACCTGGGTAACCCCAGAAAAAGGGTAATCACCAGTTTAAAGACAAGAGCACACAGCAATAGAAGCAAAGCATATATAAAATCCATTGCCTTACACACTTGTTGATGTAACTTGATTATTCTTATGTCTGCAAACTTGTATTTGCAAAAACTATTTGCTGTCCTGTGTATCCTGCAAAATTGATTTCTTGCACTTTTTAAGTAGTATCTAACATGATTTCTAGAAAACATCATGATAAATGGAAAATACAATTTATTTTACTTTCAATTTTTTTAAAGACCATGGTCAACTATTTCTAGCCTCCTTCTTTTTGCTTTGCCTTGTGTATTTTAAGTGAGTGCCTTTCAGCTATAGGCTCGTTTGTGTAGCAGTTTTCTTAGTGGGAAATTAAGTCTGACATTAAAGCACACCATGGTAGCAGAACTATCAAGGTCTCAAGTGACCTCTAGCTAAGCCAAGGCAAATTTAGGCATTGCACTAATGTCCCTGGCTGGACTTCTGCACTCCTTTTGTGGATCTGAACTCTGGGTTTCACCCAGTCTTTTAAGAAGAACTTTTTCTAAAGCACTTTCCTGAATCAGATCCCTTCATATATTACAAGGAATTTCTATTTGCAGCCGTTCTACCAGATGCAATAGGCTTTATGGCTATGCTTCAGTAAACAATGCACTCCACAGAAGGTTGTTTAGATTCTTAAGGCCAATGCATTCTTTTTCCTCCTATTTCTTCCATTTCTTTTTATAGTGCAGAACATTTTCAGTTAATCCAGGTGATGTAAAAATTTAGTATCAATTAAAAATTCCCCTGTATCCCTACACAGTTACTCAGGGCTGGCCATTAGACCAATTTTCAGTTAGTTTGCAGTAACACTGTATTGTAATTTTACATGATACCTAATAAGAAGTATTTTTGCATGCATATTTAGAATGGATTCTGCTGCACTTCTCTGCTGACACAAAAAATTATGACCTTAGGATTTATTTATTTCTCTCTCCTCTGTCATTCTATCTTTTCCAACTCAGATGTATTCACAAGCTGACAGTTAAACACTTGATGGTTTCAAACTTACCAGATTTGTCTACTGAATTCTACCATTAATAAATTTCCAGAATATTTTATTTAAATTTTTGTCAGTTCTTATATAATTTTATTGGTATTTTTCAAGCCGAAATGAGAGCATACATCAGTGCTTCTTGGTCCATTTATCTTTTATGATATTGTCATTTTAATAATAATTATTTTTGTCAGTAATCACACCAAGGGTCCTTTTGACTCTACATCTGCCATATATTTTCAGATTTTTCAGTTTGTTTTTTTTTATTTTTAGCAAGTGCTAAAAAAATCCTGATGTTTAACCAATGGAGGTTAGGAATGTTATTTATTTTAAGTCAACCATAGACTCTTTCTGGAAAAAGAAGCAAGTAATGTTTTCCAGAAAAAAGCTCCCAAATCTAAAAGATACTCACTTTTTGAATATTTATCTTTCTGTAGTCCACATTTTTATTTTAATTTCTTTTAGCATGTTTTCGGGCTACACTCACAGATACATGAATTTTACAGACGGATTACACTGTAATGGCCATGTAGCCTGGTTTCTGCCATAACACACAAGGCATGAAATTCCTTGTAGGAATTCTTACCAGAGGCCCAGCAGCTTGTGCTTGAAAGGCACTATTCATCCATCTGTCAAACAATGGTTTGATCAGTACAATAGATTTTCTTCAGGGGATAAAGTGTTTAAAGGCAATTTGACCCTAATACACATCCCAGCCTTTGAAAAGATCATCCTTCTACCCTCCCAACATATGAGATGACAGGTAACATTTCTTCAGGCTCAGTCACACTGAAGATGCTGGCATAAAAAGCATATATTAAAGGCATACAGAGTTTTCCCTGGAGGCTGTATATTGTTCTGTCCTTAAAGTTTATTGGGATTTTGAATGCCATTGTATAGAATGAAAAGAGTGAATTACATTGCCTGATTAAAGTGATAGATGTGCTAGATCAAAATAGTCAATATACAGCAAATGGTTGTATAAACCCTGAAGGAAAAGTCTTTCTTTAGGATCTAATGGATTTCACTTCTATAATATTTATTAAATACAAAAATACAGCAGATATTCACAAATCTAATTGAAGAAATACTACTAATTTTCTTTTTTTTCCTCCTGTTTTAAATTTAGAATACTATAAAAACCCCACCTGAAATTATTAAATAGAATAATGTCCTGTATTGGCAGAATAAACTGACTTCTCTCTGGCAATAGGACTGGCTTTCTGTGGTTGGGTGAATGGTAGGTTTCTCCACTTACATACTTGAGCACAAGTCCAAGCCCCTGCACTGATTATTATACTTGCTGAGCATCTTTTTTCTTCCACAGGCTCTGGCTGCCTTGTAAATGTTGCTTTGTGGAAGAAAATGTCTCTGACCAGAGAGTGCTTTGCATTCAGTTTATGTCCACCTCGGAAGGTCTTTAATGCTGAATTGACTATAATATTTTAATGTACTGGTGACAGAACAATGTTTCTGCTCTACTCTCAGCTTGAATCTCTCTCTTTTTATTTATTTATTTTTTTTAAGACTGAGGATCCCATATATATTAACATTAAATTACAGCAATTTTACGATTATAAGCCCGCACCTTTTTCATTGAAGAATCCAGCCTACACCAGTAGTGCGGCTTATATTCAGGTGCGGCTTATTTATGGACAAATCCCAGTGAAATGCCAACCTGGAAGTGAGAGCTGGCCGGGAGGGCACCTGGGGCTGCCTTTAAAGGCTTCACTGGTCTTTGAAAACTGTTTGCAACTTGAGCACCTGACACCAAACCCCACGCTGGTGCAATTCTGTTACTAACTCGTTACTTTGTTGCAGATGGATTGTCCCTTAAAAAAAAAAAAAAAATGCGGCTTATATTCAGGTGTGGCTTATATATGGACAAATTCTCGTGGTTTACCCGACTACCCAGATGTGCGGCTTATAGTCAGGTGAAATTACTTATTAGCAGTAAATTATTATACATGATCTCTCCATTGGTCTCTCTTTTGGAAAGTAAGGGGAAGTCTTCCTTTCACCCAGGGAAGGTAAAGGAAATTATTCTGGACAGAATGAATTCAGCCTAATATTGCAAATACAAAGAAAGATACAAAGAGAAAATCATAGTAATTACATTGTGACTTGTCACAGGTTATGCTAGAAGAGAATAAGCTATTTTTTACATGGCTAAAGTAAACAGGAAAGTGAATTAACTTTTGGCATTGAAGAATTTAGATGCAATATTAGGAAACAGTTTCTAATCACTGTGAAAATTATCTAATTAAGGTAGATAAGGTCTATTTAAGAGAAGAAAGCTCAAAATCTCTTTACAGGCTCTTATGAACATATCAAACAAGGACTCATTCATGAGTATCACAAGGTACTGGATGAGATAATCCCTAGTGCTCATTTTATATTTTCAGTCTAAACCTTCAGTACAAGATTATTCCTTGTTTTCTTCATCTCAAGTGTAACAGTTGTGATTGGTGAGCACACTGTACACAAGTGAATTGTTTAAGAAATTTTCCTTTTTCTGTGTTGTCTATTAAAATTTGTATGTTCCCAGTATGCTCCCACCTGTCAAATATGAGGGAACTGGTTGTATTATTTCTGTTTTGCTTTCTATTTCAATAACTTGAAGGCCAAAAGCCTTCAGGCTGCTGCTGACAGCAGATTTTTAATGAGAAGTGAATACTACATAGTATTGTGGAGAACACTATTTAAGGGCACAGAACTCCCTGTTCACAAGCCATCAGTAAAATCTGCTTTTTCACAATCTTCCTTTCACCTTTCTTATTTGTACTTCTCTTTCTGATCCACATAAGAATGACAGTATTTACATGCAGAAATAATTTTTCTACCATCCTTTCTCTTCCACCTCTGCTCTCAAATGTATGAGTTCCACAACTTCATTTTTTTTCTGATGTTCAGAGACTAAAAACTCAACAGAATTTCATTAGATTTTTTTTTCTCTTATGAAAATATGCACAAATAATTCAAAACTTGTAAGCAAGGTATCCAGCAAAAGGTGAAATAAAACTGTTACCTGTCTCAATCAGTCTAGCATAGTCAAGAGTTAATTAATATTGATAGAAAAAATGTCCAAAAATAGATGTATTTTCTGAATTACTGTATGCTAATAAGCCAACATGAAAGCATGAAAATCTGAAGTATTCTTCAAAAATCAATATGATAGGAAGCATTTGCCAGAAGAGGTTTTACAGAAAGACCCAAATGATATGTAGTGTTGCCTCATAAAAATGGTTCATATTTCAGTGTAGCAATGTACTGCAACATCACTCACAGAAAATGTCCCTAAATTCCAAAACATTAGACCATTGAATCAAGAACTGTTTTTGTATACAGTTTACTGCAATGAAGCTGCAATGAAGATTGTAGGAGGTTTTGTTGCAATTTATTTTTTAAAGAATTAATTTATGTGAAATTACATTATATGGAGAGCAGAAAGACAGGTTTGTTTGTTTGTTTTTTCTTCTGACTGTAGTCTACATCGGTTTTTTAAGGTCTTAGGTTCAATTATGTAAATTTCTGCAGTGCAAATATAGGTGCATATCACCCACATGAAAATTTTGAAACTTAGGCTATAATGATTTTTTACTATTTTGTGATTACAGCAACTAACATCTCGATCCCCCTTATTATTTTTACTTAAAACCTCAAAAATAGCTGTAGGTTTATGAAGTTTTTCTGTGTGCAAAGCTGGAGGCACAGAGGAGTGTTCACACTTGGAATGAAGACACCCATCTAAACACACATAAAAAGTTTTATTAGTGAGCTCTTGAGGCCACCATGCAGTGACTGCAGAGTCACTGCACAGTGCAGTTGGCCCCTCTTCATTGGCACTTGGAGCAGAGGATTAGTGAGCTAAATGTTTTCCAAAAAATCACCTTTTGTTAGTAACACTACACATGAGCCCTGCATGTGTGGGGATTTCCAGATGCATTGCCAACCTTGGTGAAATATCTGAACCCTGAGCACCTCAGCCCCTGGTGATATTTATTCAGAAATGTCCTAACATTTACCAAGAATAAGGGAGGCCTGTGGCTGGAGCCTCTAAATCCACTTGGAACTAGGAAAAGTCTGCTTAGTAACTAGGTAACTTTATCACTTCTGCAATTTCATTTATCTCATGGGATCATAGTAACTGCTGTGGTACTGAGTTATGTTCCCTTGCCCTCACTATAGCCAAATTACCTCTTTAACAAATTACCAAACTATCAAAATAGCCAAATTACCTCTTTCTGAGGATGATCAGAAAGAGAGGGGAATACTTCCAGCCCCTAACTGCAGACCCTGGTACCCCACTTTCAAAACAGCAGTCTGGAGACAAATGCCTCCTGCGGGTCTGTTTTGAAGGGATGCAGCTTGAAATGCAATTTTAGAGAAATAAAATCTCTATGGAGTCCCTTGAGCTTCCAGTCCTGCTCCCAGCTGGGTGTAAGGTTAGTGTACAGGTTTTGGCACTGATGTGACCCTGGATATGCACAAAAGAAGAAATTCAGATGTCTTGGAATCTTTGGAGTAAGATGTCCATGTACACATTGACTTTAGTGCTCCTATAATGGGTGGTCAATACCAATGATTTCCTTCAATCAGAATGTTTGATTTATTCTTTTGCACCCTGCCCAGCTTGGAGTAATTTGTCTCAATTAGGAACTCAAGATCTTGCATGATCTCTTATATACACAGTGTGAAAATGCATGAATGCTTTCAGAGTGGCCTGCATGAGCAAATGGTACAAGCATCTTTGTTGGTTCTGTAATAGGAATGTGCCTCACCGAAAAAGTGATTTTTAAAAGAAATAATTTTCTGCTCATATTATCAGTTTAGAAACTGAATCTCAGGACAACTTCATGCCATTTAAAAAGTGGAGGATTATCTCAAAAAATACAGCACCCCTCAAAAAAACCCAAAGAAATCTTATATTCCCCTCAAATCTTCCTGTCAACTCTCTCATTTAACTTTATGTGCACTCTTAACTTTTCATTTATTTCATGTTCTAAATGACACAGTGAATATTGACCTTGTTTTCTCTTCCTCTATTTTCCTTTCTTTAGAGGTATTTTCAGCTGTTGCTTATTTAGGCTATGAGAAATGTCCCGTTAGAGATTTAAAACTATCAGCTGCCAGATCAAAAGTTGAGCTGTATGCTGTGAAACCACTTATTTTTCCCTCTCCAGATAACTTTCCTTCACATAAGATATGCATCTTATGGCTAATTCAGTGGGAAAAGGGTTTTTTGCTGAATAGTGATCTAATTAGCAGAACTTCTGCTGTTAAAATTAGATATTAACCAAGCTGGTGTGCAAATATGTTCGACAAATTTCAGCTGAACATAGAGCTCCAGCATTTAGCTGTGATAGTTCAGATCTAGATATATATTCCCAGATGATTAGCTCTGTGCCTGGTGTTATACACATCAAGGTCATCTAAACCCAGCTCCCAGTTGCTCCAGACAGAGGTCTGCCTGGAGCTAGTGAATTTTTAGAGCAAAAGATTATCCTGTGCTGTTTGTACATGGCCAGTCACTTGTTATGGCATGCACTGCTGTGACCCCTTTGGGAGCATGCAGAAATGATACCTACATGGCTTGAGCTCCCTTTCCCATTTGGAAAGTAAAAGTCTTGAGCAGTATTCACTAGTGGGCACTTTCTGAAACTCTTATTAACTCTACTGACCTATCAAATTTGGACTTAGATTAATTTTGCCAATTTAAAAAGCATGTCGCAGCCCCACATGGAACGTTTCATTTCCTGTAATAAAATACTGTTTAAAATTGATTCATGCAGTGAAAAGATAAAAGTTGCATTTCGTTCCACATCAACTTCTTAAAAGGGAAAGTAAATATTTTAGTGGTTTTGGCTGGTGGTACCTTGAAGTAATTTTGAAGCTTTAGCATTAGGATCTCAGGACCATATCCAAATCCTGAGGTCTAAGAGGAGCATTTGACCTAGATAGTGTTAAAGGTGGCAGGAAGTTGCTGCGCCCAGTCCAAAGAAGTACCAGACCCTACTGATATCTTGCTTAACCTGAGCAACTGTTAAAATTTATTGCTTCATGGGTATATTTTCCTGTAGAAACAAGCTGTTCTAGTAAAACTGATGAAACTCAGTTTTCTATGGCTTTTTAGCCTAGATTTTATATCTTCTAAAGGTCTCTAGACCCTTCCTGCCTTAATTCTTCTGCTTCCTCCAGGCCTTCTCAATAGGCCCAGAGTCCTCCTCAGTTTATTACCCACAGCCTTGCTGAAAAGCACTTGAGGTAAGGCTATGGCATCATGATTTACATCTGCAGTGTTAGAATAGGAAAAGAGCTTTTTGTGTGTCTTAAAATTTAGGAGGTATAACTAGCTTCCAGGCTAATAGTAAGAGTTGTAAAATGCAAACAATCAAATTTAAAATTAAAATTAGCATGACTAAAGGATTTCGTTTGCAGAACAGGATTTTAGCTGTAATTTGGCATTTGACTCTCAGTGAAGATGACAGGTTACAGACTCAAGAATAATAAAAACTGCCTCTGGAATTAATTTTCTTTTACATCTTGTTGCAACACATTAGACACATACATTATTTATCATCACATGCATCTCATCTTAAAAAACTCCAGAGCCTTGACCCAGTCACACTCTACTCTGATTGGACTGCAGCAGGAGATAATTATTCCAGGAATATCTCTGTGTTGGGGTTTCACAGCTGTTGCAAACTTGCAACAATTGAGATAACATAAACATTGAAAATAAACAAAACCAAGGGATCTTCATGTTTTACAATTTCTTGCAGGAGATACTCCACATAGCTAAGAAAAAGCATAGCCTATCTTTTTTCTGAGATTGCTTTGGTATCACAAATACAACCAAGCTGACTCCAGTGGGGAATGAGAAGAAAACTTTTTAGATTCCCTTGAGAAGAAATGCATCCTGTTTCCAGAATTTGTTTTGTGCCAGGAATAAAACTGGATTCTGCACAAACTCGTTTTACATGACTTGACCACAGCCTAGTGGGAGCAGAACTATTACAGGGGCCCACATAAAGTGGGCTGAATGGTCAAAAAAGGATTACACAACCACAGAGTGTAAAAATGGCTCTGGATTGTCTCTGCTGATGTTAGGAGACAGTCGTGATTCTGGCACCCCTTCCCAGCTAAGCATAAAAGATGAAAAGTAAAGATGACTTCTACAGTTGAAATTTAACAGCTCAATATTTAATTTCAGCTTCACTTTGGTTAGGGAAAAAACAAAAAGAGGGAAGAATAATATTGCAGTGATTTTATAAACCCCAAATCTCATTTTCAACAAATACAAATTTCTCACAGGAAGAGAGAAGAAATGTGTACCTTTTAGAAAAGGTTGGTTGCATCAGTCCTGCTCTGGAGGAACTCCATGGATTCAGTGGCATCAAGCTGACAGACCAAGCAAACCAAGAACCAGACTTTGTGTTAACGAGCCCTCATGGGCTTGCCTGACCAGGGAAATTTTGGGGATAAGAACATGAGGCATTTGAATACATGCAATATTCTTTCTATTCTGCTGCTCTGCTCCCCTTGGAGCTGGTTCTAATGTACACAAGATGAGAGCTAGAAAAGCTTAGTGAAGAGGCTTCAGATCATACCTGCCAGGAAAGTCAGAGGACTTATGGCTAAAACTGGTGATAGAATCAATAGAATCAGAGAATAATCTATTTTCATCTACTGAATTACTGTTACCCCTATTCCTGATAGAGCTCAAAGAAAAAGTCATAGTCTAAAAAAAAGAAAAAGAAAAAATAAGTATGAGGATAAGTTTGTCTTTTTTTAAGAAGTAAATTTGCTGAATTCCTGACAGAAACCAAGATGATATTTCTATCAACTTTCTAAGATCGGAGAGATGGAGATTTGGGTTGTTTCTAACAACTTAATCTCTTTTACAGTATAAACACAGTATAAACAGGAATGCATTACACACTGAGAAATAGATGGAACTTGATATTTTGGTGAGAGGCAAACAGCTTGGTAAAGAGGAATGTCCTTCCTTTCTTTCTGCCTAGTATTTTCTGCATCATTCAGCATCCTGTGATTGTAAGGAAAGAAAAAGACATTTAAAGAGAATGGAATGGAATGGAATGGAATGGAATGGAATGGAATGGAATAGAATAGAATAGAATAGAATAGAATAGAATAGAATAGAATAGAATAGAATAGAATAGAATAGAATTACAATGACTATCTAATCCAACTGCCCAGCCACTTCAGAGATGACTAAAAGTTAAAACATAATATTAAGGGCATTGTCCAAATGCCTCTTAAACACTGACAGGCTTGGGAAATTGGCATTCTCTCTGGGAAGCCTGATCCAGTTTTTGACCACCCTCTCTGTAAAAAAAAAAATGTTTCCCAATGTCCCCTTCCCTGGGGTCCTTTCACTGAGTAGCAGGAGGAAGAGCTCAGGACCTTCCTCTCCACCCCTCAGGAAGCTGCAGAGAGCAGGGATGTGCCTTGTTTCCCTGGCAGTGACCCTCCTGGTGTGGACCAGGCTGCCCATGAAGCTTTTTGCTCGGTTCCCATCACTGTGAATACACTAGGAAAAGCAGCCTGCTGCCTTGCCCCTTTGAATCCAATGACAAAAGTGCACCTCTCATTTCCCCTCAAAGGCTTCAGACATGTCTTTTACTTTTGGAGGACCTGGATGCCCCTGACATTTCTGCACAAACATCCTCTGCAGTCACCAGCTCTGTGTTTGTATCTCAATAAAATTTCTAAAAGTCCCTCATAAAGCAGTGCATGGGAGGACACTATTTTTACACGTATCTTAATTAAAGATAAGTAAATTCCCATGGGTGAAAAAAATACTGTGTCAATAATTTCATCTAGTAAGAATTTCATTGAGCTTAAACACAAAACGTTTGTGAGGAAAAATAAGTTTCCTTTAGCAGTCTGAGTGCAAAAAAGTTTCTTTACTCTCTCAAATAGATTACAAGACAGTGGCTTGCAAAAACCCCTATTAATAGCTTTTAAAATTTTCCCTTTTTACAGCTTTAATCTGGCTCAAACATTCTTTTAATGCTTAGATTTGTAAAATAGCCTAAAGAAATTGCTACTTTTGCTATTTCAAATAAGAGAAAAACTTTTGTTTGGAAATCATTAACTGCCACAAAATTTGCTATCAGTTGTAAATATTTGGTCTGCTGGGCAGGATACAAAATTGCAATGTTGATAAGCATTTTCCAACTGATTTCAACAGCTTCTGCATCTTGACACTTGTACAGTCCAAGTGCCTATCTGCTGTTGATAGGCGTGAAAATTATTTTCTGGCTCTTTTATTTTAGCAAATGCTACTGCTCAGTGCTGAATTTTTTAAGGAGAAATAAATGAGGAATTAAATGTAACCCCAGAAAACCTTATCTCAAATATCTGATGTACTGTGGAATGGCATCATACACAGTCCAAAGCTAAAATTACACAATCTTAACTTAAGCTGTGGAGTTAGATGTGGAACACTGAAAACAGCATGTGAGCAACTATTTCAGTCCAGTAATGTTTATTTTTGTTTGGTGTATATTGATTCAGAATATTTAAATTTAATTCATTTAATCCAAAAATATAATGTTCACATAAAGAACTCACATTTATTTAATTGAACTGATTGAGCAGATCAGATTTTCTTAACTACATTAGTTAAGCAAAAATAATAGTAAGGAGGATGAACATTTCATTAAGACCCATGGGTGATAGAAACACTGTTATGGATGCAAGGCAGTTTGGGATCAGACCCCAAGGGGTATTAGCACTGTCCCTGCCTCAGGAAATCATGAAATGATTGATGATATTTATTGCATTCCAGGTGATTTAAAGATATTTTATAACTAATATGCATGCCCCATGGAGTGCAAGTGAGGTTTTAAACCAGAGTAATTTTGCCCCTGGCAGGCTGTGTTCTGTTGAGAAAGGGCTGAGAACCTTTGGTGCCCTGAACATCTTCACATCCCCTGCCAAACATATGTGAATGTTGACACAGAAGCACAAAATGCTGTACTGCCAAGCACAAAGATCTTAATTCCCAAACTCCAAATTTTTTTTCCCTTATCTTTTGCTAGAATCAACAGGGCCATGGGTGAGATTTGTGCTTGCAATATCATATTACCCGGAGGAAAAAATACAAAAGAATATTTTGTACCCACCACACTGCTCATCTGTTGATTTTTTTCTTTGTTATTATTATTTTTTTTAATTTCTTTTTCTTTTGTTTAGGTTTTTTAAAGCAGGGCATGGGGGTGGTGGAGGGCTACACAGGTGCTGATTTATCTCCTTCATTCTCTTAAATATATAAATATCACATTTCTTCCAGGATAGCTCTGGCGTTCAAACAGCAGAAAGGTGGGAAAATATTCTGAAAAGATCATTGTGTGCTGACCCCTCTTCCATATGCCTAGGATATTTGTTTTGGCTGTTGTCAGTCACACAATGCCAGGCTGGGTGGATTTCTGCTCTTATCTTAAGCCAGACATGGCCATGTGTAGGATATATCCACTTGCAATCATGTTTTTACAAAGATGGTTTGATAACATCTCTCTTGAAGGAAGGTAACAACAGGCTTTTTGAGGTTGCTTTGTGTTGCAAAAATATGATTAATCCAAACATTTCATGGATTGGAGCATCTGTGCACCTTTGTACACATTTTCAGACTTGACTGTGATCTTCAGAGTGAAGAAAAAGTAAAGCTTCCAGTAAGGTCAAATGTATTTATGAATATTTCAGTTTTCCAGTGTTTAAGGGCAGTCTTCATTAAAAATCATGCACACATACACAATAGAAAAGTATGATTTATTGAATTATGAAGAGTTTTTCTGAACAGTTTGATTAAATAGCTATTGAGTGACTTGGAAACTTAATTTTATGAACGTCTTCCTCTGCAGTTTGCAAACAAGTACCATGATCAAGACTTTTAAGTGGTTTTCACAGAAAAGATTAGAGTAACACAAAAGAAAATTAAGTTCACTGTAATTTCTTTTACTCCTTGTTATTTCATCTCAGATATCTAGGTTCAAAAGTATTTTTAAGTTTTGTTTTGTGTAAAACTTTATAATGAATTCTTTGGGCCATATAAGCCCCTCTCTTCACAACCTTAAATTCATAAATTCTGCAGTTTAAGCATATTCTGATCAAATGAATAGCTTTGCTGTGTCATACAGGTACTGAAGGACTTAGACAAGCAAGTGTCAGCCCTGAGTTCTCATTAATGAGGTGGCATCAGAATATTTTAATTCAGTCTTTCATTCCAAAAATAAGGTATTGATCTAAAGTAAGAAACAAAAGGAGAAGGTTTTCTATTGTGTATGGTTTTGTTTGTCTGTGGGATTTTTTCCCTACTTACCAGAATACCAGACACCAACCCTTAGCAGAATTGAATAAAATAGAAGAAATACATTAGGAACAAGAAACAAATACATTCACACCGAGTATATACAAGCTGAGAAAAAACCAGACCTGTCCATACCATATTAATGAATACAATGTTCTTCTTCTTTATACATAGTTGAAAGCAAAAACCAAAAATGTCAAACAAAATACTTGTGTCAATTTGCTGTTTCTACAGTAAACTAATTTGTTAATTTCAACCCCAGCTGGAGACTCCCACTTAGTGCCTGGAGGAGTGCATGGGTTTTTGAAATGACTGAGATACATACCAGTGACAGCAAAAGACTCCCAGGACTGCATTACTCCCCCATCTCATGAAAGTTAGGAACTGAGCTTGCTGTCATTATCACTTTCCAACAGGGAAGTAAAAAACTAGGTGATTGTCTGAAGGACCAGCCACCTTGAAAATTAAATATTTTATTGATTGTTGCAAGAGCTCTCCAGAGGGGAATTTTAGACAGCCCTAAAGATTCCACTGGGCTGCTCCTGCTGTGTCAAGTCCAATTTATTTGCTTACACCTATTGATTAATGTTGTGGGTGGAGTGTCACAGAGATTCTTGCTGCAGGATCAGTCAAATTGTACATGGGCAAAAGGTGTAAACAGCCAATAAGGTATATTCCTGCAGATGAGGAAATGGGCACGTAGGACAGCTCTTTGGTTAGGTATTTTGAAGCTGTTTTGTATATAGTGGAGACAATCAATAACATTTTATCTCACACCAACTGGAGTGGTCACGTACACCCACAGGCAGGCAGATTGTATGAAATGAGCAGAAGAGCTTCTCAGGCAGTCTCACTCAATCCAGCTGGAGATGCTGCTGTGAGAACCCTTGAAACTGGGACTCCTGGGTGGTCCATGGGACAGTCCAATTGTGCCCTGATCCTATGCCACAATCCAAATAATTAATTTCAGCACAAAGATTTCTGTCTCTGAGAGTCTGTGCAACACCAGCAGAGCAGCCAGGTGATGTAACCTGGAGAGAATAAAGTATGTGGATTTTCGAGCATTACAGAAAACCTACACTCAATCAGAGCACTCTTGAGGATGTTGAGACTGAGATTCACAAGAACGGCACAAGATGAGGCTTTCAGAGAGGTTGCACATTTTCCTTCTGTGAAGGTTTTTAAGATGCAGCTGCATGAAGCCCTGAGCAGCCTGATCTCACTTCAGAGCTGATCCTGATTTGGGCAGCAGATCAGACTAGAGAGTGCCTGTTATCCTCCTATCTGAAATTTCATATGATCTTTTGATAAGAATATGACACAAACGCAAAAGGAGGTTTACATCTCTATCAGAGGTGAAAGCTGCCCACAGAAGTAGAATGGGGATTCCTCAGAATAAAGGTGCTGAATAAAGGTTGTTCAGTGACAGTGTGTGGCAGGGCAAGAGCAGCAGATGGTGACTGAGCTCTCTGGGACACATACAGACACCTGAATGACCATCCCAAGGCCGTGTTCTGAAAGTTGATAGCAAGAAACAGTTCAAAAATATGGGCAGATAAGACAGTCCTCAAGGAGGATCTCAAGGAGGACAGGGAGTGGCTGAGGTTGAATACTTGCTTTTTAGAAAGCTGTTATGAAACAATTTGACATGAGCTTGTTTATTAGAGATCCATGGGCAAATGTCTTTGAAGAGGATTTCTAACTGCAGAAAAGAAGCACCGTAGCTGTAAATGATGTATATGAAGTATTTGGAAATTAAAAGGAAGTAAGGGGAGTAAGTTTTTAGAGAGACAAGAATGTTTAAGAGACTCAGGTCACTTGGAAAGGAAGATTCTGTGTAAAAGGAAACAAGTAAGAGAGGGAAAAAATGATCAAATGCGGAAGGAAGGAAGGAAGGAAGGAAGGAGGAAGGAATACAATCAGGACACATTCTAGCATACCTCTCATGAGTTTCTAGCCACCTAGTCAAGGTTACTTCAAGGGAAGAGGGGTCTAATATCTTTGTAGAACATCATAAAAGTCCTTTGACTTAATACAGAATTGTCATTCACATTAAGAAAACTTATTCTAGTTAGGTATTGACTTAAAATACAAAAGAGTTCCCAACAGTGCCTGGGAAAAGTTTCAGGTCTGTTTTATAGCCTTAGCTGTACTAAAGCCAAAAGAGGATATTAGAAAAGAGCTAATTATAATTATTACTCAGAGAGAAAATGATCTTACCAAAGGCATTTCAATGTTCTGCCATTTCAGAGGACCTCATAAAGTTCAGAAAAAAAGTCTGGTTCAGTTCATGATGGGAAACCTTCTCAAAAGTACCACAGTCTTTATGGAACCTGAGTCCTCTGTACAATCAGAAGGAGATGTAAATCGGAAGGATGTAAAGTCATTCTTATAGAGCATGGCTGAGTGCATTAGGAACTTGGGAATAAACATTTATTAGTATTTTACAGAGTATTAATATTTCTTCCACCATTCATCTGCTTCTGTGAACAATATTTTAGAGAGTCACAGAATGTTTGTGATTTCTTCTTGCAAGGAATACCATGGAGCCCTCAACATAAGAGTGGCTGTGGCACAATTGGTCTGCAAGTAGGAAAAATAGGAAAAACATTGGACTTGTATTACAGGAGGTTTAGGGTGCCAGGCCTAACAGGTCCCTGAACAGCATGACACAAGATACACTGATTTTCAAACTCTTTTCCTGTCCCCTTTCTCCTCCTATGCCCTCTCATGTAGAAGTCTGCACCTTTCAATGAGGGAAGGAGAAAAGAAGGAGAGATAGTGGTGGCAGATTTCTGGGACTATGCAAAAAGTACTTGCTCCTTCAGCAAATCCTCTGCTTTCTTCCCAGACCTTTCCCATGCACATGCTGAGCTGAGGGCATTGGCTCAGAGAGCACCAAGCAATGTGCATTCCACTTATGGGAAAGAGGATCACCTGTGCAATGAATTTCTAGATATTGTTATGTGCTCTAAACAAATGTGAAAGCTGTCAGTAATTTATTTATTTATTTATTTTAAAATTATTATTATATATATATATATTTTTTTTTTTTTTTTTCAGAAGAGATGGCCATAACAGTGGCTTTGCCTAGAATTCTTCTGGGCTGGGCTGTCCTGGGACATGGAGGAAGAAGCAATAGTGATCTAAATACAGCCATTATGATTTGCTTATGTCTTCTTATTTGTCTTTTTCTTTTTTTCTTTTTTTTTAAGTAGTGTGTTATTTTCAGCTTCAGTGGATTTCTGTTCTGATTTGAAAGAATGAAAATTTTAAAAAATGGTTGTTGGCCATTTCTAATGCATTCATAATTGTGAATCAGTTTCGGAAATTCATGCAAACACATCTGTGATGTTTGTGGAGCAAAAGTCACAAATTCTCTAAGCATCTGTTTGTCTGTACAAAACACTTTAAACTGTTCTCCTCAAGCTATTTTCCACCTTGAAGTAGCACTGATTGAAGTAATGGAATTGGCATCAAAGTGAGCATTGGTTGGGGTTTTTTTAAATACTGAGGAATGAAAAATATCTATCTATAAGCACCATTTACTATGTAGGAAAATTCTTCTCTGATGCTTCCTAATGCAAAGAAATTTATTTTTTCTCTTAACAGCCACATAGTTGCCTGCAAGAAAGTATGTGGGTTATAGGATATCTTCAGAACATATTAAAGCAAGTCTGACAGAAGACAGGCTGATGGTTCTTGTCAGTCTAATTTTGGACATCTTTAATTAAGATGATGATTATGACCAGCTTTCCAGAGGCATTACCAGAAAAATAAACTTACTGAAATTGTGTATTAAGTCCTCATGAGAGATCTTGAGCAGTTTTACTGGCAGTGGGTGTTTCAGTCATCCAAGTCTGTTAGAATAGCAAGTCAAATATTCATTTTTCTGATTTGCATTTGAATTTTCCAAGTGGGCTGCATCTACAGTAGGATGTGGAATTTTAGAAAGTTCATATGCAATATGTTGTCCCAAAGCATTGTAATGGATTGGTGGCATGTGGACACACACATGCTTGCACGTGTGGCTGGGTGGTGTCAAAGCCTGGTTGTGTCAAAGATCAAGCAAATATTCTTTTCCTGTGGCATAAAAAGAGAGAGGTTGACACTAAATTCTCCTGTTATGAAGCATCTATCTAACATACATAAGTGCCATCTGTGCCAGTAGGTTTAAGGCTCTGGAAGTTATTTGAGACAGAAAAGTTCTACTCTGAGTTGTTGAGGAATTGTTGAGGAAATTTGGTCACATCTGTGAAGAAATGCCTTATTTACAAGTTTCAAGTAACTGAACTCAATCCAGTTTCTCTGTACAAATTTTGTTGCAAACCAGACTCTGCATGGCTAGTGCAGCCTTGCATAAAACAGTTTCCTTTTCTAGTCCTAAAATAAACTGTTCTTTTCCACACATACAACAGCACTACTTGCTTGATGGACAAGATACTCATCTCTGAATCTGCATGTCTCTGTGGAGCTTAACAAGATGCAACCATGTATAAAATCTGCAAATCTGTTCTGTGAACTGCAGTCTGGCAGAAACCTGTATTTGTGTCTTCATAGCTTCTTAGCTCAGCCTGAATGAGGAAAATTAAAAACTTGTGAAATGAGTCTTATACTTCATGGTGACCAGATTGGTTGGAAACACTGCTGAGTTTTATAGGTTTTAGAGACCATTTAAGGCATCAATTCAGCTGGGTGGAGCTAACATACACTCCCCAGCATGCAACACAAGTTCTGAACAGCCTATCTTCCTTCAATTCATTTTGGTTTTAAATAAATTGAAAAAAAGAAACCCAAGAAGGAACTTCAGACTTGTCTTTCACTGTCTTGAGAGGTAATGCCATTATGTCTGCAATGTCACAAGTGAATCAAAAATTCCTGATTGACAGCATGCTTTTGATTTACCATTTGAGGTGAAGAACATTGTTCTTTTCTTCATTGTACATCTGCTCAGTTGTGTGACAAATGACCCTTAAGATTCTACTGTTTACTGTTTAATGACCCAATGTGTGTTTATTTTTGAGTCCTTAAACCTCTATGACCATTATATTTTATTTAGACACATTTTCTTTCATCCCTTTGCTTCTCCTGCGTTTAATAGATTGCTATCATTATCTTTAAATGGATGTCAGATGAGCTCCTCTCTACAGGAAAAGTGCTTTTAATCTTCATTGCACATTGCAACCCCTCTTTCTTATCCACCCTTCAAAGACAACAATACTGGAAGACTGCTAGCCTCATGTCTCTTTTAAGGGCACTGATGGGCTCTGTGCTCTGTTAGGATGCTTTTTCATGCTTCTGTCATCCTTTCCAGCTGAAAAATTGACACGATTAGAATTTATAAGGACTGTGGTATTCTAACAAGCCCTTTATCTCTTATATTCTGTAATCCCTGTGGAGTTTCAGAAATGGTTGGGCTGTGATGAAACACGCCTAGGCAGAAGCTGAATAACCAAATGTTCTGAGTTACATTCTAACATCCACTAAGTAAAACTGTGCATCTTTTCATCCATATAAAATGAAAAATAAAATTTGACAGAAATCTGATTGATAATCTCTTGATTTGGACATCTGCACAAATACCATGAAATTTGAGGGATTCTGACCTTTGAATCCTTCAAAAGCTGTAAGTAAGCTAGGAGGTGAAAATGTGTCCTTAAATCCAGTGTTAAAGGATGTGACCCATAAAACCACTGTGTTCCTTTTCAGTGTGACAGTACTTTATACATTCAGAAAAATGGGATCAAATACAGGATTATTATATGATTAATCCCTTGTTGTGGCTTAAACCTAGCAGGCAGATCATAGTCACTTGGTCACTGCCTCCACATTAGGATGAGGGAAAGAATCAAAAGTTAGAAAACTTGTGGATCTGATAGATAAAGCAAAAGCAGTGTGTGGAACAAGGAGCAACAAGGACTTAATTCACAACTTCTCAAGGACAGCTGCCTCCAGGAAAACAGGGCTCCATCTTGCTTGATGGTGAGTTGGGAACACAAACACTGTAATTGGGAATATCTCTGGTGTTTTCCTTCTTCCCACAGGTTTTATTGCTGAGCTCATTGTATGGTGAGGAATATCCCTTGGTCAGTTGGGGTCAGGTCTCCTGGCTCTGTCCCCTCCTAACTCCTTGTGCACCCCCAGCATTCTCACTGGGATGAGCAGCTGAAAAGGCCTTGGTTCTGTGAAAGCTCTGCTCCACAAAAATCACTGTGTTATCCACATTGTTCTCATGACAGCCCCATGCAGGCAACTGTGAAGAAAATTAACTGTATCCCAACCAAAGCCAGGGCATCCCTGATCACTCAGAGATCCTCTGGTGCTGCATCATCATGATGCATCATCAAAGACTTCCAAAATCATGGCCAGTTGTCTGCTAGAGCTGTGTTGGGTGGTCAGCAGTGCCAAACAGCTCGTGCAGCTCTGCTTGTGTGGGAATGGCAGGGAGTGCCCTTTGCTGCTGGAAACGGACAAGGGATGCAGAGGGGCTGCCATGTGTCATCCCCCTCTAAGTCTGCCTTCATAGCTCAGATGGGGACGTGGGCTCTGCCTTTGGAATAACCTGTCTGTAGTCCTTCCTCACTCACTGATCCTTTCTACCTGTCACTTTTTGTGAGGCTGCACTGTGAGCAGACTGGTGAATGGGAAAGTTAAATTCTCTGGTTTTGCAGGGATTGTTAAGATTCACTCATACCTTCACCCTTCCTCTGTATCTTGGTCTCAATTATCTTGTCATATGAGAAGGCTGGAGCAGAAAACACATACACAGAGCACGCTTGCACTCTCAGGGGTCCTTGCTGGGGTGTGCAGGGCTTGGTATGAGAGCACATGGCTGTGGGATGTACAGTGCTGGACCTCAGGTCTTCATGCAGGTGTAAGACCTCATGCTAGGTCACCCAGAATATGCAATTGCAGGCAAAACAGGACTTAGGACAGTAAATGAC
>VRYO01002253.1:10495242-10505570 GCA_009812075.1 Sialia sialis | reverse complement strand
CAACTTACTGTTTAGTTTTAGCCTTAATTATACATTTTAAGACTACTGTTTACATGTTTACATCATTTCTTGATTGGTGTCTTCATGCTGTTCATGCGTTTTGCATGAGCCTTTTAGGTATGATGATTGGTTGCTGTTCAGAACTTTGCTGCCCACCTTTATATTAAGTCTTTCAATATCCGTATGCTGGTTTTTAGTCTTTTTTTTCTCAATTTAGCATAGTTTATATTTTAGTAGCTTTGAAGGGTCTTAACAAGTTGCAGACAAACATCTAAAAATGGCTTATTTAGTGTACTTGTCATAAATATTGGTTTGAACAAAAAAATATGCAGAAAAACAGGTAGGCATGGGAAAATACAGTAAAATATGCAGAAAAACAACTAAGCAGCAAAATATGGAGGAAAACAGCTAAATACAGTTTGGCTGGTGCGTATGATACAGACCACAGCTTAGACTTGTTCAGATATGTTATTATGGCCCAGACTTGTTCAGCACTACTGCATGCAATCTACAGGGAAACAGCCCTAGGATCACCCTAAAGCCTGGTGCTTACCAACATTTCCTCAAAACCATGACACATTTAGATGACCAAGGACTTTACCTGAAAACTGTGGCACATATTGTTATTTTCGCAGCATCAAGAAGTTAGGAAGACCACAAAGGATAGAAAACATCTACTGCAGAGCAGCAAATAAACAGTGAAGTGAAAGCATCATCTTACAGCTCAGTATCACACCTACCCTGGTGATCACCATTGAAACTATGCCTAAGAATCAAATTACAGAAAGAAGCCTTTCTCCTGCATTCTTTACTCTAATTTCATCATGTTTCTGGACACTTTACTAATTATCTGTGATTTCTGCATTTCTCTACTGCTTAAAAACTCTAATCTTGCCTTTGCAGATATATTTTTTCAAAATTAAATACCTGATCTAATAATTGTAGTAAACTAGCTTTACAGCGTATCTTCACTTTAAAAGTGCAATCTGCACTGGCAAGAGGTGAGTTAGAGTTTTTACCCGGGTTCTCAAAGACATAAATTCAAGTGGAAAAACGTAAATTCTTTAATTCTTTAAGTCTGGTAACCTCCCTAGAGTGGGTTTTTCTAACTGGTTTTCCCTTGCTGTTGAATTGATTAGATGATTACATTACAATTTCATGAATAATGTGGCATAATTCGGATCAAAAATGAGGTGAGAGCTTCTTAGAGAACAGTTGCATTGAAAGGCTAAGAGGAAAAAAACCCCTGTCTTCTGAAAGAGGTTTTTCTGTCCAAATAAACAGAAGTTTAGATCTGACATTCCTGGAGATGTAAAAGAGCACAGGACTGCTGAGATGTGCACTGCCATTTTCATCTCACTCTGTGATTTAGTTTGTAAGAATCCATTGTACTCACAGACATAATTCTTGGTTGTCTCTCCACAAATATTTCAAGCATCTATTTTTCACATATTATTTGCTTCTGTGTCCCTAATAATAAAAGTGAAGTTTATTTTGAGCCTGGAAGTTAGTTCAGTGTTAGAGGATTTCTGTGCTGCCTGGTAAACAGTGAGAGAGTACACAAATCCTGCTGCTCTGCTGCATGTCCTCCAAAATGGCACTGGGATTACTCTAGGTTTTTTAATATATACATTATTTTGTAGGGGAGGGAAGGCAGTTAAAGGCTGTATTTTGCTTGTTTTCTCCATGACTGAGGGCAGTGATCTTTCCTGGTGTTTCCCATGTAATGCCACTGCAGTGTCTGCATGCAGCCCTTGAAAGAGGTTCATTTAAATTGAGAGTATTGCTTGATGGAAAGAGCTCAGGCACATAGTAATGCAAAACACTTCTGACTTGATATTCTAGCCAGTAACAACATTGTTGGAGGCTTAGTTTTATGGTTTAAAAAGCCACAACATCTCTCATGTGAGTACAGGCAGGCATTATACAATTGTTAATTTTATTTATATTTACTTAACCAAACAAAGGACGACCTTGTTGGTTGACATGAAAAACAGATTTGAGCGTATGAAAACACTGGGGAAACGTGGCTGCAAGACTTAAAAGATATAATTTGAATTTTTTCTTCCTTGAAATGTCTAGCTTTGGAAGACTTTTCAATCAATAAGTGTCCCATGTGTCCCAGGACCTCAAAGAGACAAACAGTAGTTTTCATGAGGAATATTTTAATAGCAGGTTCATCCTCACATTCTTATGAGGTCTTAAAACCTGAAAACAAGAGAAGTGATTTTAAAGTTTATTGCCAAAGAAAATTTTCTTCTTTAAATTAATGATTTAAGGAAAATCTGAAATTATATTACTTTTATTTTTCCTAGGACAAGACTGAAAAAAAAAATATATATGTAAAAACTAAGCTAGAGAGTCTGTGTGTAATGAATATAAATTTTACCCTAAATCAGCAGAATCAAATTAAATATTGTAACATTTAGCACTTCTGCAAAGATATACACCATCAAATTTACAGTGCAATATAAATGTTCATAAAGTAGATTATTCATCCAATTTTGAAACCCAGAAATAAAAATTAAAATTAAATGAGCCTAAAATGAACATTGATTACAGTGTTTTTTCTGCCCCACTTAATTCATCCTGGTAAACCTAGGTTCCTTAGGCGTCTTATTTCAGAGGGAAAAGTTGCTTTTTCTGTGCTGCTTTAAAATTGTATGAAAGCCATGGATCTGGAGGGTGCAGTGGGGATTTTCAAGGTTAAGACCCAAGCAGGGTAAAGGGATTTCAGTGACCTTTGTGTACACCTTAAAGTGCTGGTGCTGTGGTGTTGGGGGCTGCAATGCATTGGGTCCCACTGGAACCTCTTCTCATGGGGGCTTCATGGTCCAGCAGCACATTCTCCCTGCAGTTCCAAGCCCCACAGCTGGTCCTGTGGAGCCACAGGAGCTGCCTTCAGTCAGCTTTGTTAAAGGCAGGGCAGCTCCAGAGCACAGGGAGCTGAGGTGCTCAGTGATGACAGAGCAGAGCCCCGAGTCCCGTTCCATAGCTCCACTATTCACCTGATCTCACTAAATGAAATAGCTTGGATGTGCACAAAACAGAGATTCTCAAAGTTAAGGGTGCTTATATGTACAAAAAAAGAGCAGATTGGATCCACATCTCATATATCTTGGATCAGTGAATCATTTATGGCTTCTTTTAGTAAAAGGAAAACAAACAAACAAACAAACAAAAAAAACCCAACTTCCCCAAAAACCTAGAAAACCACATACCAAAGCTCTCATTACCAGGTACCAATGTTCAGGCAGTGAATTGCTCCCTAGGCAGAAATGCTTCCTTTAAAATTTTCAATTTATAATAAAGAGATGAGCTTTTCCACTTGTTGGAAAAAAACCTTCTTTTGATTTTAAACTTGACCTGGTATTTAAAACAAACTCAGGAAAAGAGGCTGAATCTTAAGCAATTTTCCTTCTTTTTGGTAATGAATCCAAACAGGGCATCATTGCAAAGTTTATGCCAAAAGCACGAGAGAAGCTGGGGATCCTCTGGTGCCACTGCCTGTCACAGTGGGAGGGACAATTGCCAAATAGAGAGAAAGCTCCTCCTGAGACACACAGATCTGCTCCTTTCAGTTGAATTTTCAGTGGGAAAATTCACTGGGGAGACAGTGACAAACTCCATGTGGTAGCAAGAACTGCAGCCACAGGTACAGTGTCAATCCAGCTGTCCCTTTTGAGATGCAGTATGCAGTCTCGTCATTGAAATAAAAATGTACATGGACCCTGTTGCCTTGAGCTTTTGTTTTATCAGTTACACGAATGGAAATTACTACAATTTTCACTTCACTACCTTATTTCCACTTTGTATGTCCCGCAAATCACTAAAAAAATTGGAGTGTTGCAGCCTTAGATGCAGGGATTTTATTTTTTCACTGCACCACTTTTGTGATAATTATTTGGCTGAATTAAAGCAGAGTTTTCCCATAGACAATGAAATGCTCAATGTGGCTGCCTGACAAGGTCATGCATAGAGCAATAATTTGCATGGAGGTGGAAGAAGCACATGCCTTTCTAGGGCATCAACAAGCTTGGAGAATGCCAAAAATGATACAAGAAAAATAATTACAACTTGAATCAAACCAGCTTGTTTCTTTTAACCTTCCCCCAGACTCAGCTAATTTATTGAACTCTGGGCATTACAGTCAGAGCTCCAAAGAGATTTCTGTTCCATTTTGCTGCACTCTACTGCATGAATGGTCAGGGGATGTAGCAGTGCCCTTGATTCAGATGTTTACAAATCACAGACCTGTGGTATTTGACTATCTTATCAGCACACATGATGCAGATAGGAACCTGTTCAGAGCCATGGCAGCACAACGAGATATTGCCTGAATTACATTGCTTCACAATTTGCAGGGCTGTCTTTCAAAATCCATAAGACATTGCTTTTTTTTTTTTCATTTAAAAGAATATCCACTACCACCTGTCTGCTAACATAAAATTTATAATACTTCTGATCATAAAGGTACATTATTATTATTCTTTACCTGAGAAAGCAAATATAAATCAAACTTTTAGCTAACAGTAAAGGGCACCAAAAATATTTCATCTGACCCTGGCAAGATACTGCAGCAAATATTGTATGAGGGTGGCAAAGAATTATTGTTCTATTTTCTGTAGGATGGGGCAATGAATTAGATGCCAGGGTGGCATTTTGATGACCATGGACCTATGATTGACTCTGCCCTATGACTATTTCAATGAGTTTGGTGTTATTTGTGCAAATGTGTTACAGTTTTTTTGTGGCTTTTTTTTTTTTTTTTTTTAGTATACTTACGCATCCTTGAATCCAAAAACTCCAAAATTATATGGTATGTTAGTAAAATCCATGCCATATATCGAATATTGATAATATTGTAGATATATCCTTCATAAGTAGTCCTGTCAGATTTGACTCACACATCAGCCTGGTGAAATGTTGGCCAAATCTGTAATGAAGGTGCTGTCCTGGAACTGGCATGGTGGAAGAGACACTGGAACACACTTCAGTGCCAGTGAAATCATATGTGCCTTGGATAATTTGGTTCTGTTTGGGCTGGGGTGGTGGTGAGCTATGTCACAACTCAGCTTCACCCTGCCTGCTGTGAGGCCCTGGTGGATGGCAGAAAGACAGAAAATGAACTTCAGGCTCCTCTGAGGCTCTCAATGCCTGATATGATACACATACAACTGCTGACAATGGCCAGGATCAGATTGTCAGAATATCGTCTCTATCGTGTCATGTAAATAAAAGTAATGGAATCTCTAACAAGGTCTTGAACCAAGAAAACATACTTTAGGTTAGGCCTGACAAACAGGCAAGGTATTAAAACTGTGTTCTGGAATAATAGAAAGAAAGCATGAGATGGGGCTGGATGAAATAAAGAAGTCCAGGCCGGAGCATCAACTTTTTGGAGCTTTCTGCTTATTAGTAGTACATGCATTTTCTTCCAAAATGTAAAGTTTTTCCATTAAGCTTATGGAGAAAATGTTCTGTGTACATCTGCAGGCAGGCAAGAGAAATTATGGAAGAGAAAGCCTGATTACCACTACTACCCAGCAGAGACAAAGGCTGAAGCATTCAACCATTAAAATAGTTCTGTGGTATAAAGGAGATTAGTGTGAAATCTCTTGTCAATAGACATATACATACAGGAAAGCAATTTAATGTGTCCTCATTTGCTAGCATATTGAATTAGACAGGGAATTTTGGCATTCACTGGGAGCAAGTAAATACTTTCCATGGCCTGATGAGAGTATATTATTGATCAACTGGACCCATTTGTCTATAAAACAATGGTCCCAATCCTTTTGCAGAGGCAGATGAATTTAATGTGAACATGCAGAATTAAGTAAAAAGTGTGACAATCTGTCAATGTGATGTGGAGTTCTTTTCAGTTCAGGCTTTGACTGGCAAAGAGATGATGTGTAGGAGGGACAAAGAAAGAAAAAAATGCCAATCACTTGCTTATGAAAGGTCATTGAGGGCAGGTTTGCAACACATTCTGCTGGGGAGCACAGAGAATATTTGTGAAACCATGATAGTGCTCTGCTACAGAGCTGGTTGAGCAACAGTTTTTAAAATCACTGCTAGGGAAAAAGTCCCCCTTATGAATGATGTTTTGGAACTTAGAAATATTTCATACATGAATTGAAAGTTAATGTACACGTAAACAAAGTAGTTTTTTAGCTAAGAGTGTTTATGGATATGAAAAAATCAAGAATTTTACCTAAAATAAAAATACTTGAAATACCACATCTGAAAATGTTACTGATAATTTGATATTATTTTAAATTGCATTATTTTAAATGTCTTTTTTCAGAGAGAGAGGTTGACATTAAGTAAAAATTGCTTTTCACTTTTGGCTTCCTTGCCTAAAGATTGATTGATGACCTTTCCAATGGATTATTTTCAATCTTCACAAAGAAATATTTCCATCTGCATAGTACAAATATAAAATATACGTGCATAGATCAGAATTTTCTGGACATCCACATCTTTGCTAAAGCTCCCATCATATTCCAGGCAGCATTTGTGTGAGCAGTTACTAAGACTGAACTGTGTGCTTAAAAGAAAATTGACTTCACATACAGATATTTCATGGAGATTTTTGTCCTATCTATGTGTATATTTATATCCATATAATTCCAGGAATCCATTTTTATACATATGTATGTATTCCTGAGAGCCAGCATGAATATGGAGGCTTGTGTGCATACATCACTTTGATGAGCTGAACATATTGTATGGAGAACATAAGTCTCCAAGTAGAGACACAGTACAGTAATTTTACAATTATAAGCCGCACCTTTTTCCTTAAAGAATCCAGCCTACTCCAGTAGTGCGGCTTATATTCAGGTGCGGCTTATCTATGGACAAATCCCAGTGAAATGCCAACCTGGAAGTGAGAGCCGGCTGGGGAGGGCACCTGGGGCTGCCTTTAAAGGCTTCGCTGGTCTATGAAAACTTGCAACTTGAGCACCTGACACCAAACCCCGCCTGGCGCAATTCTGTTACTAATTAGTTACTTTGTTACACATGGGTCCCCGCTTTTGGGGGGGGGGGGCGGGGAGTGCGGCTTATATTCAGGTGCGGCTTATATATGGACAAATCCCGTGGTCTGCCCAGCTACCGGGAGGTGTGGCTTATAATCAGGTGCAGCTTATAATTGTGAAATTACTGTAATTGTAATAGAGGGTAGAGCAGGTCAGTGAAAGATTTAACATTTTGTATGAGTCAGCTTCAGCTGCTGCACTCCAAATAAAGAGCTGGAAACTGTTACCCTTTTACCCAACAAGTTATTGAATCCCCTGAAGGGATTGTTCCTCATGGCTTCCTGGATGCTTCCCATCCCCTCTGTGTCTGCTGTGCCAGGGATGAGGGGCAGAAGCTCCTGGGCAGGAGCAGAGCTGGCCAGACTCAGCCCAGGGACAGGGCTGGAGAGGTTCCTGTGATCTCTGGGCTGTCACTGATGGTGCCAGGGCTGGGATGGGTGCTGGGCTGTGGGCAGGAGCAGGGGGACCTGCGTGTGCACTCTGGCACTGACAGAAAACCTGGCTGATATTCAGGGCCAGTATCTGCAGCCCGTGGTCCATGGAAATCCTGGTCTGCGTAGGAATGCAAAGGAAGTTTCACAAATTCTTCCATGACCTGAAATAAGAAGCTTATTCTGAGCAGAAAACATCTCTGGGGTAAAAGGAAAACATGTGGGAAGTAAATACACTGATATCTCACCTAAAGAGCTGATTGAAAAACAGCCATGCTCCCCAAATCTATCACTCCTCTGTTGCCTGATCAAACTCTCCCTGAGTTTTTCCTGCTTCTCACATGAAAGGGATTCTTCTAACAAATGCATTAAAATTTATTGATCTCATGATTCTTTGGCACAAAAAGATCCTGATGAGTTCAGCTACTTTTTTATTATCTACATCTGTATGCATATGAAAAATTCTTTGGAGGCTTTATGTATCTCCATTATAAAAAAATCTGTCAATTTTACCACAGCTTCACACCTTGGGAAAAAACTGAATTTAGAATGAGTCAAACAGATTCAGGATTTCTTTTTGTGAGGACTCTCAGAGCCATTAATCCAATTTAAAAACATGATTTTGAGGCAAATGAAAGCGATGAATCCATGGTTGAGCATCTTTATTCAGAACTCAAGTCTTTGCAATTTTTTTTCAATATTTCCAGTTTGAAAGTGAATTAAACTACTCACCTAGCCTAGGTTTAGTGCCTTTTAACTAAAAAATGTTCAACCCAAGCTCATATTAACTTTTAGAGGGTCTATGTCTCAAACAAACAAAACAAAGGCAATATTTTTTATAGATACAAGATGATTTTACCAGTGGGAAAAGTCCTTCTTAGTCAATTTTTTGCTGCTTCAGTCACAGGAGAAATCTACAGTTATTTTTTTTTTTTCTGGGAAACTGAATATATTTCCAGTAAAATTGATTTACTAACTGAATGCTGGAGTGAAAGAATATCTATGAGATTTTCCAAACAAAAGAAAGGAAGGAAATTCCAAATCATACATATATATATGTAAATGCATATTTAGAAACTCCTGTTGCCAACCCTGTCCTTTAATTCATTCTGTGTTAGCCTGACTTTGAAGATCTTAAGATTTTTAATTTGTTTCACTTCCTATAGTGTTACACAAGCAGACAGAGTACTTGCTGAATCCCTGCCTGTGAGAACTCTGTGCAGTTCCTTACTCTTTTCAAGGACTATCCTATTTAAAGGGTACAATAACCCAGACATTACACAGTTTTATATATATTTTTACTCTTTTTCTTCAGCATGATGCATTTCTCTGTATGGTTAACTATACAAAACGTTGCCCTTAGAAACTCTGTGAAATTTAGCACAGATAAATTTCATATCATTTTAGTCAACCCAAAGTGTACATAGGGGGGTTGTTTTCTGCTGAAGCACACAAGAAAGCTGAAATGAACTTGAAAGTGTTATGGACTCCTGGTTTCAAGAAAGAAAATGAAACGAGATGTTTAGATTGGTCCCTCCTGAATTGCGGGGTGTCATACTTGGGTCAACAAAGCTCACAGCCTGAGTTTTTTACAGCAGTCATGAATTTAAGATTAGGTCAGCAATGAGGTAGAGTGAAGCATTTTGTGGGTCTGAGCAAAAGAGTGTTCAGTTTCAGATCCCATTACCCATCTGCCCCTCTAGATGGCAAAAAAAGAGACCACCACTTAAATTGCACTCTGTGACCTAATACTTTTATGAGGGACACCTTCCTTGGATTTGTTTTGGTAATTTCTTGTTTTAATACGTGTGACACATATTTCTGTTCCACTTAGGAGACTGACAAAAGCAGAATGCTATGGAAGCTTATGAACAAAGGAGCTATTAGTATGGCTTAGCAATTACCAGTTTCAGGTGGCTTCTCATGGATGAGGCTGCCTGTGACTTATCTGTCCACAGAGCATCTTCAGGAATGCTGGGCTCAGTCAGCCTTGGGGCACACAGTCATGGTGGTCTTGGGATGCTCTGGGATTCATGATTTACTGAGCATGGAGCACACGAGTTCAGCACTTGTCTGACTGAGCACCCTTTTCCTCAGCAGAAGCTGGCATGTTTGGAGTTCACTGGGGAAAGCATACAGGAAAAAAATAAGGGGTTTGGCACGACCTTCACCTCAAATATTTTTTAGCTCCTACTCATTGACCACAGTGCAGCTGTGTGGAGTATCTGACATATAACCCAAAAAGTGATGGGTAAGCAGATATGATTATGACTGAGATTTTCACAGGTCCCACAAGCAAACAGGTGTTAGATTCTGACTGAAGATTAAAGGAATTCCCATGTTTAGTTAGTTAGTGTGTGTAGATACTCTTACACCACCATGAGGTGTTCTTTAGCAGTAGCATTTCATAAAATGAGAAAATGCTTTACTTTTGGTTTGGTATAACTCTATGCTAATAGCTGGTTTTAACATTTTAAATATATCAAAAGGATTCTAAACCCCCACAAGCTACTAATCAGACTCACAATGGAAGTGAAGACAGAAACACCTATGAACATGTCTTAGGTGTTTGAGTTTCTGTCTGATAGGCTTGAACAGTTATTACCTTCTCTGCTTGTGCTCCCAATTGCAGGAGCAAGATGAGTTCTAATTCCTGAAGCCAAAGATCTACATCAATATGCCAGTATCCCAAGGTACCTTCCCCTTTTACCATGGCTAGTGGTAATGATTGGCATCTAGCCATGAGCAAAGGTTTCCCTCTATGAGCCCCATCCGAACATCCCTCCATCATTCATTAGAGTGTTTCCACACATGGTGCTGAGCTATCACCAGCTCCTCAGCTCTGCTTGGCAGA
>VRYO01002253.1:10480487-10494242 GCA_009812075.1 Sialia sialis | reverse complement strand
GGCCTCCTGGAGGTTCTCACCCTTTGATGAAACACAGCTGTACTCCTTTGCAAGACTGTGGGAAAATGCCTCTGTACTGCTCTTGTCCTGAGTATCAGCAGACTGTCCCAGAGCCAGGCTGCCATCCTGAATAAGTTCAAGAAATGCCACAGGTATTTCACTTTAAAGTATTCCAAGAAATCCAGGTGGTTTTCATAACAGCTAAAACAGTCATTCTGGTTCTTTAGTGTGTGACAATGAAAAATTGGCTAAAGATGTGTGACAGCTGCTGGCAAACTCATTCAAACTGACAAAGCTCTTAAAGTAACTGAAGAGGTTCACTGCAAAAGCAATCACTTTTAATTGTAAGAATTTCCATGGCTCAAAATTTTGTTCTGTTCTGAGTCAGATTTCTTAAATCAAGGACACATTATATTTTAGTCTGTAAAGGTATGTCAGATCTATCCTAGTTTTTCAGCAGAAATGTTTTCAGGCAAAATTATTTTTCCAGTTGCAGTGTTCTTATAAAATGTATGAGTGAAAAAAAAGGGAAAAAAAGGAGAAGAAAACAAAAGGGTGAATGATGTTATCTCTCTGACCTAGTTTTTATACTCAGTCCATCTACTTAAATTTTGAAATTTGCATTTTTACATGCGTCTAAAGTGGCCAAGTCACATATTATAGAGTTTAATGAAAGCTTGATGCCTGAGAGTATTTCTGCATTGTTTTTCCTTTACACAACAGATTTTTAATTTGCTTTCTGTGAGACAGATGTGTTGTTGCCTCATTATGTCATTTGTCAAAGTCCATCTGCTCTACCCAAAACACCAGGTAGATTTTTCAATTTGAACTCTCCATTCCTACTCTATGAGACTTACCTGAGATTTTGAGAATTCATCTGCAGAGTCTGTAATTATATCTTTAAAGTCTGTACTGATAGTTATAAGAATCTTTAAGACTTGTTTGAAAATCTTGGATCTTGGCTAATCATTGCTAACAGACTGTGAAGTCATCTCAACAATGTTCAGGACCTTTAAGCCTGTAACCTCTTGAACAAAACATGAAATAGTATTTCTTTGAATTCTCAATATTCAGATTGGCATGAAGTTGAATTATCCATAAATCAAGTGCAAAGAGAGATACTCCACAGAAAAACAGATATTCTGCATTTATTTTTGTGATTAATCATGGCAGAAGTGCTAGTGATTTTAGAAAATGCACAAGTGTACACATACAAATCAGTAGGTGGAGAAGGTCTTGGGAACAGCAGTGTCTGGCACGTACCAGCCAATGCAACAAACACAATAAATAACAAAGAAAAATTCAAATGCAATATTGAGATGTAACAGGTGGGTCATATAATGATTAGGGATTATTCAAGATGCTGGAGAAAAACCCATCTGAAATTTTTTTTAAGAAGTTGAACCAAAATCTGGATTAAAAATATAAGAGTTACTGGGATGATCAGTAGAATGGAGAGGCTTTTCATAAAATGTTGCTAAAAAAGCTTTGCTTGTTAAATCCATCAGATGAAGTCTCAGGGAGATGATATGATTGCTCTATAAAGATCCTTGATGGGTAAGCATCAGGAAGGAGAAAAACTATTTATGGTAAAGGACAGTGCTGACACAAGAATAAATGCATATAAACTAGCTATGGATGCAATTACACTGGATATGAGGAGATTTTTAACCATGAGAGAAACAAGAATTGGGAACAGACTTCCAATTAGAAGGGTATAAAACCTAATTGATTCTAAGACAGAGAGCCATATTGGTTTCTGAAAAGAGTAATACAATATGTGTCATCAAACACCTACCCTTCAGGAGTCTGTCTTGTTCCCTTTTGGCTATGCATAGGCATATGTGTGGTTTACAAACCGTGTAGAGAACTAATGTTTCTGCATTTTAAAAATTTTAAAGTCATTATCCACATATAATTTTAATCCATTACTATTGTGTCTGTACAGTACCTTTCAAGCTGAGTAGGATTCATTTTGACATGGTAAAAGTGATTAGTCATCAAAATAGTTTTATGAAATAACTAATCAAATGGGATGATGTGACTAGCACATTATCACCTTCCATTTGAAATTCAAAGCTCATCTGTCACAACAGATACAACTGTGAAACACAGAGACAGGAACATCTGAGCAAGAGAAACCATCTTCTGATCAATGCTATGGTAAAAGACTAGATACTCATGCAATTAACATATAATATATTAATTTAACATTAAAATAGTTTGGATGCTAAAAATTACCCCACAATTTTTGTAGACCTAATGATAACTTTCTGAATGTACATCAGGAAATCCAGATTTTTCTTCCCTCAAATCTGTGATAATTAGGTGGAGAGCTGAGGAGGAAGGAAGGCTGAGAATATATTTGGTAAACAGCCCCATGTGCTTTTCTGTCATCAACAGCATCATTGTGCACATCTTCGACTTTGTACCAATAGACTTTCATGTTCCTGTTTATTATGTATTTATTGAAATCTTAATCTGATCAAGTCCCTCTTTAAAGCTTTTAATTAAACTCCAAATTTTTCTGAAAGTAAAAAAAACCACTTTCAGTGTTGTGGTCTGCAACATTCTTCCTTGAAGTCTCACCTCAGTAATCCTACTTCATGACAGAAAGTAAAAATAATCATTATTGGAACATATTTGGATTTTACACTCATCTATGCAGTTGAAAAAAGACACAGACCTGCATTTTTTTTATTTAAACAGCAATAAAAAGATCAATACAGAACCTCTATGGACTTTAATTTAATAGATTTGTAATTACACTTGTTTACACAGACTCAAACAAACAAAAAATCCCCTAGGCATAAGTAAAGGCTTCAGACATCCAACCAATAAGGAAAATCAACAGAAGAAACTCTGCCTTTCTTTCTGACCAAATTTGTAAGATTTCTCCCAGAGCTGCCAGATCAATAACCTCTGCATGCATGAGAAGATCTTGTAGCAGCTCTGTGAAATCAGTTCCACACTTCATGGGAAATGCCTTTCTGGTGAGGCTCTCTCCTTTAAACAAGAGGCAATCAGTCACTCAGCTCATTCCAGCCCTTTAACTGCACCCACAGCAAATAAAGCCTTCTTCACAGGTGTGTTCTGTGCTGTCCAAGGCATGGCTCTCAGCTCCAACCTTGGGAACAGTTTGGAGACCACTGGCTTTGCAGCAAAGGAGGGCATTGGTGCTGGTTTTTCCTGCACTATGGAGCCATGTGTTTTGGTGCTAAAGGCTGAAGTAGACAAGGCAAGTCACATCTAGAATGGGTACTTTAGTGCTACCTGTGCCAAAATAGCCACATGGACTCTGTCCAGACTGGAAACCAGCACGGGCTGAGGCCATCCCTGTGCTGCTCATCCTCCTGCCTTTCAGGGCCACGAGCTTTAAGTCAGTCTAGGATTGCATCACCATCTTCTCGGCTTCTCCCAAAACACTCAGATGAGTTTCAGCCTGTTCTCTAATTCTTGCCCATTTCTTCACAGACATTGGCTAAGGCCTTACCCACTTTAATGAAATGAGATGGAAGCAAAATTGTAGTGAGTGCAGATTTTAGAGCAGATGCTGCCCCTAAGCCTGATGCATGGCACCCATAGCCAGTACAAGTGAAGGAGCAGCTGAGTTACCCTGCATGCACTCCTCCATTTCTGGTGAGATGATCAGTGTATTTACAAACTTGTTGAGATCAAGAGATTTTACAGAAACTCAAAAATCTTTAGTGCTTTTGATTCATTATCGCATTTTCCATATTATTAACTGTTTCCCAATACCAAATTTTTCCCCTGTAAATTATCTGATAAAAGTGAAGGCGTGCTTGTAAAAGCCTCCATTGTGTGAAAGCCTGAAAGAGCAACACATTACACTTTAATTGTCTTGGCTGAGTATTCAGCAGCATTGGTTTCCATTTATAGCATCTGTACCTGGTGTCATTTCACATAGTCTTGGCATCTGAATGTGGTTTTATTTTTAATCAGAATAGACTTGTGATCACTATTAATTTATTGATAAAATCAAGACTCAGAAAACACTATAGAGATGGATACAGTAAATTAAAGCTGATTTCAAAGATTATTTAATCAAAACTATTCCAATTTTAAGACTGTTTTAGCTTTCCACAGTTTATAGCTTCGCTGATTTCATTAAAATGTCTTTAAACATGTAATGTCAGACCAGACAGAGTCATAAGTTAACCACTTTTCTCCATCAGAAAACAAATTTCATGAAATTTTCAGGCCATCATTCATTATACATTTCCTTTTGGTGCCTCCTTGAAATGCTCCACTTCAGACACTTAAAACACAATCAAGATCACATAATCTCAGAGGCATTTTCTTCCTAAGTGTACAGTTCCTGATTGTGCCCCCAGTAATGAGCGTATCAGTTTTATCTATTGATGTGGTGCTAAAATGTGTAAGCAAAGTTTTAAATGATATTGAAAAGCACTAACACAAGGGATGGTAGAAACCTCTTGTTGTTGTACAAACCCTAAATTTTAAACATTTTAGTTGTCTTGCTGTGCCCCAGTTTGAATACTGTTTTATAATCTCAGAGTTGGGCAATTTAGTGGGTTGGAGAAGAGTAGCTGCTTTAGTAAAACATTGGAGTCAGTGTTTTTTCTCATCAGAAGGGTTCTTTGTCTGTTGTGTGTAACTGCCAGGTTTCTACTTTACTGAAGAAGACATTGTTCATGCATTAACCTGGCCAGAATTTTTAATTTTTCACTTCTTCCCAACATTTTGTGCAGGTAAATCAGAAGCAGATGAAACTCTAAACACTTCTAGATGCCTTCAAATAGGCATTATTTCAGATTTTTCAGGACTTTGCAGGATCAAAACCACAGAGCAACATCAAAGCTGACTCTGGCATGAAGACTGAGAAATGGCAACCATGTAAAACTCCATGGAAGGTTTTTCTGTCTCAGGACCCTTCTGAGATCTGCAGTTTTTGAATCTGCCATAGCAGTGTGAGATTGAATCATGAATTGGTGTTGCTGCATGTCAAGGGTTTCTGGTCTCATTGTTAAGGTCTGTAGCTAGTTAATCTCCATTATGTAATAGATAAAATACATGCCTCTCCTCTTGAAAAATAACATCAGTTACAGTATTGATTTTAATCCAGCATTTTTGTATTGATAAAACACCATGTCTCTAAACAGGCTTTAATTGGTGTATGGAACCAAAATCTTTGAATTAGAGTTCACTAAAGCCAGTCAATTTTTTCTGAACTGCAAGAATGGAAGTTTATTTTTTAAATAAGCTATTTACACTACAGGCTCAAGCTCAGAAAGGAAATAATTTCTTATACATTGCAGCCTCTCTGTATCAACTAGAAGATTAATAGCAATTACATGATTTGCACCAGATTATCTGCTAATACTTAGAAGTCTTTGGAATTACAGTTCAGGCTGTGCCACAGTGAGAGGCTTTATTCCTGCTCTGGATGAGGATCATCCTCTGCATAGATTTCAGTATAGCAGATGGAAGGTATTAGGTGTTTCCTATACTTTATCTGGTCTGGTATGATTTTGGTTGTGTATCAAGAAACTTAGTGTAGACACTCATTTCCTTTAGAAGTGATTGTTAAATAACAGGTTGTTGGCATTTGGCTCTTTTGGGTTGGGTTTTTTCAATCTTCTGAGAAGCCCCTGCTGCTTTGGCATCAAGACTGTCACCAACTAATAAAGATTTTTGGCCATGTATGACAATGGTCCTAGCTCTACTTGTGCCAGTTGAAACTCTGTGAATGAAACTTGGCCCGAAACCAAGGTATGTGATCCAAACATATATAGGTAGGTGTTTCAAATGGCATTATGGCAACTAAGGTCCCTTATATAATGGTTATAACCATCAGAGACATACTTAATTCTGGGAATAGAGCTCCTTCAGCAGTTCATCTTCAAAGAAAGTGGCTTGATTCAGCTGTCCAAATAGAGGCAGGAGGTTTCAGGGCCCCTCCATTGTGTCTGGCACCTCTGACAGTCACTGGGTTAGTTTTATAACCATTCCCATCACTAGAGCACAAAAATTGTTCAGGTGAAGCTGTCCAGAGCTGGACTCTCTAAAATTTTGAGATAATAACCATGAAAAGCCATTACTGAATTATATTAGAACATGACATTCTATTCAGAGGAAATGCTCTCTGAAAAAATAGTCCATCTAAAGAGCAGAAGGGTGTTTATATTCTTATGTAAGGGTTAAGATGGGAGAAAAGGGAGGAGGGAAGAGAGAGACTGGAGGACACCATCTGAGAATGAAGGAAAAAAGAATGAAAAAAAAAAGGTGACTGAAAATTAGTAAAATGGCCCTACAAGGAAACAAAGCTGCTTTTCCCTTCACTTTGCTTTTTAGATAGGTTGTGATTGTTCACTAAATATTTCAGGCAGGTGAATTCTGCTATAGTTTGTTCTTGTTTTTCCAACTGTGACTTGGAGTTACAAAAATAATACTGTGAATCATGATAAAGTTTTCAAAATGCAATGCCATAAACATACCAGTGACTTTGTTGTATATATGAAACCTAAGTTCTGAGGAAAAAAACTGGACTTTAATGCAATATCCCAGAGCCACTGCAATCAATTGTGAATCTCCTCTGGATTTCACTAGGAGCAGATTTTGACCTTGAAAAAATTGCTCTGTGTTAAAAAAAAAGTCCATCACTTAATACAGTGTTCTGAGTTATTTTATTTGAAAAATATGTGCTGCATTCATACCGCCCCCAAAAGACAAGCAAACATTTTTTCCTTGTCAGGCTGTTTCGAATGTATATCTACACGGGAAAAAAAATCACATAGGAACTGTGAATTGCATTTTGTATCAAAGCCTGTGAGAGGTGGGGGAAGGCTGAGCCTTGCCGGACCTGCTGCTAGCAGTTCTCATTTTCTGTGCAGTGTAATCAGTTGTGGCACCAGCAGCACGAGAGCTGGATTTCAGTGCTGGCAAAGGAGTTCCTGTTGTGCCTTACCACCGGCTAAGCATCTGAAGGGAAAAAGGAATCCTTTTGCTTTAAATATCTAATACATATTTTAAAATTTAAACACAGAAGCTGTTCTTCTGAGAAAGGTACTAAAACTGGTAGAAAGGTGGTTTATGGTCTGGCACTGGGGATCCATGTTACTTTCCTGTAGTATGGTACATTCAGGATTAATAAGAATGCTTTGCTATTTCAGGTTTTGTGAAGCAATTTTTTAGGGCCATAAATTTTCTTGGTGATATTTTGTTTGTGCTGTCTGTAGGAAAAAGGGAACCTTTGCATGAAATACTGGATGGCCAAAAGCAACCCACAAAATGAAATCCAGGGGCTGAGGGGATTTGAAGAAGGGTTTAGAAAGGGAAATCTGTGTATTTAACTTAAGAGGTGATGAAACATTCATCTAATTTATAAATATTTGATGAGTGGACTTCTGAGGTAGATAAGGAGTGTTCAGGACAGCACTGAGCAGAACAGCTGAGAGCAGATAAGAGTTATGCAGAGAAAGGCTGTGATAATACACAAAAAAAGAAAACTCCCTTTGATAGAAGTCTATCTCCTTTGAGTGTTGGACTACAGAACAGTCTTCAAGGACAGCAACAGAAGTATTACTATTTTGAAATCTTTATTAACATTATATTAAAGTAGTGAGCAGACTCTAAATGAGATCAAGACTTTTTTACAGAGCCATAGCTGAGAGCAAAATATGCCATGAGATAATCCCTGACTTGGAAACCTAATGAGATTGATAAAACATAAAAATGAGGAGAAAAGTTAAGGCAGGAGAGATTTCCTGAGGTTACAACCCAAGTAAATGACAGATTTATTTATTTATTACTAATTTATTTAGTAAAACAAGGCCATGATACATAGACTTTAACGTTACAGCTGTGTACTAAGAGATGAGCCAAACAACCCTTTCTTCTGGAAAACTCTCCCATTTACTATAATTATCTCACATAAGCACAGTACACAGTAGCACTGAGTGCATTTCAGGTTATTAGCATTTACCTCGTAATGAGATCTGTGTTAGACATTTACACTGAATATTTTAAGCTCCTCTTAACAACTTACAGCTAGTAAATACATTTCCCTCATTGTTTTCCACTGCTGAAAAATGCATGAAATTTGAGTTAGGAGAAAAGTCTCTCTAGTGAGGATTGCATAACTCCAGTCGAGGCACTGTAATAACCTCTGGTTTTATGTAGATTATCTTTCCTTTAATAAGCATACACTTATTTGGGAAGACTTTACAATGTTTATAATTTTTAGGAAGCCTTGGGAATGCTACAGTCTTCTGTGATTGCTGAGACAAAAGTTCTATCTGGCAGGTGGGCCATGTTTGGCAATCAGAATTACCAAAATCATCCCATTTATGTGCTGATTGTGGACTCTTAGGAGAAATATAATTGTCAAAAAATGTATTTTACCACATGTCAGAAAATGCTACTGATGTTCCTAGTTTTCTTTTTAATGTTTTCTTTTGAAAGTGCAGGATCAAGGCCCTAGCAGTACAAGTAAAATTGCACAGTACAGTTTTCAAATACTGAATGAAGATGCATAAAATAATACACCTCACAATTTGCTGATTTTTGCACTTGTTCGAGAGACAAGATAAAAAAAATATTTAAGAGAAGATTTTCTTAGAAGAAATTGAGCATTTGCAGACTTATAGAGACTTCTGGCAGAATTGTGCAATAGCAGTTTATATTTTTATGAAAAGAAATACTGTGCAATTGAAAACTTGATGTTTATTGGCTTAACTTTATTGGCATAAAGTTTATTGGCATACGTAACTTTATGAAGTTAAGTAGTTCTTTCTGGTCTTGGTCTTCATTTCTATTTCTTTACATTTTACCTCCTTTTATTCTCCTTTTTGTATCTAATTTACTATTGTCTTTTCTGTCCTATTAAAGAGAATTTGTTTCCTGTACCTTTCTTCTGACTTTCACAGCTTATATCTGTATGATTCTTCCCAGAAAACTGTGAAGGAAATCTGCACAACAGAAAATCAGTGAGTTTTATATAGGGTGCTTGGGGGACACTCAGTACACATTTATATAACTCTATAATACATGTCTACAGAAAACAAACAAACAAACAAAAAAAACCCTCAACAAATGACAAACCAACCCAAACTAAAACACTGTTCCATAAAATCACCTTTCAGCTTTTAAGATAGCTGAAGACACACCACAAACATATTTTGGGAATGAAACCCTTAAATATAGATAAATTATCATTCAGTAGCGCTGTCTGGAGTTTCTTGGGAACAAAAAACTAGTTTCTGGGAACAAAAAAGCTAGTTCCTTCTAACACTGTATTTCCTTTTTATTTGAGTGCAGCTCTTGAAATGTGCTTGACATTGTGCAGACACAGAGAGACAGATTCTGTTGCAATGTATGTGCAGTACAAATAGATGAGAGAAGCAATACTCCCTGCAAACCATTATCAATGCTTCCCTCCTTCTCCCAGAGGATTTCTGACTGTCGCTTTTCTCCAAGTGCAAAGTGTCCCTGGACAGATGTTTAAGGGTATGTTGCTTTCCTTCACCTCAGATCACCATCTGGCACATTCCTGTTCAGCAGGACTGCACAGGAGAGGATGAGCACTCAGATGGAGCTGGCACACTGATGCTTCTGTCTGAAAGGGACTTACCCTCGTTTCTCTTCTGTGCTCCTCCCTCCCTGTTTCCTCTCCTTGCAGCCACCTTCATTCTCTGCTTACATTCTTCCATTTCTCCTAGCACCTGTAGATTTGTCATTTTTCCCTTTCCTCATCCTTGGTACCTTATACACCTGACATGAAGTGGTTGTTTTTTTTTTTTTAATTTTGATTACTATTGGTTTCCTGCTTTATCTACCTGCAGATCCCTGTAATTCTGGTGAGTCCTTCAGCCCTTTTTCTCAGAGGAGACCTGGATTCAGGATGAGAAGACAGACAATCCTCCTGCTGGACAGCTGACAGTAACCACAGCATATGCTGCTTGCTCAAGTTGTCTCCAGTTCAGATTGGGGACTACATTTAGCAGTGATCAACTTTTGGTAATTGTAATTGAGGCTTTTAAAAACCATGTGGCATTAGTAATTATAGATTATAGTAATTACAGATGTTAGTCTTTCCTTTATAGTGCTTGTGGCTGTAGATGAAACATTCTCCACAAGAAAAAAGTCACACTATGAAAAAATTAAAGTCATGAAGAACTAGAACTTTCAGAAAAAAAAACCCCAAAGAATAAAAAGCTGCATGATGAAACCTTATGAGCTGATGACACAGAGCAGGGTGCTGAAGAAATGTCAGCCAGTACTGCAGCTCCAGCTGCATGTACTTGAGAAGTGGAGTTCAGGGAGATTAATTCCTCATCAGAAACACAGACCCTTTATACCTCCTACGAGTGATTAGGCCTAAAAAGAGATACTGACATCTCTGAAAATACAGCAAATGTACAGAAAGCAAGTTAAAGAGTGCCTGTGCGTGAGGGGTGCAGCTGATCTGCCTGCAGTACCTTAAGTCCATCTGGCTTAAATACACAGAATACTCACAGCAACAGTCTTTGGCAAATGGTTATGTGGCTGCAGTAAACCTCAGGCATCATTGCTCATGGAGCCTCAGACAGCTACCTTAGAGCTAATTATTTCTCTCTGTGCTATTGTCATGCTCTCTGGAAGAAGCCATCCATCAGGATGTGCTTTGTGTGTCACATGAATCTTCAGTGGACCCTTCAAGGTGCCAGCCACTGTTCTCCCAGACACCTGCTTCTCCTCAGTGCTCTGGACAAGGACACATGGACTTCAGGGTGAGGTGGAGCAGCCTCCTGCCCTGCCCTGCCCTGCCTGTGTTCAGGGTGATAACTGCACTTTGCTCCTGGATGGGGCAGTGCTGTGCAACTGAGAGAACACTGGAAGGATGGGCAGCAATTCCAGCACTGTATCCTTTGCAACTCAGCTCTGCAGAAACTGCCCTTTTTGTATGGTTCACCAAAATGTGGAAAACTTGTAATATATGGTGCTGTCTCAAGATAATTTATGTGCCAGCTCAGAAGGAAAGTGATGAGCTCCATTGGGAAAGGGGAAAACTAGGTGAACAGGCAACACCACTGAGGATGAAGCTGAACCTTGGCAAGCACAATATAAAGCCCTTTGAAAGGGATGATTTAAGTCATAAGTACACACAGATGGTCCCTGAATTAGCTGCAGTCTCATGTAATAAAGAATTGGAATTTGTAGCAAACAGCTCCCAGTCTGCTCAGAGACTGGGAAAACAAAAGCATTTAGCTGCCTTAAGGATGAGTGAAAATTACATGCTCAGAATCAGGGTTTGTACACACATGTTGACATATGGCAGCAATTTCCAAAGTGTTTAAATAACTGAGATTGGCAATCAGACTTTTTTCCCCCCATCATATAAAGGGAGATTATAAAGTCTGTAGGTAAGTAATTTCATAGAAATAAGGGAGAACTTGTAAGCACCAGCCTGCTTGCTCCTAGCCCTCACCAGTGGAAAATGCGCTGAAAATCAGATTGCCTCTTATAGGTAATCATTGCTACCTCTGTCTCCCATGAGTGGAGAAAACCAATTTAAATTAACATTCTGGTACAACAAGTCTGGATTTTGGGCTGCCCTATGGAGGACAGTTGTCTGGGTATAGTTCAGACCATTCCCTTTTTGAGCTCCCTATCCCACTGGTTCTGGGCAGCTCCTCACTGGGTGTGGGAAGCTGAATAGCCCTGTTAGGAAATCCTTGTTTGGAGAATTTCGTTCTGAGAATTTTGTTCTCCCTTTTAGACAGGGAACCTGAGTATTCAAGGCAGATGCAATGAGTCAATCTTTTGGACCAAGTTTGTACATCTGTAGACAGTAATTTGAACACTACAGAATTCATGTGCTACTGAATCAGCAGTATGAGGCTCAGTATCCCTAAAGATCTGAACACTGTAAAAACCCTGACTCATGAGTTTTAACTAGGGAATTTTAAGACTGGAATTCTCCTCAAGGAAACACATTTCAAATGATCAGAGCTACTGTGAAAGCAGAAAAGTTGTGGCCAATGGATGACAGCAAACACTGATGACCTAGATATAGCTGAAATATTAAGACCTTTATGGCTCAAGATCAAATGTCAAATATGACTCATTATGACTGAGAGGTCAACTTTAAGTGAAAATCCACTCAAATCAATAATCAGAACTAAAACAAGACAGGGGATGTATGGAAATAATTTCTGCTATGCAATACCTGAATTTAAAAAGTTGTTTGCTTCCCTTCTGAAATCATAGATTTCTTTTCATAAATGCTTCAAACCTACAAGGTTAATCTCTAGCAAAGCCTTCAAAAAGGAATAATTAGACAAAATAATAGTTGTGCCATAGCCCATTATTGGAAAAATAATATAAAACCCCACATCTAAATTCCCTAACTAGTGCATATACTACCCAGTAATTCTGAAGTTACCTGAGTTAATGTTCCAATAAAATATTCAGGCATAGTGAAGCTAAAAAGCATACACAGCACAAAGCCTTTTTTAGATAGTCAAAAGTGTTATTGCTTGCAATTAAAAATGGGAGATGTAATTTAACTCTACATATAGATATAGGATCTGGTAGCAGACCCTTGTTTTTGTACAGGTAAAATCCAGGAAGGCCTAGAAGCCACAAGGAACAGCAGGTATGGCAGCTCCCCAGTACCATGTGTGGAAATAATCATCACTGTCAAAGTCATGTGCTGCTTTTCAATAACCTCACATTTTGATGGCATTCATTATGTTGTTTCTCAGGAGCATCAATAAATTTGCTTTGATATTTTAATGAGATTATACATTAGGATTGCTATTTGCTTTCAAGAAATAGCTATTATACTGCTTTGTGCCCACAAAATAGTACCTTCATACCTTCACATTTGCACTAAAACTTTTTTCCTTATGTAATCTCAAGGAACAGTGATTTTATATTAACTTAAATGAGGCCTGCTAAATATATATGAATACTGTTTTGCCTCCTCAAGAGTATTTGTTATGTGCAGCATGACTGCAAATACATCTCAAGAAATCAAAACATAAAGTTGTATGTTATAAAATGGATGGGAAAAACAAGGCTCCTATCCATTTCTCAGGTATTTAATGCTGTAAATCAGCTGGCTAACCTGAAAAAAATCAAATAGTTGAAAATAGTATAAATCTGAATTTTCTTTTGTTTATTATTGAACACACACCTGGAAAAAAAAATGTCCAAACCTAAGATATTGATATAAACAGAAAAAGATGAATATGAAAATATGGCAAAAGCTGAGCTCAATTTGCTGGCTTGCTGGTGAGATCAGCAACTCCTGCTTTCAACAATTCCCACTCTTCTAATTTCCTACACTTCCCTCCCCCACTTAAAAAACCTAAAAAAATAAAAAAGAAATTAAAAATATCGGGACAGAAAATTAGGTTGTCAGGGCCTGAGCAGCCACTCACCCTTGCTGGGGAAATGACACAGAATAGGCTTGTCTAACTCATGCAAAAAGGCACAGACTTGCTTTCAGAAATCACCCTTAACTTGAACAGTTGCAGCCTGACTTTGGAAATAGGACTTGTGAGTGATGGGTTATGGAAGGAAGGTAAATGAGCAGAAGCTTTTTCTGTAGTCCCCATTTTGGGGAGAGTTTTGCCTCTGCAGCAGGTCATACGGAGTCAGCATGCTGGGGGCTTTCCCAGGGTGGCCATGTGCAGTGCTGTCAGTGTGAATCCAGAGCTATACAGCAGCAGACCAGCTCCAGAGATTACAGTAATTTCACAACTATAAGATTATAAGGCACACTTC
>VRYO01002253.1:10422109-10456350 GCA_009812075.1 Sialia sialis | reverse complement strand
TGAAATTACTGTAAGCATATTTGAGGGGCAAAAAAAGGTCCCTTAGTAGAACATGGAAAAAGTGCAGCAGACTGAATGGAATTTGTGATTTAGGATTAAGTTCATAACAAGCAGCTGTGGAGATGAATCCACTATTTAGTCAAGAGTGTACAATCTGCATAATAATTGATAAGTTTGAGTCTACAAGTGTTGAAATTTGCTAATATTCCTTTTTTAACTTGCTGTAGTTTCCATCCTGTCTGTTAAAAAAATGTGAGAAAATAAATAAAAAATAGATAAAAATCAAACACCATAATATATGTCCTTGTTTTATCTCCTTTATAATGACAAAGCACTCCAGTATTCTGCCTTCAGCTTTGACAAATATTTTTATTGCAATAAAACTTACATGAAATTTCATTTAGATGTTATGGGAAATTCATCTTCGGTTTCATCCCACCATATCAAATATCTTTGTGAAGTCAATGAAGGAGAAAATGATTTCTCTATAGAAAGATTTTGAAAATCCTGGTGGATGGAAGTAGTTATGTACTTCTGTGAAATATTAAAACGTGTTTTTAAATGATCAGTTTTTAGTCCTTTTGTCCTTCAGTTTTCTCTTCAGGCATAAAGATGTGAATCTGCTCTGGAGTTATTTGATAGTCATGACCTCACCATGTGTTCAGAGTAAATCATGGGAATGCTGCTTGGAATGTAAATGTTGTCCAGCTGGCCAGGCACCTCACCCAGTCTGCCCTTATGGTTTATTTCTCTGCTGAGCTTTGATTTTGTGTTCATTTCTATCACTACATTTTGTGCAAACAGATATCCTCCTTATGCTGTTTTTTTCCTGGACAGGAAACCAAGATTCCTACTTTTAAGTATTGTTACTGCTGCTGTTATTAACAATAATGTAATTTTTATTTCATTATACCGGTAATTAATTCACGCATCATCAAGGTATGCACAATACTGTGCAAATATTTGTACACAATAACAATTTATAAGTCAGAAGAGCTAGAAAAATGCCCAGCTGCTTGGAACTCAGAGATCTGGAGGCTTTCCTCAGATGAGAAAAGAGCCCCAAACTGCTGCAATAACAATATTTTTCCCCTCCTTCTACACCTGCAAAGAATGAATACCTGGCTGCTTGCACTACATAGAAGGGTGAGGCAAAAGCTCATTGTTTCCTCCTGTGCAGTGCATGTGGAGGTTAATTCATCCTTTTCATAAGCTGTATATAATTTTATAGTGGGGTTGTGAGCTCCATCCCTCTCCCATGTCACTGTTATGATGACAATTGCCATTACCTACTAGGAAAGAGAGGAACTATTTTCCCCGTACTGTCAGACCTGGGGTTGAGGTGTGCTCTTCTGCTTCATCTCAGAGAGCCCACTGAGCAGCTGGGTATGTATAAAATGTTGGTGCTGTTTTACTTGCGTTATATGGATTTTCAGCAAGGAAGAGTTTCTTCAGCTCACAAGAAACCAGAACTGATATTAGGACTAGGAGAAGCTATTACTTGAAGGAAATAGAGAATAAATTTTATGCACATGCACTGCTAATGCAGCTGCTGCGTAGATTTTTTCCTCATGTACTCAGTGTCATATGGAGCACAGAACAAAGTTTGAATGGGGACACGGTGAGGAGATGAAAAAAATCTAGACTGGTGAAATTTTTTCTTCTGAGTATGTTCCTGCTCATAAAAAATATACAGCTCACAGAGAGTGAACTCAAGAATTCACTTTGAGCCTTCATCTTTGATCTTGTTTTGTAATATTTAACTCCATGACGGCATCATGACATCTTTATAGAAAAACTGGATATTTTGCCTATTTCCTGATAAGTCTGAATGACAAGTATGTTCTCCATTTTCAATTCTTTCTCATGAAAAACATGCAGGGCAGCTAATGCACTGCTCAGAAGTTTCACAAACATCCTCCCATGTGGCTTTATTGTTATGTCACAAAAAAATCATTAATTCTCTTTCGTTCTGTACCCAAACTAAAACAGATGTAGACTTTTGCATTGCTGATCTCTTTTTCTTTAGATTGAGAAAATATTAAGGTGTAAGGAAATATGAGTTCTTCTTTAATTCAAGTGAAACAAGCTTTTTATGAACTACTGCAAACAACACTGGCATATTCAGAAAATAATGCTTTACAGCATTTTTGAGAAGATTCAGGCAGAGAAAACTCCATGTAATCAGCATGAAAAAACCCTAGCAGCTATTTGGATACAGAAGTTTTGGAAATGACATTTAAGATATTTTTTTTGCTCCTCACATGCTAGATTGGACAGTTTAAAATTTGAAACAATATTGCCCCTCTCAAAAATTCCTGATGTTATTAAAGTTCTCAAAGAACAGAATAACTGTTTAGGTAACTTCTGAAAGCAGTGCAAACACTAGTAACCACACACTGAGCAAATGGCATGTCCTCCCAGGAAACAGAAATGGCAGATTGTGTAGATGACATGCAGCTGCAGGCACAACCTGATGCTGCCAGGTACAAAGGGGTAGGATTTTCTGAAGAATTCAAATCAAGGATTGATAATAATCCTAATTCCTTTTTGTCCGGGTTACAGGTCATATAATGTTGGTGACTGACCTTTGCTTTGTTTGCTGTGTTTCTTTAACCAGCCCCATTCACCACAGTGTTGAGGTTCTGGGGAACAGAGCAGTGAGTGGCCCTGCATCTCTGCCACTCTGGTGAGAGGGCATCATCAGAAAACACTTCCCAGTCATTCTGGCAACATTTTGCTCAGTTTCACATTTCCTTCCCCTCACTCATTTTCTTGTACATCTGGATGAGCTCTATTAATTTCAGCTCAGCTACCCAAATTGACATCCTCTACAGAGGTGTACCCAGGCCAACGCTTACAAACCTGGTGCAAAACCTCTGTCTCATGTCATGAATCTGTTACCCTATTTTTCTTTGCTTCTGCAGTTCTCTTGTTCATTATCGACTTCTCCAGATCCATTATAGTTTATTCTTTTCTAATCATAGAAGAATTTGGAAAGGATCTTTAAGGTCATCCAGTCCCACACACCTGCAATGAGACAGGTTCCACTAGATCAGGTTGCTCAGAATCCCATCCAACCTGACCAAACATCCAGGGATGGGGCATTAATCACCCCTGTGAGAAACCTGTTCCAATGCATCACCACACTCATAAAAAAAAAAAATTTATTCCATTTATCTAGTCTAACTCAACCCTCTTTACATTTAGAGCCATTATCCCTCATCCTATAGCAGTAGACTGCTAAAAAATTCTGTCTTCATCTTTCTTATAGTCCCCTTCAAGTACTGGAAGGCTGCAACAAGGTCTCCCCTTATATAACATGTCAGTTATGGTAAATATGATGCATGATTACTCTGCTTTGTTTTTTCCAGGCACTGATCTCATTATGAAGACAACAAGCTACTGCTTCACTACGACATTAGTAAATGAGAACATAATGGCAAGAGTAGTTAGTCATGTCACACTGTAAAGAAAGAGCTAAAGGAAAAGCTGAGCATAGCAGTGACAGTGAATGATTAAATATTTACTATACTGTGAGCAAGAACAAAATATTTCTGATGCTGGGACTTACTGCTTGAAATTAAAAAAAAAAAGTTTGAAACAGTAAAAATATTGTCCTGCCAAACAATTGTATTGCTTTACTCATTAAATAAATGTAACATTTTAAATTATCTTCTAATGGACCATAAAAATAAAATAATCTTGCTTCAATCACAAGACTAATTACTATACAAGGAAAAAATTTTCTTTTCAAGCACTATATTTATTCTATGATACATTAAAGTGTCATTGGAGCCAGCACTTCCTTTGTTCTAATCTGGTCAGAAATGTGTTGATTTGAAAAGGAACGTCCTTATCATTAAGAAAGAAAATGCCAAGAATTCAAATAATAGTAAGTTGAAGTTACTTGAGTCAAAAAGCCAGAGCACTGCTGGTTTCAAAGTGCATTAAAAACAATGAGGATAGTTTTCATTATAAAAGGAAAAAACCCACAAATCTAAAGTGCTGAATCCATGAAAAATGGAATATGCATGTGCCATGTCTTTTAAAATACTTTTTATAAACTTTCTAGAGAAAACCAAGTAGATTCTTAAAGAGGATCGTAGTGTACTTAAACTGGTCACCAAACCAGCAAACTGGTCAGCAAACTATATCCTTTGAGCCCTCTCACATCTGTACAGACACTGCACTGCTATGGAGAGCTTTGAAAACAAAAGGCATGAACTGTTGTTTTTGAGCAGCCCTTAGCACCCCCTAATAGAACAATGGCTTCAAACTGACAGAAAGCCGGTTTAGATTAGATATCAGGATGAAATTGTTTACTGAGAAGGTGGTGAGACACTGGAACAGATTGCCCACAGAGGTTGTGAATGGCCCATTCACTGGAAGTGTTCAAGGCCAGGTTGGATGAGGCTTGGAGCAATCTGGGATTGTGGAAGGTGACCTGGCAGGGCATTGAAATTACATGATCTATAACGTTCCTTCCAACAAACCATTATATGATTAAAAGATATGTCTAACCCAAATGACCTTTCCACCAACAAGGATCCTGGTTTTGAACCAGGACCTGCAGCACAGAAAGGAAGTTTGCTGATCAAAGTGACTGTTCCATGCCCCAGGCAGGGTTAACACATGCTGCAGGTGTGCATAGTCTGTGTGCATGAATGTTCAGGGTAGTTCCAGCACCTACAACATCATCCATGTTTGGATGGAATGTACATGGACACCCCTATAACACTGAATGTGTTTCTCAGCAAGAACTTGAGAAAAAAAAATCAAGTGTGGCTGGTTCAGCCACTATTTATGAGATGAGTCTTATGAGCAGCAGGTAAGGGAAGTGGGGGTGTTCAGCCTGGAGTAAAGGCAGTTCAGAGGACACCTTATTGCTCTTACAGCTACCTGAAAGGAGGGTGAAAATAGGTGAGGGGTGATCTCTCACAAGTAAAAAGTAATGGGACAAGAGGAAACGGCCTCAAGTTGCACCAGGGGAGGTTTAGTTTGGATATTAGGAAAATGTCTTCACTGAAAGCATTGTTAGGCATTGGAACAGGGAAGTGGTGGAGTCGCCATACATAGAGGGATTTAAAAGATGTGTAGATGCGGCACTTAGGAGCATGATTTAGTGGTGGACTTGTGGTGGTGGACATGGTGGCTGGGTTGTATTCCATAATCTTAGAGCTGTTTTCCAACTCAAATGTTTCTGTAATTCTGTTGCTTGTCCGTGAGTTATATATCCAAGAGTTATAAATACTCACTTGTTCTCCTCCAGCCTTTATCCAAGCAAGCTATGCTTGAACTGTATGCCCAAAATGAAATTCAAGACTCCAGATAAGCAAAGTAAGAAAATCACTTCATGTGACAGTGCTGTTTTGGATTCAAGTACAATGTTGGATTCCTTTTGCAGCCTCAAAGCTCTTATATTTCTCTCCAATTTGAGAGTCACTATTGTATCTCAACTTCATACTGCAGTAGTGTTCCTGCTGTTGTTACTCTTCTCAAAGTATAAAGCTTGGTTATTTAATTGCATCCTTGTTTCCCAAAATATTCATTCTACTTTTCAAATTCATTTGAGTTGTCTCAAAACATACTTTCAGTCCCTCTAAACTGGGAAATGCTTAAAAATCTAATAAACTCACTCTTTGTTCCATCATCCAAATAATTAATGAAAATATGGAGTATTATTCTACCCAAACCAGAACTGTGAGGAATGTAATTTGCTGTGTTTTCCATTTTGCCAGCGCACTGATTATTATTCATGCAGCACTGCCATCTGACCCATCCGACTGACCCTGTGTTAGCTACCTCTAGTCAACAACATCCTAACATGCTTTAAGTGACAAGATGTGACAAGACCTCTGACATCCTCTGCCCCCACTTCAAGCAGACTGAAAAAAATTATGACAGACAGTGTTCTTCAAACAGGTGTTTTCCTGCTATACTGAGGAAGATAGAGAAGCCCCATGAGCTATGGATTGATATAGAACATAAATCACAAGGCTTCTGTGTGTCTTGGGCTGTGACACAGGCAAAGCTTTGGTGTTAGTGAAGGGTTAAAGAAACGAGAGGCTTGTCACACAGGGTTTCAAAATCACCTTAACAAAGCCATCTGACTCATAAAATAGCAAGAGTTGTCAAGAATATCACAAGTCTTGTGCCCTCAGAAGTGTTCATCAGCCATGCACAGCTTGGATCTTTTGAACACATTGCAAACTGGAGAAATTTGTTTCTCTGCACAGGAATCTGAAAATGGCTACTGCCATGAGATCAGGCAGATGTCTTTCAGTGGCTTAGTTAAGACCCAAGATGAGTTATTCATGTTATCAGGAATTTTTCTATTATTTTTATTAAAATAAGAAGAACTCAGTACAACATGGATAAGCAAGTTAAGTTCAAAGGGAGAAAAAAAGCCTCTGTATTCAGATGAAGATCAATTCAAATGGTATTGTTTTCTTGAAATTCAATTTTTGCATTTATGTGTTTACAAAAATAAGGTAATGGTAACAATTTTTTTTTCTTCAATGTCAAATATTTTTTAAAAAGATAAATAAGTTTTCAACAAAGAAAAAAACAAGAAAAAAAAAAAGAAAAAAATGAATTAATGGACACTTTAAGAGTTTGTTGTAACTCTGTGAAGAGAAACCTTAATGGAAGCCCTCCATTTTTCCTTCTGCTTGTACCATTCCTTTAGATCAGATGGACTATTTTACAAATTACTTCTGCCAAGATTTCCAGGTTACGAAACCAACAAAAGGAATTCAGGTCATCCATCATGCAGTGCACATGTATGACCACCCAAATAAAAGCATAAGTGACACAAATAAAAGCATAAGTGACAGTTGCTGAGGGATGTCAAAACAATGATGTGAACCTTTCCTGCAATAGAAATACCACTAGACAGACAGGCATACTTCTGATTATAAAGCTGAAGGACAGTAGTAGAGGCTACTTTGGGTTTTTTTAATAGGGCTTTAGAAATGTCATTGCCCAACAGTGAACCCAATTCCCTTAGTGTAAACAAAGAGACAAAATATAAGTAGGTTTACCTGTAATGACTGAAAGAACCATTTTTTTCAACTCCTTCCAATAAGTTTGGAATGGAGACAGCCACTGTTCTTCAACAGGTAAACAGGACTGGGAAAAGAGAGAAATGTGACTAGACTAACAAAAGAGAGATCAGCAGGGGATTTTCTCCCGGGTATAATTTTGTACTGATTTCTGTAATGACCAGCCCGAGGATAGCAATTGTGATTTGCAATCCAAAGCATGTGCCATAAATAGTTCAGCTCTGAGACACCAGGACACATCCAGAGCACTTGACAGCCTGTCTGTTCCACAGACAGTCTGGACGATGCTCAGCATTAGCTGCAGAAATTTGTTATCCAGTTACTGGCTTTAGAAGATTTGCATCCAGTAACTCTAGGAGAGATAGTTAAGGACTCTCTGGCTCCTCCACCCTGAGTCTCGAGTTTTGGAGCATGAAGGATCTGGAGAACTGAAAGAATATAAATGGTGCAGAAATGTAAACAGGGGGCTAGAGGCATGACCTCAACTATAATTTAAAAAAAAAATAATGCCATAACTGTTAAAAAACAATTAATAAACTACTTAAAAGTGAATGACGTACAATTTATTTTAAAATTTAATTTTCTACTTCTTTTTAAGTAAGACCTAACGCAAGTTTGCAAACTTAGAATTCTGTGATGTATTTATAGAAAGATTTAAAACAATTTTCACTGAGAATCTGCAATCTACCAGACTACTCTAAGAGCAAGGCAACTGCTCTGTCTCAATATGCCACTGAAGTTGGATTTTTATCAGGGTTTTTAGAGGTTGGTACTTGACTTCATGTATTCCACACTGTACTGCTGATCTGGAAGAATATTGAAAATTGCTGCTGACAAAGTTCACAGAAGACAAGAATGATAAGTTATGGTGAGGATATGTTACAGAAAGAAACCAATCACAATAATTATTTGATAAATCAAGCTGCAAGCAATTAATTTCACCTTCAATAAAATTGACTGTAAAATTACACATTTAGGAAGGAAGAATACAGAATCTGATTACAGCATGCGGAGATCTATCCACATTAGAAATGGCTTTAAAAGAAGCATCCTGAGACAATTGTGATAACAGCTGAACCTTGTCTCCAATTCAATTATTTGGCCAAGGGACTATTGAAATCTTGGTTGTGTACATAGGAGTTCAGGAGTTTATCAAAAAGCAAGTTGCAAGCAGTGATCCAATTGCCTTTTTAAATACCTACATGTGGAAAAAATATCTGATAAAGCCAAATGCACCTCTGTTGCACAGAGACATGTGCAAGAAGCTACAAATGCTTCAAATTAAACCTGGAGAAGCCTAGTCAATAAGTGGAGTACACACTATTAACAGCAAAGGCCATTAATCATTAGTACAGTTTAACCAGAGCTGTAGTAGATAACTTTTCCATCACTAGAGGAATTTAAAAATTGCTGGCTTACTCCTCTAGTTTGTGCTGTAAGCAAAACTTAATCAGGAAAATTAAGTTTTTTCGTTTTATGGGGGTCTACAGGTTATAGTGGTCTTTGCCATGTACAAGTCTATAACAGAGCTTTATAATTTGATAATTTTCATAATGCTCTAAAGTTTCATTATAATACCAGACTTCAAGACCTCTGCTGTACAAAAAGGCAATTATTTTTGATGTTATGCTGATACAATGTAAACATGACTTTGACTAAAGTGTCTCTATTCTTAATAGGAAAATATGTCTTCCTATTGAAATATTAGAATATTCCTAATGTCCCTCTTAAATTTACACCTAAATGTACAAGTATGACCCAAAATACATCCTAATGAGCCTTTGGAAACTTGTACATTAATGTGGTCAGGGCTGTGAACAAGAGCAGAGATTTTAAAAGTATTTTTACATAAAAAAGAGCAGCTGGCTAAAACTTCGGTTGTTTTTCTTTCTTTTGTGTACATCTGGGATCTTTCTTGTTAATAATATTAATGCTGTATTAAACTAGTGTGTCTATTCAGGATATGAACCTGTTGGCAGCTAGGCAGCTATCTAGGGCAGTAATCTATAGTGAGCAATACTAGAGCTGTGTTTCATCTGAGGCACTAGTGATTTTGGGGATAAGCTAATTAGAAGAATTGCACTGTCAGAAGCAGCACCCATTCATAAGCACATTTTTGGCAAATTAAAAAAAAAAAATCATCTCTGTTCTCTCAGAAAGTTTTCTTGTAAAGTAGATTAGCTCCTAACTTGTGCTGTTAATTATTGCTGATATGGCTAAGAGGTATTTTTACTCTGTGGGATTAAGATGCCTCTTTTAAGTGAGACAATTTAAAAATGTCATGCCATAAAAAGAAAAGAACCTTTCAGAACAGGAATGAGTGCCCACTGTTAGGATGGGCCATAATGCCAACAGTCTGCTTTCAAGGGACAACCAACTTGCCTCACTCAGTAACTGCTTTGCCCTAGTTCTAGTTCAAGACTCAAAGACGGCAAAAATAGGTAGTAAAATTTGATTGAATTTTCCCTGAATGCATTGTAAAAGCAGACTGCTCTCATCCAGAATATCTGTCACACAAGTACCAGCCAGGTTACATCACCTATTTCATCAAGTTTCCTTTGTTATAATTTGAAACCTGTAGCTTATTATAGGGAGGAGAGGATATTTTAAAGTCTACCAGCTAGATGATTTTTAGTAAATTGAAAAATTGTGAGACGTTTGAATTATGAAAGAAAAAGACAGTTACCATACTAACAGATAAATACTTGTGCAGTGTGCCAGAAGCCTCCTGAATATATGTAAATATATGATAATTATCCAATGTTCAGGGTAAAACATTTTCAAGAGTTAGCAAGGCATTTCTTCATCTGATTAAGCATTGAATATGCAATAGTAAAAGGTTAACTCAGTGTGAGTCTGTCATGTGATATTATAATAGCATCATGCTGATTTAAGTGGGTGGGCATCATTTAAAGTAGAAATTCATTTTCTCCGTCATCATTTTCTGTAATGTCTTACAACATGAGGGACACATTCAGGGAGTAGAAAAATGTAAGATGTGACTTCAAGGCAGTTTTCATTTCAGACATAGTGAAATACTGAGAAAAGTCTGATCAGATCCTTTCAATCTCTGTGCTGCCTGTCTGAGTGACCTTGGAATAGTCCAGGATGAAGCATGTGTAATGAAGGGCTATTTGAGTTCATAATTTGTAATTAAATACTGCTTTTATTGCTGAAGGAGCTTCTGCAACTAAATGACATGACTACATTCACCCAATGCCTTAAAACCAGGCTAAGGAACCTGTAAAAATTTTGTCATCCAAATATTTACAGTAATTTCACAATTATAAGCCTCACCTGATTATGAGCCGCACATCCAGGTAAGAGCATGGGATTTGTCCATATATAAGCCGCACCCGAATATAAGCCGCACCTTTTTTTTTTTTAAAGCGAGGATCCATGTGCAACAAAGTAACGAGTTAGTAACAGAATCGCACCAGCGCAGGGTTTGGTGTCAGGTGCTCAAAATGCAACAGTTTTCACAGACCATTGAAGCCTTTAAGGGCAGCCCCAGGCACCCTCCCCGGCCGGCTCTCACTTCCGGGTTGGCATTTCACTGGGATTCGTCCATAGATAAGCCGCACCTGATGAATAGCTGCACTACTGGGGTAGGCTGGATTCTTCAATGGAAAAGGTGCAGCTTATAATTGTCAAATTACTGTACCTAAGAGTGTACTTTGCCTATCTCTTAGTGTCATCCCATACTGACAATAGATTTCTCAGGACAATATGAAAGATGATGTCTCAGTATTGCCCTTTGTCTGCAACTTGCATAGAAAGTGCCTTACTTATCCCTGCCTGAAAGGGACAATTTCTGTAAAGTAGCTGTTATAGAGTATATAACTGCAGTTTGAGCCAAGGTTCAGATGAGCAAGAGTCACACTTACATTAACCTATCTTTCTTCACAAGGCTGCCACTGATCCCAGGAACAAAGGTTTATATTTTCCTCCTTATTTTTAATTAGTGATAAACTAATTCCACTTCTTGCTCTACTTTCTATTTTCTTCTGCATCCTATTTCCCTGTTCACCCTCCTTCTGTTCCTGTTTGCCAGGACAAATATTGAAAATGGTCTGGAACTGTGTCTGAGAGCATCAGTAAATCCTTTCAGCTTTCTCAACCAGAAGACACATTTGCCAGAGCTGCCTCCCAAGAACTGCCTGACCTGCCTCTGCTAGTGTATCTGTCCAGCCTCTTTGGAACCTGTTCTTGCCATTTAAATTCTACCCAGATAGTTCCTAGAGTGAGTTATAGTTGCCTGATATTGGAAAGTCATTGTTCATATCAGCAGTGCTCACAGGGATGGGTTTAAACTTATAACTTTTGCCTTCTGGAGTCAGGGTGTTAATAAAAATAAAGCATGATTTACACCCCACACCGAAGCTGGTTATGAGGGAGTTGCAGTGAAGTGTTCTGCTGTTGGCTGTGCTGTTAAGCTGAGCTCTGTGCATGTGTGCAATGCAGCACTGCAGTTCTAATGAGAAACTCCCAGGAAGTTATTACCGAGAAGCAAAGTATTGCTATGCACTTTTATTGCCAGATCATAGAATTCATCTTTTTTCCCTTAGCCTGAGCTAAGCACACAAGAGAACAAGCAAAAAGAAAACAAAAATCTAAACAAAAGCAGAATAAACATCCACCCTTCTGATTCCTGCAACATCTTTGAAATAGATTTTCTTATCTTGAAGGTGCTTTTGATCTATTTCTACAGCTGTCTGATTAAGGGGTTCTATATGCATGGATCTATCCCACCTGTACAGGATCTTGCCTCAGCCCTCCCCCAGCACGCACTGGCCATTTGCCAGCTCCGGTAGATGCTGTGGTCCCTGCAGTGTGTGGTTTGCATTGGCAATTTTGTGGCACAAAGAAAATTTAAGAGCAGAAAGGCATGTAGCTGCTGAGGAGGTCGTGGCTGTTGTTGAAATAATTTAGAGTTAACCATTTGTGTTTTGTTTCTTGAGATGCTGTCACGGTATGTAAATCAGCATCTTTTTCTGCAGTGGCAACTGATGGGTGATGAGGGGGAGGCTGGCAGGAGATGCAGCTGATGAAGAGCCCAGAATGAAGGAACAAAAATATGGCAAAATTGATAGGGAAGAAAGAATGCAGATGCTGCTGTTTTGATTGATGAAGTAAAAGCTGTTAGAGATGCTCTCATTAAAGATTGCTGAACAATCTCCAGCAAATCACATACTCAGCAACCTAGTGGGTTTAGTGTGAGTGTGACTTGAAGAGCTCCTCTTATGTAGGCCTGCAGAAAGGGAATTACAGAGTAAATGGACAATAAATAGCCAAGTGTAACTGATGACTGGCATAATTCTCTGGCTCATTTCTTCTCCTTGGGATAAGGGTTGGGGGGCTCTCAGTGTCTATGTGTCCAGCAGTGCTGAAGTTCTCTCCTAGGAGCTATGCATAGCTGCTCTGAATTCCTGTCCTCCTGATTCATTGCATGTTCTGGAGCAAGAAAAGCAATCTCATTGTTTCAGCCTCCCCCACACCATCATCATTACCATGGTTTATTGGAATGTATGCAGCATTCACGGGGTACTGTGACAAGTCATTAATTAATATTTGACCAGAACTCTGGCAATATCCAGTGTGGTTTAAATATTCAACTTTTTATTGACCTTCTGATGGAAGGAGGAGGGACAAGCAAGATAAGCTATTCTCTGTGGCTTGACTCTCCTTCAGGACCTGTCTCCCTTTTCATAAGCACTGCAGCTGTGGCCAGATAATCAACTATAATTAAGTTCATGGTAGTTTATGCCAGGAAGTATCTGCCCCAAATCCTTTTATTTTGAGGATAATTTGCCAAGGAAATGATCCTTTCTGCAACATTTGGTGGGCTCCATGTTCCCTACAACCCTTATAACACCTCTGCTTTCCAATGTGTCCCATAAAGTACCCTCAGTGTTTGCCAAGGATCTCTTTTAGCAGTTCATATTTGAATCTACAGATGTCTTGACCAATGGGCTGTAATTGAGGTCTACAATGCTACCAAATAATCCAGATCTTCCACCAGAATGGTGCTGGTTTGGTTTTTTCTCTCCTGTAGAACCACCATGAAGTTTATGTGAAAGTAGTACTTTTGAGGCCCAGACACCAAATATGTTTTAAATTGGGCAATTGGTTAAAAAATTCTCAGGGTCTGACAGATACATTGTCAAGACACAGAAAAAGAGGTGCTCTCAGGAACACAGACCCTTATTTATTTCCTGTAATCTCATGGAAGAAGAATGAGAATGTAATTCTAAAATCCAGTTTCTACCAAGATTGCTGCTAAACTTTGATTTATGTAATTTTTAATGACACAAAAGTCTGACTAGACACCTTTTCCACCTTAGACAGTGATATTTTAATTAAGTTTTCTTATATATCCAGTAATTCTCTGAGTGACTCCAGAAGATTCCCACAAAACAGAAAAGTACACTTAACACAATAAAGGAAAGAATTTTTCAGCAGAAACTTTCTAGTCTTTCTTTATTCCTCACATAAGAGCAAAGAAGAGTACTTCTTTTTCTCTTTATAAGTCACCTTAAAATTTGCATCCATAAATTAGAAAATTGCTGTGATATTGCTAATAATCCTTAGGGAATTTACACACTGATGAAGAAGATTTCCTCTCACAAAAACAGTCCTTGGAAGGATAAATACTTCTGTTAGTGACATATAAGGAAAAAGTAAATTATTTTTTCTGTATCTGCAAAATTATGGTGGCTGAGTTGCTTGGATTAGATCCATGTGGGAGATCCAAAGGACTCAAATGACAGCAAACAGAGGAAAATGTCCAAAAGCATGGATCAGAGCAGCTTCTTTCAAAACAAAATGCTCAGCTCAGAAAGCAGTGGTAGATAAACTAAGGGTTTGATCCTGTGATGTATTTCAGCATTCACATGCTGAGGACTCTGGAGGAAAAATAGCTGACCTCTATGGCTGCTATGAAAAATGCCATTATAATGAATTCTCTGCTTACAAAAAATTTGTTCTGTCTTGCTAATCAGACTGGTCACAAAAGCCTGTTCCATTATAGAAATACAGGCTTTTTCAGCTGCCTCTCTGCTGGTGGAAAGGGCAATCACAACTCCTATTGAGTTAATAAATGTACTTGCAACAACTGAAAGAAAGAGGTTTCAAAGCAAGCTCTGTTTCAGCAACTAACAACAGATCTTTGGTTTGTACATGTGCCTGTGTTTACATATGAGGGCTCTGCTCTCACTGCTACAAGTTGTGCACACACACCTCAGCAAGCTTCTTAAAATCCATCAATTAATTGGGTTTTCACTGCATCCTCCTGTTCTTTTCCTGGATGCCACTGATGGTTGATTCCTGCCCTACAAAGGTATCCAGTGTTATTCCAGCAAGGCCTGCTCACTGAAACAATTACAGTAATTTCACGACTATAAAGCACACTGGATTATAAGGCACACTTCTGGGTTGTCGACAAATTTCTGAACTTTGTCCACATATGAGGTGCACCGGCCTATAAGGCGCACTATTTTTGCAGGGAGGATCCACACGCTACAATGTAACGAATTAGTAACAGAATTGCATGACTGCGGGGTTTACTGTCAGGTGCTCAATTTGCAAACATTTTTCACGGGTCAGCATAGCCTTTAAATGCAGCCCCAGGTGCCCTCCCCGTGCCACAGGCGCCGGCTGGTGTGGCTTGGCCTGGCTCGCGGCAGCCACACCCCTCGGCTCAGCTTGCACTTCCTGGTTGGCAAATTTCTGAACTTTGTCCACATATAAGGCACACCGGCCAATAAGGCGCACTTCCGGGTTCTGATCAAAATTTTAGTCAAAAGGGTGCGCCCTATAGTCGTGAAATTATTGTACTCATATCCTGGCAGTCTCTCTAGTGCCCAACATGTACCTTAATTTATACTACAGAACTGTATGGCGACTTCGACAGCACCAACAGAGTACTGAGACCTTTGAAATGAACCCAAAACAGGTTAAGGCTTCTGTCTCTAACTGCTGCCCACTGGCCAAACAGTGTCACAGCTAAAGTGTGATAATTGACCAAGGAAACTTTTAGGTGAAAATGCCTTTAGCAGTAGACAAACCATAACTTTCCTTATCTGGAGTTCAGCTTTACTGCCTTCAAAGTCTAATCATGGGCTCAAGAACAGGTTGTTGTATCAGCAGGGTGCAAAGAGTTATGTCATGCTTGAGGCCAGGGTTATCAAAAACTGTGTCAGTGAAGCTAAATGTGGTTTCAGAGGGGGAGGTTCATCCTCAAGAGCTTATGTGAGACTTCCTGAGGCCAAGAAGGACGAGCTCCTCGCCTTGTTCCTCAGTACCCTGCTGCCACTCAGCACCAGGGACAGCCATGAGGCAGGAGAAAGCCAGGAGCCTTTTACTGAGTGAGGCTGGAGCCTGTGCTGGAGACATGCCTAGTGCCCAATGCTCCTCCTCCTCCTCTGCTCTGCCAAGCCAAAATCCACTCAGGCACAGTTTCATCTTGTAGCCACGATGTTCTTCTGGCCCTGAAATTTACTGCTTGACTGAAACTTGTACTGTAGCCAAAAGAAATTTTAGCAGAGGGAAAAGAATACGGGCCCAAGGCTACACAGATGTATTTATTATACATCCAAGATTTATAATTGAATTGGACATTCTGGCAATGTGATAATGATCTGATTACAATTTTTATCACTGTTTCTCAGAGTATCCAAATGTACAAGTTATTTCCTCCCTTCACATCCCACTGCAAAGCCTGCCAAGGCATGTAAGCCCCTGTGTGCCATTTCTGAGGGCTTGCTGTGGGAAGCTTCTGTGTTATCTCTGCCTGGTTCCTGGGCCAGGAGATCTCCTGGCTATTAGCCTCAAACAGACCCAGTGCATGGCAGATTCCGCTAAGCTTGCCAGGTACCCATGTAGTGTCTGGTACAGCCTTGTAACCTATCAAGACTTGCTTGAGGCATCTGCTACAGATGGGTTTTTTCCTGTGAAAAATGAAAGGACAATATTTTAACCAAATGGTGTAGGTTGTCAGTGATGTTCCAGGTGACAAGAGCAAGACTAAAAGGGAATTGAGTAGGGGAAACTTGTAAAATTACCTGCATTAGTCCAAAAGGACTATGAATATAAGTGTGTTCTACACTGACTCTATTAATATTTGATAGCTTGGATTAGTTACTGTGTCTTTTCACCTGACACCAAATCTCCATTTTTGATAGAAGATGTAATTCTAAGTGGTTTTTCTAATTTTTTTTTCTTTTCAAGTTCACCTGCTTGAATTATCTGTAAATAAGATTTAATTGCACTTATTTTACAGTTCTTATTGAATAAAGTAAGAGTATTTCCTTTTCCTAACTTCCAACAGATGCAAAAAAAGGCATTAAACTGAGTTGAAAAAAGAACCCCTGAAAATATCTTCTACCCATTACTTTTAATCACAAGCTCAGCATTTTATAAATTTAAAATTATATTTTTCTTGCTTATCTGATAAAGTGAACTCAGACACATTGGGAGAAGAGTCCAGTTATTTCAGATAAATTGGAATTCTTTTCCTTTTTTTATCAGCACATTGCCAGAGGGAACTCAAAGTACCTGATAATCCATTTCCTGTTACAGTGACTATTTTATGACAGTGACATTTTCACTTTCTGTATACAGGTGATCAGATTTTCCTGTTATCTGTCTCATGTTTTAATAGGAGGTTGTAACTCTCCATGGGAAAGGAGTGAGAAGGTTTCAGCTTGGATTTCCTCAGTTCTGCTTCTGGCTCACTCCAAAGAGGGACAGGGATGTCAGCTCTGGATTCAGAAGTGTTGAATAATGCAGAGAAGGCTTTAATCTGTACAGCAAACTTTGCTCAGAACTACTCCTCATCTTTGCCTTAGATAAACCTGCCAGTGGCTACTCATAAATGAACAATTAATTCCAGATCCAAGCTGACTTTACACACTCATCTGGTTACTGACTTGGGCATTTTCTGCCTTGAATCTTTGCACACTGTTCCACTGCATGAAACAGATTGGTCCTTCGTGATTGTGACTGATAAATTTCATTTGACATGTCTCAGGTCATTTGCCTCTGGTACTGGGATTAGGCAGATTAGTTTTGCAGGTGTGAGTCAAAGTGCAAAAGTCCACAAAATCAGGAGTTTCAAAGGGTGACTGCGGCAAAGCTTGCCATGTTTTTACCCCACATTCACACACCTGAAAATTCTTTATTTTATAGATTTTTTCATCCCTGGGTTCACCCCTTGAAAATCAGTATTTGGGAAAGTCTGGGAAAAACTATGCTTGTATTCCAAAGATTAATTTCTGGAAATTAGGTAGTGCTTTGAAAAACAGTAGTAGCACTGTGCCTCAGCTGTGCATAGGCGGGAACATCCAGTACATAATTCTGTGTCTCCTTGACTGCTGTAAATGAGCCACCAGATTTAGACACCAAATTTTGGTGTTGCACAGTTGTGTGACACCTGTGCGTGTGGTAATTATAGACAATAGAAATTTAATGAACAGTGAATTCAGAGAGATTTTTGGACTCCCAGTATAGATGCCTATTCTCAGAAATGAAAAATTAGTGGCAATATTCAGATGCCAAATCATCATTGCCTAGTGCCAGTTAGATGCTGTGGGCTAACCTGTGCATCCTCCTGCTGCAGCAGCAGCAGCACGCAGGTTTCACTCTGGGATGGGGTCATATAGCCCAAGCCTGAACAGATGTATCACATCCTCCAGGGCATCTCAAATGGCATTCACCATCCCTATTCAGAAAACTGAGTTCTTCCTCATTGCCTTCACTGGCCAGATGTTCATTAGCCGTGCCCTGGGCTGATAAATCTGACTGGTCTGTAAACACCTGCACTGCAGACACTTAAATATTATGTGGAGTCAGTTACCACCCTTGGTTTATATCTGCTTCTCGTGAGTGTGTCAGCTAGAATCAAAACAGTACAACGATCTTATTGGGTCTGACAGCTGCCCAGCAGTAGTGAGTGATGCTGGCTGGGAGTTTGTGCTGGTGCACCAAGACCAAATCATTCATCTCAATCTTCACTAAGCTGAGAAGTCACAGAACACATATGATATTTCATCAGATTTCTCTAATGCTGTGTACAAGAGCAGAGAGCTGGTTTTTTTTTTTCAAGACTTGTTTTCCTGTGGGTTTTTCCTGGCACAGTTCAGGGCTGTGTCACCTCTCAGCAGAACCGATTAGTCTTGCGTGGAGTACTGCCCTGAGACAGACTTGATGCTTCCAGCCCTGAGTGATAACTCGAGCATGCCTTAATGGGCAGACAGTCCTACAGGTCCATACATCCAAGGACTATATTAGCTACTACATCACACTGAGAACATATGCCATTTTGGTGATAAAAATGTTTTTCTGATTCACTGTCATTTAAAATTCAATCCTTCCTTCTGCAGATGTGAATGAAATGTGAATTTTCAGGTGAATGAGTCTTATGCTTACACTGCTCTACAGAACTGGCATTATCTGCCAGGTCCCCATACTGTGACATAAAAGACTAAAATGCTAACATCACTTCCAGAAGCAGAGGATTTTTCACTAGAGATCTGATACCCTTACAGGCATGACTCTGCTCAACTTACAAAGGCTGACAGCAGCTCTGAGTTGGGAAGATTGAATCTTGCTTCTTTATTCTTTAATTAACTTATCCTGTGCTGCACTGTCTAGTTAATATTAATGTGCTGTCCTTGAGCTCCACTACTTACCCATGTCCCTATCTAAGAATCATAGAATATCAGATTAGAAGGGGCCTCAGGGATCCTCTGGTCCAAGACATTAACCAGTGTTGGACTCAATATTGATCCCTGGGGCCCCAAATGTGACAGATTGCCAATTTGAAGGAAGCTATTTACCACCACGCTCTGGGTGCAGCCTGTCCCCCAATTCCCCGTCTCCTGCACAGACCAATTGTGCAGACCATTACATAGGAGCAGACCTGGGGAAACCACATCAAATCCCCTGGAGAAATCTGTGTCGACAATGTCTACTGCTGGTCCCCCATCAGCTGAGAAAACTTCTACTTTGTCATAAAAGGTTATCAGGTTTATTAGGCATGACTCTTCCTTGGTGAATCCATAGTGGCTTTTCCCAATCACATGCTTCATTTGACTTCTCACGGCTCCTTCCAGGCTTTGTTCCATAACTGTCCCAGGGACTGAACAAGACTGATGTGCCTATCATTCCCTGGATCCTCCTTTAAGCCCTTCTTGTAGCTGGATTCAACATAACCTTTTTTCCAGTCTTCTGGGCCATCACCAATCTCCATGAGCTCTCAGCGATTATGGAAAGTGGCCATGCCATGGGGTCAGACAGCTCTCTCAACCCCTCAGTAGATATTGCCAGGCCCTGCTGATCTGTGGGGCTCAGGGTCCTTCGTTAGTTCAGACACCAATCTTTCCTTCATTGGCAGTGGCTCTGTGTTCACATCAACCTGGATTTCTGCTCCCAAGGCCTGGGGCTCAACGGTGCAGGAAAGTCAGAGGTGAAGAAAATGTTGAGAGCCTCAGCCCTTTCAGCACTGGGCTCAGTGCTCCCTGGACCTGTTTCAGTCCCCTGGAAGGGCTGTCTGCTTCACCTCAGAGTCCCTGGCTCTGGAATCCATCTGCAACTCCATCCACCACTAATCCTCAGGCAGTTCCATGTCCACCATCTGCCCCATCAAGTGATCTCTGTGATCTTCCATCGTCAGACAATGAAAATATCTCTTTCTCCTGCTTCTAGTTGGCTTACTGACCATAGCTCATGAAATGGAATTATTCTGTTTTACAAAATCTAAGTATTTGAATTTATGAAGGCGGTGAAAGTGAGCAAGTACTTGGAATGCAGATGATTCTCTGTGGTTGTTCAGATAAAAACACAAATATTTGCTTAGCTCTAAAATGAATTAGCAGCAATTGGATAGTTTGCCTTCTGCTACTTATACTAATTTTTTCTGACAGCTGAATGAAAATTGAAGAGAAATCATATACTATATTTTAAATTAATAGTTAATGGAAAAGCTGCCAACTCAATAAAAATTCTAATCTGAGTCAATTTTTTCTCAACTTCTTTCTAAATAAAACTAAAAAAAGTATCCACAAAATTTTACTTCAAATATTTTTACAACAAAGGGATAAATATTTATTAAAATGTGTTCCAGACTATTCAGAAAGAATGAAAAATCATTTTCAATCATCACAGAATGGAATGAACTTCTACATCTAAAATTTTTCTATGTCTAAGGTGACTGTTTTTTCAACATGTGCCTATATAGTTGGTTTTAGTTCTACCTTGTCTTTGTATTGCTTAGTAACAATTTACAAATTAAAAATCCAAATATTTCTCATAATTTAATACATTTAACAATCTACCTGGAAAGACTGAAAAGACATTAAAACTTTATGGACAATGAAATGAATTTGGAATGCACAGATGCATAAAAATGCAAAGAAGAATAAACCAAATGTTCTAAAGCTTCTGTGTATATAAGATCTTATTAAAAATATTGTTACTCTTAATCACATGCTCCAAAGACACTAAATACATTATCTGACCATGAAAGTAAAGCTGAATCTACTAGACTTTTTGTGGAGCAAGATCCTTACTTAATGGCTATTGACCATAATTTTATGCCTCGTAAATAAATAAATCAGTGTCATTTTCTTAGCTGTATGAAGCTAGATGTTCAAGCAAAATATGAATTATGTGCAAATCAAGATATATTGCCTGTGCCAGACAATGAAGCATAGGCACAGCATACGATAACAGGTAGTAGGATTCAACATGTTTGCTGCAGTTCCATGTGAGCAGCTACAGAAATGCCAGGCAGTCTGCACATTGGCTGTCTGGGCAGACCTGGACATCCCAGTGCACCCAGATTGTGCTGTGGTTGCAGTGCCAGGCTATGCCCTGCCTTTGGATGCCTGCTGCTTCTGGGGGCATCTCACCTAGCACTAAATCTTAGGGAAATGGCTGGAATTACAGCAAAATTTGTTCTTACTGGATTGTGTTGGACACAGTGCTTATGGACAGCCAATGCAGGAGCTAAATGAAGCTCAGCTGCCGAACTTTATCTGGTCCTGATCTAGCTCTGGTTTTAATCTTGTCATGTAACAAATTGAGCTGCTTTAAGACAGAGATTCAATGGAAAGGTGATGTCAGAACTTCGCATTTCATTTACTGGCAGGCAGAAGCTGAGGTGGAAGCAGAAGCCTGTCCTCACAGGGTTTACTCACTCAAGGTCATGAATGAATGACAGGTGGAGTCACACCACACTCATTTGCAACCCAACTGGCTGGGAACAGAACTCTCCCTTTTGCAGAACTTCTATGCATTTTTAGTTCTGCCATCTCAAAGTTTTGAGCTGTTTTATGCTTTGTGCATCTTCTCAAAGCCTGTGGAGTTACTCTAGGGATTCTCAAAATCATCTCTGTACATGAGATTGAAAAGGAGTACGAAAAGGGAAATATGAAATATAAAATATACAATGTGAAATGAGAAGTAGGTCTCCTCTCATTGATTGTTTTCGATACATAGAATCCATCTCCTGTTTTATTATATACTTCTATAACAACCAGAAGATTTGAAATCTACCTGTGATATTCAGTAATCATCAGTAATTCTGTCATGAGAAGTGATTATTCTGATATCTTTGCAAGCTGCTGGGACTCTTCACCCAGTTTGGCTTTACTTGTCCCTTTGTTTATAATTAATGATTAGCACATTGCAGTCTACTAAGCTGTGTAACTCTTCAATATAGAGTTTGAATCTCATTGTATTACCACTGGACAAGTTGTACCCTACAAAGCAAAAAGAGTTAGCGCTGGTTTTACAGTTAATTGAATTCAATATCATCATGACTAATTCATATAAGTTGCTGCAGAAAGCAGTTAAATAGTGTAGTAATGTGAAGAGTGATTTTGGATGAACTTTAATTCTAGTTGGAAATATCCTAATTCTGAATGAATTTCTAGGTTTACCTGTGCCTTTCCACTTCCAATCCCTAGCCACTCTTTCCAAGCAACAGACTTGCCCCTAGATGTCTGTTGGGTGAAAATCTATTGTCTAGCTCACATTTGAATTGCAAAATCACAGGAATTTTCTCCACTGTTGCAGATTTCACCACAGGCACCAGCTGAGTCCACTCCTTGTCATTTGTTGATGCAACGCAATTCCTTGGATTAAAGCAAATCTCAGGAAAAGATTTGAAAAATCTTTTCGAAAGAGGGAACAAATGAAGACAGAAGAAAATATCTTCACAGCTGAATTTCATTCTTCCCTTGGAAATCTTGGAAATCTCATCTTTGACCCACTTGCTCCCCTGGACCTGGACAGAGTGTAAGCACTCAGTTTATTTCTCAGATGTTGGCCATACGCTGCCTGGTGCAATCTGGGTTGCACATCCTTTCTCAGGCTGGACAAATTGTACTGAGGCTATTGTACAGCTGCTGGCTTCATGAAAGCTGGAACTGAAATGTGTAATTACATGACACAGTTTGGTATAAGCTTAACATTCCCTACCTGACACTGTTTTTAAAGGGGACTTAGTTGTGCCAAAGTGATGAATATATTAATCAGGGACTTGAGAACTTACCAGAGCTGCCTAATTAAAACAGCAAAAGCCATCCAAAGACAAAAGGCAGATATATGCAGAACTGAGAGCAAAACTGTTCAGTCTTAAGCAGACCAGATGTTGCCATCATTCCAATCAAGCAGGCTGATTGAACTGCTCAGATTTAATAGGTGAAATACTGTGGTAGATGTATTTGCCCAAAGCACATATGCCCTGAATAATACTATTGTTCTTTAGTAGTTTACTGTGAAAATCACAAAAAAGTTATTTTAAATTTAATTTAGTTTAAACAGGAACATTGTTTTAAAGGTTTTTATTGTGGAAACTGTTTTCTCTTTACAATTTTCTAAAAAGAAACCAGAGAGTAAACTCATTGCAAGTTCAGATACCTGTTTTTATGTAGGACATCATCTACTCTTTCCAGCTACTTCTTCCCATTTTAATGATATGTAAGTTTTATTCCTGTCCTCCCTTGAGACTTTTAGAAGACTCTTGCAAGTCATAACAAATGACACTTCAAGCAAATCATCGTTATTAAAAGATTTGTTTTCTGGGAAGGAAGCAAGTACAGAGAAGGCAAAGGAGAAAAAATAATATTTCAGTGAATTCTGTATCTGCAAGTATTTAATAACTAACACTAACAATATTTGTTGTCTCTATGAATCTATGCACATACATTTTTCAGGGTTATCTTCTACCTAACAAAACTGTTCAAGTCTCTCCGGTGATTTGTTTTTAAAACTCTGGAACATGTTTGCAATGGCTGTGCAATTATATAGTTTGGATCTGTTGAAAACTGGCTTAAAGAAATAATCCCTGATTGTTCAAACACCACTGCCGAATCACAGAGCCTGGATCCTAAACCAGTGTGTGCTGCTTTGGACCTTGCTTCCCTTTGGGCATGAAGTATTACCTCAGACCACCATAAATTTACTGAATGCACACTGAAGATTTTATCACTGATGGTTATGATCTATTACACAAGATAAAGCAATATTTTTTCTGGTGAAATCTCAAGGCAACTGGTAAATGTTCACCTGTATTTATTTGCATGCCCAAGTCTGCCTTGCATGGAACTGGGCAGAGAACATACAGATCAGTTATCTACCAACCTCTAATATGTATCATCCTTTGAATATATTGCCACAGATACCATTTGCCACTAAACACTGTTCTTTGAAAAAATTTTGTTGAAGTTATCCACATGCAAAGCTTTGCAGTTCACACTCGATTCCTTCTCCACTGTCACTGGAGGTATCTACAAGTATTTGTGCTGTTTCCTGTAGCAGATAAGTCATTCTAGTCGATTTGTTTAAAAAACTTAAATTGCACCAGACCTGTATTCTTTTTTTTTTTTTTTAGGTATAATCTGATACATTTCGGGAATATAATTTTTTAGCACTTTTTGAAGAGATGTTTTAAGAGAAGTGTTACAGGGAAAAAATGCAAGAGAAACTTGCAGTGAGGGGTGGTTATGTTGAAGTTCTGTTTCTGAAGGCTCTGGAAACCAATCCAACTGACAAGACTGCACAACTTGTTTATGAAAAATAGCTACCATAACATGTCTCTCACATTTTCTCTGTATGGGACTGTCTAGGATAAAGGGAAAATAAAGGCATCTTGTGCAGCTCTAGGAAGACTTCAAGTGCAAATCATGAAAACGTGTGGGAATACTGGGGCAGGAGGTCTGCGCTGACACACTCTGTTCTGAATCATAGCACACTAATTTGTAACCACTGAGTTCGGGGGCTCATCCTGCAGGTATTTCAAGAAAATTCTGAAGAGGAGATATGGATACAGATGGATGCTCCATCACTATGTGTGACACTGAAATATTTCAAAACTAACAAAGATCAGCCCACATCACATTTTGAAGTAACATACAGAGCTGGAAGACATCTTCTTAAACTACTGATTTTGAAACATGAATTTCCCCATAATGTTTATAAGTTGATGGAAGAAGCCAGGAACTGCTTGTCATGTTTCTGCCTGGGATTTCCTGGACAGAAATACACACATATGTTGCACAGCTGCCTTCTGTGGCAGAGGGAGCCAGATGTGCTCTAGATATATTGAACTCACAGTGCAAAAGCAGATTGATAAATTCTGTATGAAAAGCCCAAATCTTGTTCTCTTACTTAAAGAACATTTCCAGGGGTAGAGGGGCTTTGTGCCTCTTAGTCCCACCCAGGAATCAGGACTTCACTCACACTTCACTCCAGATCTTCTCTGGCAAGACAATTGTTCAGACTGGCAGCTGGATCTCTAACTATGATCAAGCTGAGCATGGAGTAAAGATTTCCCAAGCTTTCTTTTCTTAGGCATGCTGCCAATGTAACAAGTGTTGGAGGATTATCCCTACATGATTAAAGAGGCAGGAATACCTGCCCACTGTTCAGCAGTTTGCATGTTTGGATTCTTCTGCAAAAATGATTAATGTGAACTGCTGTGATTAGACTGTATTTTAATACTGGAATGCTCACATTTCTCCAGTTTTAATTTCTGAATAAATACACCTTTTTTGTTAATTCTTTTAATTTTTTTTAATTTCAGTGTCAAAATAATTTTAAATACATTAACAGACTTTGTCAAAGCAGAGGATTCCACAAAATAACTTGAAGAGAGTTTATTAAGAAGCTAGGTGGAAACTGGGGTATAGAATTGTGTTGTTCACAAAAGATAAGTATTCATTTTACAAAAAGCAACCAGGAAATGATTAGCTATATTGTGATAACTTTGCTGTAATAGTGATACTTAATCTGGTAAGTAGCTACTTCTAAAGACATGGAAGTAAGTTTAGAGATCTCACTGTAAAAGAAGTGACAGGCTTTGAACTCAATTTGGGTAATTTTTGGACAATATAGATCAATAAATGATAATCTTATTATAAATCATTGTTTAATCAGTACTTTGGCTCTTTGAAGAAGTAGTTCAATCCCAAAATCAACACATGAAAGAAAAAAATTAGAGTTTAAGCAACTAGGGGAATATATTGGCCATTTAAAATCTATGTGGATAAAATTAATGATTTATAATGAACCATAAAAATCTCTGATTGGAATATTAACTAAAGGAATACAGGTTTAAATTAGGTATTATTCCAGAAGCTAATTTAACAAAGAATATGCCAGTGATTTGTTAGATGTCATAAGCATGTCTTCAGAATTACTAGACACATGCTACATAGGAGTCAGTATTGATTTGGGATATTTTTTATTCTTTTTTGATTTGGGGTATTATGGGGGTTTAAAGGTAAAATGCCATCAATATCTGGGACTGAGACCTCCAGACACCTCTCATGAATCCTGTAGAAGAATCATACTGAACAGTCACACACAGGTATTGACACGGCTTAGATTAAAAATAAGATTTCGGTAGACTCAGTTGTCTTTTGGGCAATAATTTTTTAATATTGACTCTACAGACAATGTGGATTCCAACTTTATCTGATCTTGATTTCATCTAAGGTAGGTGTCTGAACTGGCATCAACTTCCCAAGTGGCATAAATCTACATAATAAGTTATCTGTATCTATGAACAAGATGTAATATTTTCCTTTAGCTATTCTGCCTGCTTCTAGAATGACAGATTTTCATTATATTTCAGGTTTATTTTCTAGGTTATAGCACATGGTTACAACAAAAGCTTTGTGGCAGCCTACCTTGTAGTAACTGCAGAATAAGGCACTGGAGATGCTTAGGAAGGGTCAAAAAGATTGAGACAACTGGTGATTTTGTTCATAATTTTTAGTCTTGATTGCTCGAGTTTAAGTTCTTCAATGGTTGTATGGAGCTTTAGTATAAATGACTTCGCTTTAAATGAATGGATACAACAACCTTGGAATCTCCTTCGAGAAGAGATTTTTATTTTTTTTGTGAGATCCCAATTTTTATCTAAGTGTATGTTGACAACCACTATGAAAGCTTTTTTTGCCCACTAGCTTCGACCACATAGATGCCTTCTTTCAGTCAGAAAACTTCTATTCTAATCTAATCTTATCTAATTAGGCTCACATCAAACCAGCAAGACTCATCTCTTTGTCTCACTCTTCCCACAGCTGTAACACTAAAGATCATTTTTTCTCTCCCCCCACAGCTCAGTAGGGACTGTGAATGTAGGACTGAACTTCCCACTAAACCAGGAGAAGGGAAGAAACTTTGTGAACAATTCCCCTGCCTATGTTCCCTGGCCCTTCCCTGGCACCTGAAAATGAAGGTGACTGGTGCAGCACAGCCATGGTACGTCTAGTGATTACATTTCTGCTAGGATGGCTCTATTTCTCCTCAGAACACAAAGGAATTGCTGTGACATAAATTGCTATGTACAACACTGGGGAACTTCTCCACACTGATCAATCTAAGGGCAATTTATGTGCAAGAACCATGAAATGAAGCTAAGTTACTCTGGCACCTAATAAGGGAGTGAGATGACATTTTTCTCTGATTGAAAGTCCACAACTCTTTAATTATAAAACATTGTGCCAAACCCATCTTAATTTCATGCATTTTTGGGTTGGCTATAATGGAGAATTAAACTTTTAGCTTGCTTTTTTATTCTGAGCCCCTTCCAAAGACTTTAACAATCAATCTGCCAGCACAAACACCACTCCTGCTCTCCTCTTTAAAAGCACAGGAGAAAACAGCCACACTTCTCTCTGATCAGTGGGGAGGGCTGATGTTACCACAAAGGAGAGTAAATGATTCAAATGGTTTGCTATATTATGTCTAAATCTGGGATGCTAACGGCACATAATTTGTTAATGTGCATTGATGCCATCATATATGTTGCTGCTTCTCTTCTCCTAAAAGTTTTTCAAATGTAGAAACTAGTGTGGCCCTTCAGAGGCATGTCCTACGTTATTCAGGTAATTTGCTGTTCTGCCAATTAACTTGGTATTTCCAGAAGTCCTTGCATAAATGGCTATGTAAACCCACCCCTCACAATCAGTTTTCTTACCCTACCCATGACAATGCCATTCAATGAATCTCCTCGCTCCTTTTGTCTGAAGAATGTCCGTCCCTAACGAGCTGTCAGCATCCCCCCAGCCATTTCACAGTGTGGACAGAGCTCTTTTGATGTACAACAGGAGACACTGAATGAATCAAAACAAGTGGGGAGTGGGACAATGACAGCAGGGAGATAGTTTGGAGGCCTAACTGAGGTGATACACTTCAGTCATCAGTGTGTTTTTTGACAAGAATCTTTTATATTTGCTATAAAAACATATTCTTTACTGCAGGTCAGATTGTACTTGAAGTGTGAAATAATGCAAATTAGGGATGGACCATTCATCTTTAATAATTTATCTCCTAATTTAAAAGCAAAAGTTTGGTATGCTCATTCCAGCATCTTGTCTTTCTTTTTTAAATTATTTTTCTTTTTTTATTAATTAAAGTATGCTTTCATAGTGCATAGTACTGGAGAGTACCTGGCCTCTCAACAGCAATATTGACTCAATTTTTATTCCCTTATAAAGGTGCTAACATTTCATCCAGAAGCAGTTTAGAAAGAAAGTAAATCTTCCACTGGATTTTTAGATTGGTTTACTTACGCAATTAAAAATAAATGAAAACATTTAGAGTCCAATTTGAAGTCTACTTTCAATAAAATGCCTAGGGATCCATACTGGCAACTTCTATTAATACTAATGGAAGTTATTAGGTATTTCTTCTCCAGGCGTTGACGGGAGAATTTTGTGCTCATTTGTAAAGCAAGTGGAAAGTGAATGATCCTCTTCTCTGTTATCCTCCTGGAAATGTGCAGGTGTGGTTATGAACATCATAAAGGAGATTTTAAAAATCTGTTTTCAGAGGGTTCTGTGGAAAGGTAGGAGAAGTTAGAAAATCAATGGATGTGGCAGTATACTAGATCAAAAAATTACCTTGTCTGATATTTGTGTTGTAGCCAGTGTCATCTTTGATAAATGACTCTTGTAAATTCATGGAAATGTTTTACCATCCCATCTGAGATAAAAAAGTTTAAGTGCTTCTGATGAACTTTCTAAATGCCAGCCAGCAGATGCACTTGGGGGCTATTAACTTTTGTACACTTCCAAATGTCAAAACATAAATACAAATGAAATATAGGAACGAAACTAGTAGAACTCCTGATGAGAGGAGCACCAGCCTCCACTGCCTGCTAAAGGAAGACATATGTCTGAAATATCATTAATCAGGGCTAGCTCAAATAAATTGTATAAGAAATGACAGAGGGATTTTTAAAGTAATTTTGTGTATTGTCTGCAGATTTAGAGGAATTATTTGTGTACAGTTGTTCAGCAAGTTCATTTGTTTACAGGTTTTCAAGCACTTGACTTGATTTTATTAACTTATAGACACAGAGATTTATAAATTTTATCAGATGAAATGTGCATACATGCTATGCTGTGTTGATCCTATGACCTGAATTCCCAGGTGATTCCAGCTGTATAATGTCCCTGTCCTGGATAGATCAATATTGCTGTAGGAAAGAATCAGGTGATGTGGGCATTTGCTCCTCCATAGATCAGTTCATGTTTTCAGAATCTGGTACATCAGACTTATACTTGAAATCTTTCTTCCTTACTTATACGTTTGGCTATGGATAAGGTATCTGCTAGAAAATATCTATAAATGCATATTAATTTTATGTAAAATGTCAGACCCATCTTTTAAACCCTCCGCTGTTCATTGGGGATTTACACTGGCCCTATGTTCACACTGTAGCTGAAGTCTTTAAGACTGATTTCCTGCAATGTACTAGAAGAGATAAAAATGAAGTATCGTGCTTACCCATAAAGTCCTCCAAGCTGACAAATTCAGAGCTGCAATTAATTCTTCTCATCCAGAAAGAATCAGCTTGCAGAGAAATAAAAGGACAGTTTGGTATGTTCTTAATCAATACAATAGCAAATTTCTCTCTTAAGGAGGAGCTAGAAGAAAGTGAAAGCAAATAACTTCTATGGAAATAAATTAGGATTTCAAAGACTCTGAGATAATTTGGAATAAACATGATAGTGTAATTGTTTAGACAGGTTGAAAAATGCAAACTGTTCTGCAACTTTAAGGTATGGAGACAAAAAAAGAAATAAAATCATTTTTAAATCACTTTTTTATACTTCCCAGCAGGAGACAGCACATGTATGATAGGGATCCTTCTGACAGAGTTATCACAGAAACAATTTGTCTTGATATCTTCTTTAATGGCCTCTCCCTATCTGGTTGGAAACATTCCATTTCTTTAATATTTTATACTTTTACAATGAATATTTGTATAACTTAATAAATATGGAAAACAGAGTCTATTTTTCTAAAGATTCTAATCTTTCTGTAAATGCCTTAGAGACTTTTTCCTTGCCTATTGGAACAACACTGAAAATGCCCATTCATATTGCAAACTTAGAGACTTTCTGTGAGCAAGAACTCTTAAAACAAAATTTTGTTTTGAAAAGTTTTCAGGATTTTCCATTTCAGAATCATAAAGAGCTTTCACTTCCCACCTAGCCAGCAATTAAGCAATAAAAGATTTAAAAAAATATATTTATTTTTGAATATACTGAGAGCTTAAAGCTCTGTAACCACTAGATGCTTCCCCTTTTCTATAGCTTTACTGATATTTGCATTTATTTGAATCTCATTTTAACTTTATAAATTGGGATGTTCACATGGTGGTACCACAACATGAGAGTGTCATGGTTAAAGATTTCTGTCAGGAAAGCTTGAGGATGAAATAGTATCATAGATTTGGTATAAGATGAAGCAATACAATTTTTTTAATAAAAATGAAACTTCTAGTGAGGCCAGAATACTTGGGTTTTGGTCATATATGAAAGATTTGTTTTTATTAAGAACATAAGCCATACACTGAGTCTAAAGTATATTGTGTGGGAAAGTCAAGCCCAAATCAATATAGCAGAGTAAACCTATTCAAAATTTCCTGCACACTGAAAGAAATGATGGCTGTGCAAACAGAGGTGAATGTACTTGGGATTCTCACAGGTAAAACATGAGGCAAATGCACATCTTTAGTTAAACATGGACACAAACCCCTAAATTGAAGAATTTTGTGCTCAGGCACAGTGAGTTCATTTAATTATTTATCTCATTTTCTGCTTATATGTTCTTTTTTTCAAGCTCCAACAATCCTTTCTCCTCAATACCTGGAATTCACTTGAATTTTATTAGTTTCACATGGGTTATATGGCAACACAAATGTGTCTTGTATTTGTTGCAAGGACTGATAGTATTGGTCTACATTCCAAGTAGGAAATGAGGCCCCCTGGCTACCTGGTACCTGACACATCCTTTGTGCCCTCTGCACTTCAGCAAGTTTTTTGTCATGATCTTGTAGAAACAAAGTATGGCTCAGCACAATAAATCAAAGCAAATCGGGAGCTGTAGCTCATCTTCACCGGATTGCAATGGCAATGAAAACCAAAGTGCTGCAGTGAAACTGCACTGCTGTGTCTGAATGCAGACTGCAAAGAAAATAAATGCCATGGAGAGGGTGGGTGTGTGCTGATAAATATTCTATTACCTAACTGTCTAGCCTTGTCTCTGACTCTGGACAGCAGCAGTCCTGAAACGCATAAGAACAAATACATAGAATGCATAGGGGCAAATAAACACCAGCCACTAGTAATTTGTACCGCAGGGATCTCCAGGTGCCTTTGTATTTCATTGTTCCTAGTGGATTTCTTCACTTTTTTTCTAATGGTTTTCTGAGCATGTGAAAATATTTCATGGACAACAACATCCTAGCTGAAAAAAGAAAAAAAAAATGGCATGTTCATTACATGAAGAAAAAGGGAGCAGTGTAATGCTGAAGCAGCAGGATTACTGCACTTAAAAATAACAGTGTTGCTTAAGCTGGGCTAGGTTAACATGAGTATTTACCTCTTTTGGGGATTTTCAGCTGTGTCTACTTCCTGGATCTTAAGCAGCAAATCCAATGTGAATCCTTCCTCTACTACAAGAAAAGAAATAAAAAGAAAATGCAGAGCCCAGTTTACACCCCGAACATGCATCAACCAAACAATTTAATATACAGTAATTTCACACTCATAAGCCCCACCTGGTTATAAGCAGCACTTCTGGGTAGCTGGGAAGACCACGGAATTTGTCCATAAATAAGCCGCATCAGGTGACCAGCCGCACTTTTTTTTTTTAAGCGAGGATCCATGTGCAACAAAGTAACGAGTTAGTAACAGAATCCAGTGATCTCGGGGTTTGTTATCAGATGTTCAATTTACAAACAGTTTTCACAGACTGGTGGAGCCTTTAAATGCAGCCCCAGGCGCCCTCCCCATGCCGTGGGCCCCGGCACTCTCGCCCCCAGCGCTGGCTGCCGCGGCTCCCCGCCTGCTCAGCAGCAACAGCGATGTCCCACGCTGCTCAAAAGCGGCGGCGGCTTGGTGGGCTGGCCATGCGAAAGCCAGCAAAGCAGTGGCTCGGATTCATGGGAAAGCTGGCAAGCGTCTGCTCGGCGGGCTCAGCTTCGCGCAAAGCCAGCAGCAGCTCCGTGGCAGCTCCCTCCTCGGCCGGCTTGCACTTCCAGGTTGGCATTTCGCCGGAATTTGTCCATAAATAAGCTGCATGGTGATTAGCCTCACTTCCGGGATTGGCTCGATTCTTCAGTGAAATAGGTGTGGCTTATCAGTGTGAAATTACTATAATTCTCTCTTTGATCTGAACACACTCCCTTCACATAACTGGAAAGTTTCATTACCATTGGACTAAAAAATAATGTTTCTTCTTGGCATAGTTGAAGTCTGCATAAAACACATCAACATTCAGCTAAGGCAGGCTCTGCAGCTCAGGTACATCCAATGAAGGATGCAAGCTGGGGACTATGACATGTTTCTTAATTTTCCTGTCTTGGAAAGCAAATAACACAGAGAAACCACAGTGTTAATAAAGGCTTCCATTAACAGAGGTGGGGCATCCTGGGTTAGCCCACAGACACTGTGGCTGAAGAAGAAAGCAGTGCAGTTGACAGCAGTAATTTCAGCAATTAGTCTGTTTCTGGAACAATTAATAGAGACAGATAGGGGCAACATTTGCAAAGTAAAAATTAGTAAGTTAAAGCTTTAGGAAAATTTGTGGAGGCAACTGAATAATGGGAGTGTTCATTTTGTACTACAAAGCTGCCAAGGGCTGCTCCTGGACCACAGACTGGGAAGAGCCAAGTGGCAGAGCTGGACACAGTGCAGCTGGGGATGAGGCTGTAGGGGCACAGCCCAGAGTGCCACTGATGGTGCCAGGTCCATGTGAGAGCCCCATGCCCAGCACCCACAGTGGCTGCTGTGCATGACTGCCTCATACCCAGCTGTCTTGCAGTGGCTGCAATACAGGATGTGACCAAAGGGAATGTATTCTATGACCATCTGCTGAAACCAGGTGGGGCAGTGATCCTTATCTTGGTGGGAAATATCCTCTGCTAATGGGCCATCCATTGAAACCAGGTGGGGCATTGTTCTTTACCTTTTCACAACCTGTCCTTCCTCCATGCAGTTATCTTCTGCTAATGGCCCATTGAGTCCCACTGTGTGACTGATAAAATTAATTCATCCCATTGGGAGATGCTCTAGCCGGGGGAAGAGCCAAGCCTAGGCACCAAGCCTACCTAGATAAAAACTGAGATTTGGAAAACCAAGGCAGCTCCTCTTCTTCACCGGATCCCAGAGGAAAACCAGACCTTTCCACATCATCGCTGGACCTTCGGAGGAAAACTGCACCTTTACAGAACCACTGCTGCTGCAACTGAACCACATCTGTCACTGCATGAGGATGCAGCCACCATTTAATGGGACTGCTACCAGCACCCAGATCACCAGGGTGTCAGGTTGTACTCTAACAGTGTTCTGGGTCTGTGTTTTTTTTTTTTTTTTTGTTTTGGTTTTTGTGGGGGTTTTTTTGTTTTGTTTTGTTTGGTTTGGTTTTTTTTTGTTTTGTTTTGTTTTGTTTTGGTTTTGTTTTTGTTTTGTTTTTTTTTTTGTTTTGTTTTGTTTTTGGTTTTGTTTTTTTTTAAATGCTGTATTTCTATTTTAATTTTTCCTAGTAAAGAACTGATTTTCCTATTCTCATATCTTTGCCTGAGTACCCCTTAATTTCAAAACTGTAATCATTCGGAGGGAGGAGGTTTTCATTTTCAATTTCAAGAGGCTCCTGCCTTTTTTAACAGACATTTGTCTTTCAAACCAAGACACCAATGCATTTTATTATTAATGGGATTCGCCAGTTGCCATGTTTTTGAAACCAATTGATTGGCTCCATATTTCCTTTTGTCCAAGAAGCAATCCTATGTTTAAATAAACCATATGTATCTACTATTGCTTGCAGAGGTAAACAGATATTTTTATATGTATAATGACTTACATATAGAGTTATATACAAAAATTAACGATATATGTAAGTAAATATTGTATTTATATTGCATATAAAATACATTTACATATTTATATATAACACCTATATTTGAACATATTTAAGCTAAATGTGTATCCTTAAATAGGTGAGTTATCAAACACAGTTTTAATAAGACCAAGTGAATGATTAGTTCCATTTTAATATTAATAGAAAGTATTTGGACAAAATCAGAAGGCTACTGTACTGCCCTCACCTACAAAGACTGCTGGAGAGACCCTCACACCTCTGGTGTGA
>VRYO01002253.1:10361235-10418384 GCA_009812075.1 Sialia sialis | reverse complement strand
GTATATATGTATGAGGTGTATCTATGGATAAATAATAATGCATATTTGTACACTTTTTACATGTATTTATATAGACAAATTTGAATAATTATACATCTAAAGCAATATATCTCCTTTAAATGATTGTTCTTACAAAGTCAAAGATGTTTCTCAATTAAGAAACCAAATTTTGTGTTTCTGCTGTCACAGTGCTTGAAGGTGATAGTAAGAAGTCATTTAGGTGCTCTGTATCTTAGTCCTTACTTTATAAATTGAGGACAAAGCTTTCCCTTGAACATGAAGATTACCAGCTTCAGAAGACTGGTATCTCTTACAAGGAATAAAGCATCCTCTAGATAAAAAGTACATAATCAATTGGGGCTTCTAGGGGCTGCAATAAAGAATAGCAGTACATAGTACTTTGGGAACAAATTGTATAAAAGAACAATTATAGCCTAATCTCTGTGTTGTAACAGTTCACATCTATCTATGCTCTGAGAGCAGAGAAAACTAAAAATCATTGTCTAAGGTGAGCAAAATCATCTGGGTTTGCTTTGTTCAAAAAGAAAAATAAACCCTACACTGATGAGGACACACTGGTAATTAGTTAGCAGAACTCAATTTCTTTAGAAAACAGAAAGGTGATAACATTTTTCTTGCATTGGTGCCCAGAAGTGTTGGTGAGGTGTGTGCATCAGAATACCTAAAGATGAAGATGGGCTGCAAGAGAGAATTGCTGTAGTGGGGAAACAAAAATGTGAAACAGGGTGAGGGAGTAAGACAGCCCATTAACTGGTGGAAGTTCTCATTCTAGTATAGACAGAATTCGTGGTGTCTCTTCATGCAGCCACCCACCAGCTGAACACGGCGACAGGTTTCCCACACCCTCACATCCCTTGACCAGTTGCATAACCCACAGGTACTAAGATAAGAGTACACAATCTCCTCAAGGCAGATGTAGCTTAAAAATACAATGAGGTGAAGTGTTCAACATCTCTGACATAAACTGGAATACAGAATTTGTGTGACTTGGGAAACTGGGCTCTGTTTACCTTTTAAATCTTCTCTAATTGGGGCTTAGATGATGAAGTTATCCAGACTGAGGAACTCAATGCTTTTTTTTTTCTTTTAGAATAGGAAGAACAAGAGCTGCTGGGGATCAGCTGTGAATGTACTATTGATTTCTCTCCTACTGTTACCATGAATGACAAATGCCTTGTAAGGCATTGTAATTTATCTGGAAACAAGAGCTTTTCCAACAAAGTGCAACAGCACCACCACAATGCTTCCAGCATGAGGGGAGGGTACATTCTGCCAGGGATTGCTTTTGGTTAACCATAATGGTGAAGTGATACAGAGATTTGTACTTTCCAGCCTTACCTGGACTAAATCCCTGGGTTTGCAGTCAGTAATATTGATCATGCTTTATGTATATCACCATCAGTGTGGAGCCAAGCCACAGATGAGCAGCATTTGTCTGCTGCGGCATGTGACAGTCACCCATGCAGCTCCAGGTGGCACCAAACAGGATGTGTTTGCTTGCCAATTCCCAGGAGATGGAAAAGCAGGCTGGAGACAGTCAAACCAAGTTTTATCTCTGCCTATCATCCAGCATCTTGAAGTATTTAAATTTGTAGATTTGGGGAAGGATGAGGTTGTGTTTTTTCCAAATAGTAAAAGATTTGATGGAATGGAAAATTAAGAACTTATTTCGTGACCTGCCCTAATTTTTCCACCTCTGGGAAAACAAAGGTATGGGTGTTCAATGGTTTTGGCACTGGTGGTTTTATAATTTCAAGGGAGTATGTCAAAACAAGAAATAAAGCCTTACTGTTGCAGTACATCTCAAAACCAGAAACTAATGTGCTTTTAGCTTTAAATACAGAGTTTTACATCAAATTTGTATGATGGCTCATCTACTCTGGTTGAATTTTAGCAGAAACTTTCCTCCTCTTAATATAGAATTTGATGCTTTTGCCTGTGTGATTGTACTAGACTGTTTGAAAAACATTCATCTTGCCCTTTTACCAGTACCAGATCAAATAAGGGCAGCAAGTAACCAGATATTGCTGCAAATGTGTCTGGTTGTGAATCTGCTTATTTTAGAGTACTTTAAAGAAAGACTTAGTAAAATAAAGTAATAGTAGAAATAGGAAACTGTAAACAATGCAGCATAGTATTTTTATTCTTAAGAGATTCAAATCTACTTTGAAAATGTGAAGTCTGAGCCTAAATAACAAATTATTTCTCTCTTCTACTTGAGAAAAAAGCACATCAAAATTTATTTTCTCTTGTCTTGCTACTTGTATATCAGCTGTGATATTAGGTCAGTGTTTAATAGGATGCATAGCAATGAAAGCATTTTCAATTCCCATCTGAATGTGTTAAAGAAATCAAAAGGTTACAGTACAGTGCCCTGGACCTCACTGTGCTTTAAATGTAACAGTAATTTTTACAGAGGAAATGATTCAGTAATCCCATTTACTGTTATATTTCTTAAGTTACAGAATAAAATACATTACAGCTAAAATCTAACCATTTCAGTAAATATAAAGCGAGTCTGTGTAATTATACACACTTAAGACACTTAACCTGCTTTGATCCTATAATTCTAACAGAATTTGGGGGCTCAGGGAATATTTCCATGAGGATGAAATAATTCTCATCAGAAGGAGCTGCTTTTGAATGGATCCCTGTGTATTTAGAGAAATTCCAGACAAAACCCTCTTTATGACAGCCCTGCAGGAACAAACCCAAGAAGCCTCTCCCTTCCATGTGGCGCTTCACTCTGTGCCCAAAGTGCCTATGCAGCAGTACCAAAACTTTTCAGATGTGGTGTGTTTTGGGTTTATAGTTTTCCCACAGGCTTTTGGCCATGATCTAAGTTCATTCTCTCCACTAACCATGTGGGCACTTGACTACCCCCTTCCACCAGACTGAGCTAAAAATGTTTCAGCAGAACAAAAGTTCTATATTCCTGTGTAAATTGCGCCCTTTTATTTTGTTCACAGTTCTGGTGGTTTTCAATGAATCAGCCCCTAACATTTTGCTCTTTCTGGAAGCCTCATCTTCCAGGTTAAAATTCTTTGCAGTTGCCACCATCCTAAAAGAGGACTTCAACACCTTCTTATCATAGGAAGCAGGTTTTGTTCTACCTGACCAACTGCAAACATATCAGTCATGTTGATGTCTGTGCCCTTCAAAGCACGCCTGAAATATGAGCAGCCCTCAGGAAATGCCTGTTACTCTCCTAAGAAACAGAAAATTGGACAATCCCTTTCCTAGTCTGGGTCATTACTTGAAATGAAGAGGAATGGCTCCAAGTTGTTATCAGCTGAATCCAAGACAGAGTCTGCAATTAGGAATCTTATGTTGCTTACTTATTTTGGGGATTCTGGAGGGTCATCACTCTTCTTTTTTTCCCCTCACTATGTCATTTCAAATTTCAAGAAAATAAATAGAAATTTTTCTTTCTAAGCATTTAGGTTATGCATTTAAATTTAATTTCTGATGCAGCTCTGCAAGCTATGGATTTGGGAAATGCTGGAGTTTCAGTTTAATCATCAGTGATTATCGTCCTGTAACTGGATCACCTGGAGCCATTAACTATGAATTAAAAATTCTTGGTTAAAATGCATGGGATCTATCTGTAAAAATGTACAGTGTGAAATAATTGTGGAAGGTATCTCATGTCCTATAGGTAGAATGGGATCAAACTGCTACAGGATGAATTTTGCACTGCCTACATTTGCATTGTAGCAAGCAGAAACTCTTTAGTTCTGCCCTCAAAAAGCTGCAAGCATAACAGCATTTTTCCTATGAGAATGATTAGGCAACCTGGACAAATGGAAAAATATATTTTTAAAGATCTTTCTTAGAAAATTTGTTTTCCCCATTGCATCAAAGAATGGCTCTACTTAGAAAGTCTGCAGTGCAGAAGAATGTGGGAGGAAGCTGAGTGTGAAAAAGAATTCTCCACCAGAAAGGAATGGCTTAGCAGAATTGATCAGAAGTTTTATGAGGGTTTGTTTCATTCATAGATTTTCTTGGGGTTTTTTTGGTTGTTTTTATTCGTCAAAACTGAAACCTTTACAAATTTGTGGAAAGTTAAGGTGATGGTGCATTTTACTCTCAAAATTCTACAGAATTAATTATTTCAGCAGTACTTCAAAAAAGCCCAAAAAATCACATTTTAAGATTAGAAAATAGATTTATTTTTACTCTAATGTAAAAAAAAAAAAAAAATCTGAATTATCAAAACATAAATATCTAGAAAACAATCTAGTGTTTTAACTCTTCTGCAGTCAATTCCCCTTCAGGGTTTGGCTAATACAAATGTGTGCAATTTTTAATTTTCATACCTTTTTGCAGTAATTATTTTCTAATATCTTGATTTTTTTTTCTTTAATGGGAAAGCTAATTCACACTCACATCTGCTAATTAACTCAGTTATTCTTACTCTTTGGAAATGAGTGATTGCCTCATGGATCTCAACTTTGTTATCTGTGCCAGAAAGAGTCAACTAATCCCATGAACCTACAAACCCCCAAAAAGCATTAGAGGATATTAAAATTCATTTATCACTATATTTTTATTAAAAATTCTGTGCCTTTCTTTTATGCAGGCTCATTCTCTATTGTATCACATGTGTATGAACTGCTGATGTCAGATAACATGCTGAGCTTTGGCCAAGCTAATCTCCTGTTTCCAAGAGGGATGTTGGAGTTAAAATTCTTAAGTTGGGATGTAAAGTTCTATTTTCCAAACCACAAGCATATTGCAAAAACTGAAATATTTCTAGGTACGAATAATATTTAAACCTGTTATCTTTTCTTATTCTATGACTGCAAATCTGTGCTCCAGAGTTAATGTGTACTCCAGCATATGTTGGAATTTACATGCCTGCAGCCCTGTTGCAAAAAAAAGCTCTGCTAATGAGTGGAGAAATGTTCCACCATTCGAAATATAATGTGTTTTAAAAATTACAATGCCAGAATCGTGCTAAGTGCACATGTTCTAACACTTCGTAACTGTCGTGAGTCACTTTTGAGTGGTTCACTGCAGAAATATATGTGTAATTTTCAGTAGATGGAAATACCACTGCCATGTTACATAAATTAAAAGTATTTCAGAATTCAGATCTAGGAGTAGGACATGCTGGCTTCCTATACATTTACTGATAGAATTTATGTTTTCCTGTAAAGCATATTGGAGCAATCAAGGAGGAGCTCTAAAATATTAGGTATTCTCCATCCAGAACTATGAAGTATTAGAGTAGCACAATAAAAAAAGTCTTAAATCACAGGGCACCAATGTAAAGATTGCAAATATTAACATTGCATACATGTTTTCCAGATTGTTTCTAATTATATCCTGGAAGTAATAAAATATGCTATTTACATTATGGTAATGGAAATTCTATATCAATGTTTCATGCTGATTAAATTTAGCTGGTTTTCTAAAGTATTTTTTCATGGAAAGTTTGAGTCTTTTTGCCAATAAAGTTTATTTTTGGAATAAAACACATTAAGCAAAAATTTCAGTGACATTTTTTCCTCAATTATTTATTGAAGCCATTTTCTTTAATTTTCTAATTACTACTTGTTACAAATTAAAATATTGAAGTAACTGTAAATACTCATTTGGTTGAACCAAAGTATATTCCTGTAAAATTGTTGTTACATAATATAACATCTTTTCATATATTTCCATACATTAAAATTTTATTTTCCTAATTGCTAGAAGTACTTTTTCTTAAAGTAAAGGGGAAAAAATATATGACAATAAAAGGCCTGGGGGACAAAATTTGCACTGTCCACAGATGCTTAAAGGCCTGCTTAGTCTCTTCAGCATGAACTGCATAACTGATGTATATTAGCTTTACTCCTCATATGGTAAATTATTCATAGGCTTAAGTATTTTCAGGACTGGGCCATGATTCTGGTAAATGGCATGAGTCTTTAAATACCTGGGGTTTGTTTCACTTTAATTTGATATGTAATGTCCATAAATACAGCTCTCATGTTTCTTTAACATATTATGGCACAGAGTTTTACCAGAATGTCTCTTTACATTCTTCATCTTGGAATTCATATTAAATTGGACTGAATAATGCAAACATACAGCCTTCTGTTGCAAACTGACTAAAAGTCTATCCAAATCTGCACTGTCTGATGCAATCAAAATTTCCTTGCTAAATCTGGTTCTCTCCCAAAGCTATTTATACATTTGCTAATGCCTCACTTTGTGTTACACCAGATAAGTCACTTTGCATTACAGTGGTGGAGTGCAACATGTCATAAATGCCATAAGCAGGTGTGACGTAGTGGAAAGCAGTAACTGGAACACGATATTCCAAAAACTTGTGCCAAAACACTCTGCAGTAAAATTCCTACCATTGTTTTTCTTCAATACTTACATATATTTAATATGCAGCAGCATCCTTTGAAAATTAATGCAGACCTCATTTTGATTGCTGATACAAAGATTGTCAGAAACAAGCAGCATTTCAAACCTGGAATACAGGGTGAAAGCTGTTAAAATATGTGAGTTCATGTAGGATGGATTAGCCATTTACTTCTACTGCCATAGGCCTGGTAGGAAACGTCTTGGATTTTACACTGCTTTACCTTATTTACCAACACAGACTGCAGAGTAGGCCTTGTGTGCTGGGGTAACAGGATTTCTTCTTGCACAGATAATAACTCTTAACACAATTTCCTATTGCAAACAAGTAGTATGTCAATGGGATCTTTTGTGTGTGCAGTGTGCTACACGGCAATGAAGCCCTCACAGATTTCTCTGCGCAGCCATGTGCATTGTCGCAGAATTGCAGATGAATTTCCATTTCCTCTCACTGTAATTACAGTAATTTCATTCCTATAAGGGGCACCCCTTTGACTAAAATTTTGATCGGAACCTGGAAGTGTGCCTTATAGTCCGGTGCGCCTTATAGTCATGAAATTACTGTTATTTAATTAAAAATTAAAATTAATTCACTTTGAAAAAAAAATTCTGGAACTCTTGGTATGGCCTGAAGCAGTGTAATTACCCACACTAATGATTGGGGGGCAGCTCAAACCCAGCAGGAAGATGAAACACACATCTCTCTAGCCCTTGGCTCCCTGGCCTTCCTTCACATCTGGCCATGAGTAGAGCCCCACACTGGTATGTTTGTGTCCATTATGAACAGGGTGGTTTGTGGTTTTCACAAGGAAAACAGTTCAAGGTTATTATGTAAGGACCATCCTGGATTTAGCAACAATCACATCAAAACAAGATTTATTTGCATAACATTCAGCATAAAGACATCTGTTTTTACACAAAAGGTTTTTCATAGTTATATAAAATGCATTAGTGTTGCTTTAAAGTTTTGTTCATATTGAATGGGACAATAGAAGAAATTTTAAAAGGGAGTTCTGCACTCTTCTGTGAAATGCAATTGTTTTTATCTTAAAACTGAACACCTGAAAGATCTGGTTTTGTTAGAATGGGAAACTTAAGGACTTTGTGTGGAAGATGTTAATTAGTGATAAGAAAGTAGGAGACTAGGGCAGAAATAGTAAATTAGTTTTGGCATAACTGATATTAGATATGTAATTGGATCAATTGAGTAACACAATGTGATTGACAAATGTGAGTAAAATGCAAGGTCATATCATTGTATTAATAAAATAAATTTAAAATTCTGAAAATTTGTACATTATTCATTTATTTTTGTCTGATTATGCTGATTATAACACCCCATTGAGACCATGAAAAACGTTTCTATTGCTTAGATGTGAAATGTTTTATTATTTTTTTTTTTTTTAAGATTTAAGGGGGAAAATTTTAGCAAAAATAGTTTTTGTACAACACAACTTTTAATATCCAATTGCAAAGGTATCTGATTTTTTTTCTTTCAGAAATGTTAGAGCTTTAGGAAAATTTAATGAGTCATAGGATTAAGAGTTACTTAAAATAAGGTGATACGATGTGACAATCAAGTAGTTCTCTTTGTATCACATTCTCTCTCAATAAACATTTTAGGTCTTTTGAGTAAGAGAAAGGAAAAGAAAACGAGAGACACAAAAAAGAAATGTTGCTGCATGGAGAAACTATTAATAAAGATAAAATATCATTACACAGGCTACAGGGAATATGTAATCCAATGGAGATAAAATAGCTCCTATATTTATCAGTATTCTCAAGTGTTTTAAATTTCTTAGCAAAGTCGTTGCTTATAAAAGGTGCAGGACTGACAGCACAAGAATTTGAAGTTCTTTGTCTGTCTCCTGGAAAAGTACTGAGTAGGCAGCAAAGTCCTGGTTCTCTTTTCCTTTAAAATTATTTGTCATTTGTGTCAGTGTCGAATTTACTGTGTGGTTTGCCTTTGATTGACAACAATAATTCACAGAGTATCTACCTTCCTGCGCTGTAGTCCCATTATATGTCAAATGAGCAAGGAAGGCAACATTAAAAATAAAAAAGTGCCTGGTTTCTGCAGATGTTTTGTGTCTTCCAGCACTGGACCAGTGAAGGAACCTGAAGAACTCACTGAGCAAGCACAAATGAGTTCTCCAGCCGTGGGCAGTGACAGAAACTGGCACTCGAGAGCAGTTCAGAGCCATGGACAGGGGTCCTGGGGCTGGGATGTCGGGAAGGCAGCATGGCAGGCAGGCTGCTGGAAGGCAGCAAAATGCTTCCCAGAACGGACTGGAAGTGGTGGCAGTAGTTAGAGATGCCATTTAGTCCTTGGAATCAATCCTCAGGATCCTACTGCACCAACAGCCTTGTCATGTGGACGTTTTCCTCCAAGGAAATGGGGTTGAAACTGCAAAGGGATCCCATAGATCAGGAGAGAGATGATAAAAGTCCTCCTGTGCCAGAAGTTTAATAGACATCCTAAATATTTCCACGATAGCTGCTGATCTCCTGGCAGCTGGTGCACGGAGCGCAGCCTGTGCCAGCTGGGCTGGGTGCAACAGACAGCTCCATCTCAGCATATATATATATATATGTATATATATATTTTTTACCCACTTCATGGTATTTTGTCTCAATTGCCAACATTTTTGGAGTACATGATTCATCCACCAGCATTCCTGCTCCTTTGTGTGGTGTGAAGAAAAGATTCACACTTCTGTTAATATTCTAATTTCACACTCCAGAGGCATGTTCTTGTCACTAGTGATGCCCTAAAGGTTAAAAGCAATTGTAAGGACTTGATGAGGTTTTGTTTCAAACCTGTAGAGAAGAATGCTAAATTCAGAAAAAATGGAGTAAAAAGCACTGGGCTGTGGGCTAGCCAGTGCCAGCAGCGATGGGCTGCAGTTGTCAACCAAACCCTATAGCTGCTTAGAGTGGAGCAGATGGCAAATTTCAATACATTCCACATTATGAGGAATGTGCTTTTTATTTTTTTTTTTAATGAGCTGCTAAAATCTGCAATGAAAAATGGCAATAAGAAAATAAATCATCTGTCTGGATTGTCTGTCACCAGAGGAACAGGAATGATTTGGCTGCACACTGAAGCAGTGCAGTAGTTGTTGCAAACTATTGATATTTTTTAATAGTTCAGAATGGACCACATGTCTTAAAAGTTCAACTAAGCTTGAACGAAATCCCAAGATGTAAACTATACTTAGGCAGAATTTTTTTGCCTCAGGGACTCTTCAACTTCAGCATGATGATTGCTCCTGCAGCCTCTGACACTATTCCATCTGCTCCATCTGTTGTCGTCCAGTTAACACTGGGGGAGGTTACAGCTGCGCTTTAGTCTGCTAAAAGTGCTTCCCTAACCTGATTATAAGACTACTCAGAGGCATATGCAGCAGAATGCTCCTTCTGCTTGTTCTGTATTAAGCATCAGGAAGGAAAAAAAAAGAAAAAAAAAAAAAAAAGAAGAAAGAAAAAAGGAAGAAAAAAAGAGAAAATACCTAGAAAAAACAAGCAAGCAAATAAACAAAACCAGATAATAGTTGCTCCCAGAACCTCTTTCCCTGTCAGGTGAATAACATGACACTGCCTGAAATCATAAAGCCTTCTCTGATTGCTGGGAGAGATATCATCTGAGATGGTAACCATTCTTTCTTTTCAGTTAGGAGCTTACAACCTCTAATTCTTCAACATTACTAACAAAAACCACTTCCACCCTGTGTTTATTTCTTGGGAAAGGGGCATAGAGAGGGAAAGTCTTACTCTAGTTTCTGCTTTTAATGCTCCATCCAGAATAGTCTAACAGAGGCATCCTGCCCCTCTCTCTGGTGTGACATCTCTCTGCTTTCTGTCACTGCTGACCCACTTCTGTAGACCTTTCTCCCTGAGCCATTGGGTGAGTCTGTGAGAAGATTGTCCAAATCAGTGCAAAAAACAAACTGGAAGTTCAGGGTTAACTGTGTGCTGAGACTGCTTATCCTCCAGACACAGAGACAACCAACCTCTTAAAAATATTACTCCTGGGTTTTGTAACAGACCCTAAAGCCTTTGGACCCCCATCTCTGTACCAAAGTGTCTGAACAATCACTGTGAGTAAATTTGTCATACAACCACAGTCTCACAGCCTATCAAACCAGTGCCACCCCATTCGCTGCAGAAACTTTTGAGTGGGGTTTTTCAAACAAATTCTCTGTAACCATTTGCTAATACTTCAATATTGCGATGTGCTTAAATGATCTTTACACAGCTGATCCTAAATACTTTAACAATATTGTGTACTTCTGTAAACTCTCTGGTATTCTAAGATAAACACTCAGCATGTTTTCTGAACCCACAGACAATGACTTATCTCCAGCCCTTTCTCTCACTTAGAGGCAATGTCCTTTCCGACTGATGTTTTTCTTTTCAGCTGCCAAAAGTAAAAGAAAACATAACAAAAATGCTTTGGTTTTGTCTCCCACATATATTCTAACATGCTTTTAAAGGGTCTGAAGGAGGTGAGTGGTCAAGTGAGGAGGGAAAAGGAGCTAATTGAAATATGGAGGTTTTAAGCCAAATTTTAATCTTACAACAATGACACTGGCTTAGTTGAAAGCATAAGAGCATACTTGAGTCTCTTCGTAACGTCATTGCAAAAAATTATTGCTAGAAAGGAAAAATTGCTCTTAGCTACTACAGGCTGTCATGGGTGTGATTATAGTGAATTAGAAAATATGTGAGGAAATATCTCTTTTATGCAAAAAATCACCTTGCAGAAATTTGGTGAGTGAGGGAGTGAATGAGTGAATGAGTGAAGGTTCTTGCAAAGGTGCATTGAGGACTTTTGCATGAGTCTGCAGTTTTGAGAGTGGATAACTGAGAGGGAGTAATCACAGATATGAGTACTTGTTAAGACTATCTTCATGATGCCAAAAGTTTAAGTGAGATGAAAATCAGTCCCTTTAGCTTCAAAGAATTTTGCTGAGCAGTTTTGGATCAGACCATATAGACTTATACCTTAATAAAAATCCAGATATGTTATCTAACTCTTCAGGAGGAAGCACAGATATGTGATAAAACCAGAGCTACAGTATTACAGGCTGCTAAATGCATTCCTTAAATCTGGAGGAGTTTAGTTCACAAGAAAAAAGCTTTGCATTCCAAGTAAATGAGATCCTGCAGCTCTGTAGGGAATCGCTTTTATTGGAAAGTCACATTCCTTGCCTCCCATGTAAATAAATCAAGGTACTTGAATTTGGTTATGGCCTTTGTCTAGTTTGAGGCCAACTTTGCCAGTCCAAGGTAATGCTGTGAAGGTTAGAAATAGCACAGTGGAATCAATATTTACATTAGTACATATATAACACAGGGGACACAGAGGGGTCTGAAGCTGGGGCTGAAGTGCACCTCATTATCTGTAGAGCATATTAATACAGTAAAAAATATATGCACTGCTAATGCTGTATTTGATTGGGAGTAAAATTCTCGTAGGTTATAAAATAGGCTACAAGCAAGCTAGGTGAAAAAACACCCTTCTTAGCTAAACTAAAAATGTACTAAAGGCAGTTTTTATTATTTCTTAATGATTTTCATTTTAACATGCAGTTACAAAAACATCACCTGCCCCCATTGAAAGGAATGGTGATGTTCCTGCTGTCCTTGGTATTTTCTCACTCCATTAAAAAATCCAGCTGGTAGCTTTCCAATCACTTTAGAAAACAAGGACTAATGTCTTTAAATTATTATTGTACATGGAAATATATTGTTCTTATTTACTGCTTGCAGTGCTTGGGTTCCACAATATAAAGTGCTGTACAAAGGCAGCAAAGTACACTCCCAAGTTTAAGATAAGCAGCAAAGTAGGGACTAGAATAGATTTTCTTTCTAGTCTTTCTCTTGAAACATGGAAGAAGATATCTAAACTCCCACAGATACTCTCCTTTATCAGTCCAGCTGTTTTACTATTTGCTTAATAGATGTGTCCTTGGTGACACCATGGGGAAATATATGATTTTGCCATATCTCCTTTTCCCAAAATATCCTAAATACTTTAGGGAAAATCATTAATAAAGTGACACTTTGAAGCTTCTGTATTACATTTATGTGAGGAACTTAGTTAATCTACTGTATCAAACTAGTTTATACACTAGAAAAGGTCATGCTTTTCATAGTCAGTTTCATTTTCCCTTCCAATCCTCCTGGCTATACATTGACATATAAATGTTTTACTTAAAGGAACACTTACAGAAGTTTATGTTACACTTCCCAGGAGCATGAGCTATCCTGTCAAATCATGAGTCATTTAAATTAGCCTTATAAACTCTAGGCATGAAGTCTAAATGAGTGCTCCAATCTTCATAGCCAGCAGAGGCTGACTCCAGTGAGGTGTGCAGAACTTTTATAGGAACTTGCACCTAGATCATACATATCTAAATATAAATTAGCATCATTCCACTAGCGTAGTGGAAAAGCTTGTGTCTGGTTTAAGAGCAAGAAGCCTTCTGTGAGATGACAGCAAACATTTCCTTTGAACCTAAGAAACACAGCCACCTGAGTTTTTGAAATCAGAAATTATTTCTCTGAGGAACCCTCAATAAGCAGCATTTCCCCACTCATAAGCACTGAGTCTGTGTGAAAGAACAAGAATTTTACTATGGAAATTAGAAAAACTACCTGAATTATAAGTATGTGTACTCTCTGGTAGCTTTGCCAGCAGCTTTCCATTCTGGTGATCAAGTAACAGGTAATTACAGGGAAAGCACCCTTACCTGTCATTTATTTCTTTTTTAGGGTTTGTCTACACTACCAGATAATTTAGTTCCTGAGTCCATGGCAGGCACTGGATCCTTGCTGTCTGCATTGTGTGGATGTTATTTGCATTTGGGATTTCTTTGGCAGTAAGCCAAGCAGAGCAAGTGACACAACATGCATTCTGTGTCAGGAACCCCATCACACCTTTACCCCCAATGGTCTTTAGAGACAGAAAGTCCTGCAGACTCCAGGACTTGCAAAACGTACCAGTGTAATAAAAAAAAAATCAGCTAAGTGCCTGCAACACAACTCAATCCATGTTCAAACTGAATTTCATCTAAAAAACCCCACAACAACTCTCAGAAAAAAATAAAATAAATCACTGTGTCTCAAGGCAATGTGGTTACTCCCTAGACAGCAATACCCCTAAGCCAACTTGCAAGGGACTAGCTCTGATCAGCAAAAGTGTTTTCAAGTCTTTACCAGCCAGCTTAGGGCTGTGGTTAACTCCTTGGGTGGGATGCATTTATCAGCAGGGATGCAACCTAAGGATATTAAACCCTTTATGCAATGTGCTGGTACTTTGTTTCCAGTGTCCTGAGGTGCAGATAGACAGATCTGTCCTCAATTCTTTGTACTGTTTTGCTCAATGGTGTTACTTTTACTGCTTGGCTACATCAAAAAGTGGAGGAGTTCAACAAGCAAATTTGAACTCATTCTACATTAAATTATCATTTTGGCAATCAAAATCCTTGAGCATACAGGACTTTTAGGCAGAGGTAATAAGGATGTGCTGCTTCTCAAAAGCAAACATAATTCTCACTTATTTCCCTTGTGATGCCTAATCAGTTGTGAATTTTACCCTACTCATGATAATTCCCAAAGTGTCTTGGAGATGATCAGGAAGAAAATTCCTCAAAACCAGATCTCTTTGGAAGCTATTCAAAATGTCTCACTCATACTGGGATGTGACAGAAAACACCTACTATAAGAGTTCTAAGAGGAGCTATGGTGATAAAAAACCAGATGAACAAGGTTTTTTTTCACTGAAAAGTTCTGTTTCAGAAACACTGGGATGTTGTAGAGATAAAACATTTAATTTCAATGACATTTCTAATAGAGTTTTAAATAGCATTAAGTTTTCTTTATTTTGGTTTCAACAGAATCCTAGAATGGTTTGGGTTGGAAGGGACCTTAAATCTCATCTCCTGCCATGGGCAGGGACATGTCCTACCTAGACCATTGCTCAAAGCCCCAGCCAACCTGGCCTTGAACACTTCCAGAGGTGGGGATCCACCAGTTCTCTAGGAAAACTGCTCTGGTGTTTCTTCATCCACTGAGTAAAAACATTTTTTGAAGTGCAGATGGCTTTAAAATAAATTTTCCAGAGAAAATAAACCTTACACCATCCCAATCCTATCAGTTTGATGCCAGTGCCTATTTTTAGTTGGCTTTCTTTTAATCATTATATTTTAATTCCACTGAAATGTCAATTATTTAAATTTTTTAAAGGTTGATTTTAAACTGTATCACTGCATGCTACATTTACAGTAAAAACATGAACCATTTCTACACCAACAAAATAAAATATTCTGATGCATAGAATTCTCTAAAATGAAATGTTTTCAAATTCTACTTCCTCATAAATTTAGAAATTGATGTAGTCTACTGAGTTTTAGGAGAAGTATGAAAATGTCAGACTCTTTCACTGGAAACAAATTGTTAACAATGATCTTAATAGGCAGAGAAAGCAGTTTGCTATCTGTCCACCCACTGGTGGGAGTCCATTGCCTGGCAGAGGGCACTGCTTCCCTGCCTCAGGGGGAAGAGAATTGACTTGCCTTGCTGAAGTCAGGGTTGTGCAATATACCAGTGTCCCAGTGCACATTCTTGTCACTCACCATGCATCTGTAGCCAGAAGTTTTAATATAGTGTAACTGAAGGGTACAGCACCTTCCTTGGCAACTATCTGGACTGGGAATGCTGAAGGGTGGTGAGCTTTCTATATAAATTGCAAGTCAGACATTATCCCTGTAACCATTGGGATGGGAAGAATTTAAGAAGCATAATCAAAGCAGTTAAATGATAGTGAGTTTTTGAAGGACATTCAGCTCTGTGCTGAGGCACCACATTATGCTTAAAATTGTCCCTTAGGTTTTATAAGCCACATAGACTGAACAGAAAAAAGGTAGCCAGGAGTAGAAACTTCTGGGATGGGAAACACAGGGAGATGGATGTTATTTTTGAGGTTTCTTTCAGTAATGGGAACTGTCATGACTCACCTCAGAAGAAGCTTAAGAGAAAAGACAGCCCTGTGTCCCCAGGCACCGTGGCACAGAACAACCCTCAGTACAGCAGGTAGGTGCACATCTGGTCAGGAGTGCTGTCCTTGTGCTCAAGGACACTGTAACTGCAACTCATTCAGTGTTTGAAGAGACTGATGAGCCATCAGGAACGCTGCACTACAGCTTCTCTTAACCAGTTTTAGGTAGAGAAGATATTTCTCAGTGCTATTATCCCATTAGCAAAAGATGCGGCTGCCTGAATTAAGGTGCAAAGGAGACCATGTGCCAAAGTCAGTAATAAGATTTTATTTAACAGTAAATGAGGGTAGAGAGCTAGATGGAAATAGACAAGAGGGACAGGGATGGGGAAGAAAGAGAGGGAGAGAGAAAGATGAGACAGAGGATGGTGACCGCCTGTGAATCCAGCAATGTTCTGCCAGTTCATCTTCACCCTGGGCTTCTCAGGATGGGGGTGGGGGCTGGAGTAATTCTTCTGCAGGTAACAGCTGTATGCAGCCCAGGTTCCAGTTATCCACAGGACACAGATGCCATTCCCCTAGCTTGGGGTGATATGTGCATGTATGAGCAGCTGCTTCCTTTCCCACAGTTTGTCACAGTGGGGATTGTTGTCTGGATTCCTTAGTTCAGTTGGTCAGAGCACAGAGCTGACAATGCCAAGGTTGTGGGTTTGGTCCTGTCTAGGTTTGAAAAGACAGGTGTCTGCTAAGAAAGGCAGGAGCCTCTGTTTGAAATTGAGAATGTAAACCCCCTCCCTCCAAATTATCATAATTTTGAAATTAAGGGGCTCTCAGGCAAAGATATGGGAAATAGGAATAATAGTTCTTTACTAGAAAAATTAAAATAGAAATAGAGTGCTACAAAGAACAAACCCAAAATGCTGACAGAGTCAGAGTACAAACTGACACCCCATCAGTCAGGGTGCTGGTAGCAGTCCCAGTAAATGGTGGCTGCATTCTCCTGCGGTGACAGATGTGGTTCAGTTGAATCAGTGCTCCTGTAGAAGGGTGCAGTTTCCCTCTGAAGGTTCAGTGATGATGTGGAAAGGTCTGGTTTTCCTCTAGAAAGGGACTGCCTTGGTGTTCCAAGTCTCAGTTTTCATCTAGGTAGGAAAGGCTTGACTCCTCCCCCTGGCTGGAGCATCTCCCAATGGGATGAAGTAATTTTATCAGTCACACAGTGGAACTCAATGGCCCATTAATAGAAGATATCTCCCTGGAGGAAGGATGGGTTGTGAAAAGATAAAGGACGACTGCCCACCTGGTTTTAACAGATGATGATAGAATAGATACTCTTGGTCACATCCTGTATTGCAACCCAAGACAGGACCCCATATGGACCATTCATTTAAGAGTTAGACTTGGTGATACTTGTAGGTCCCTTCCAACTCAAAATATTCTGTGATTCTGTGATTAGCCAGGCTCTGCTTTGAGACAGCTGTATTTTTAAAGTCCTTACACTTAGTTCTTGTGATGAACCTTTATATGTTGCTACTAAGTGTAGGAAAATATCTGCTTGGCTTCACCTCAGAGGAGGCAGCATTCCAGGTGGTCCCTGTGGCACACTGAGTCTGATGGCTTGTAAAGTGCTCTAGAATTTCTTCAGAGGAAAAATGGATATTTAAGTGGAAAGTAGTGATTATTTCTCCCATCTTTCCTTTTCTACCTAATGTAAACCTTCTGAAATAAAAGTAATTTCATAAATTTGGATTAAAATAACATCTTGGCTTCTAAAATGTTTCTCCTGCTAGTTAGTCACTTCAGGCAGTAGGGGAAAAAAGGAGTTCTAGTCTCTCAAAAGAAAGTGCACTTGCTTCACAATTCTTATTGCTCCAGCCTGAAAGAATCCTAGTAATCTTAAAATAAAGCACATTGGGGATCCATAAACCTTCAAAGTATGTAATATATTTCAGAAATACTGTTCATAAGCTCTGTTTTTTTGAAAAGCAATATTTGTAAGCACAAGATCATTCTGCACATAGCTCCTAATTCCCTCTAGCACTAACAACAAAATTCAAAGGAAGAATCTAAAAACCTGCACAAACAGCAGCCTAGGATTGATCTCTGCCATGAATTCAGGAGAACAGAAATATTGCAATTCCTTTTCCTTCTATTCCTGCAGCTCAGTGATCCAATTTATGTAAACTATTTTAAGATGACCAGCAGAGGAAGATTTTCTTCGGATTTTTGAGAAAATTCATAGCAGAATGCAGTAACAACTGTGTAGATACAAGCCATGGCTATGTTTTAAAAGTGCATGAGCTATAAAGAAGACTGTAAATTTTGCCTACTGGTTATATCATGGGAAAAGGCTGGAAAATTGAAAACACTTCATTGTGAGTTTATTCTGTAGAAATATTCCTTTGCTGGGCAGTGAGGCTTCTCCTATGCTTTGAGATCCACAGAGATTTAGAGATCTCCTGTGCTTTGAGATCTCTATAAATACAAAGCCTCTTCTGCTGCGCTCATTTTTAAATAAGATCCTGATGATTTCTGCCTCATGTGCTGTACCACAGCAGAATGTACTAAAGAGCTTCAGGAAGAGGCCAGTCCTTGCTTGACCTCAGTGTGATGGTTTTATTCTCTCCTGCTTTGTCCTTTGAAATGTGGCATGTTGTGGCACGGCCCAAGAAAGGCACGGCGTGCTCCCTCAGGGCTCCTCTTGGTGAACCTGCCTGGGTGGGAGACGATGCTGAGAAAATTTCACTTTCATAGGGAAGTTTTGTGGAAGCAAAGAGAGAACAGAGATCTCCAGTTGGAGGGGTCAAACCACACCTTTGAATTCTGCAGCAGGAATACCCTGGCATGTGTAGGACCAGTATTGGCCATCATGATGTGATGCTTTTTCTGCAGAGCAGTGAGCAGGTTCCAGACTGGATCAGGACCACAGGCTGCCTGCACACCATGGCAGCTCCTGCACACTCCACACTGCAGTGGATGCTGTCTGCTTAAGGATGTAATCCTGTTGCTATTAATTTCCAGCACTGCTGCTGAATCCAGTACTGAGTTTTGAACTGTGATGGAAATAGCCATCACAAAAATGTACTCATTTTTTTCTGGAATTTAATCAGCTCAGTCATAATTACAGTACATCTGTTGTTACTAGATTATTTGTTAACTCACATGCCTGCACACTCTCTGATAGAGTAAGGACATGCTGGCATTTCTCTGAGATGTTGACAGAGGGACAATGTGTACAGGCTGAGGCATCCTAACTACATTGTTGTTTTAACTCCCTGCATTATCATCAAGGATTGAGAAGAGAGGAGGTCAAACCCACAGGTTATTCAGCCTTATGGCTGCTCTGATTTAGAATGTTCTTTTAATGCTTCATTGCAGAAACAAAAGGAAATTCCTGCAATAGTGTTGAACTGGCCACGGTGTATCATTTTGTCTGCTCAAAATACTGATTTAATTCAAGATGTTAGATGTGGATTGCTTGCTGATGAATTTTATTCCTATATAGCTCATCCTAAGGCTTCTGCTCTGTGTTTCATTTCAGTGAGTAGGCAGATTACCTTTTATTATTTACTCTAAATCATAGTTTTCTACTATCAGATGCTAGTATGGCTGGCTTGTTCTGTGTTTTACACAAATACTGAAACAATTCAGCATGGAAATTCAATCAAAGTATAATTTCACTGAGAAAAATTCTCTAATGTTATACTCAGCTTGTATTATTCAGTTATTTTATTATATACTATAAATATACAACCACCAACAGATCAGTAAGAGTATCTTGGGAAACCCTTAGATATTCTAATTCTGAATGCCTGTAAGATAGTACCTGGCTTTCTATGTTAGGCTTCTGAAAGCAAACAATAGTCAATTCTAGCAAAACAAAAATTGTTTGAGACAAAATGCCAAGTACCGCAATTTGTTGTAAATGTTCCCTGCAAGTAATTTCTGTATAGTACTTTCAGTCAGGAACCTGAGGAGGCCAATTTAGACCCAACTGAATGCTAAAGGAGTGAATAGAAAATTGCAAACCTCTCATTAATCTGCCGTGCTTGCTTTCCCACTGAAACCATCTTCCAGATTCTGCATATGCTCATAACTTAAAATAGATCTGGAAAGGCTAAAATACTACAAGTCCAGTGATGAATGTGTACCCAGGTGTGCTCAGATCATCTGAACTTCTCTGTTTACAAAGAAGTCAGCAGCATTCTTTAACAAAATATAAATCAAAAAAATACAAGTTCTGCCTTTCCCCTTGATAACTCTAAAAAGACAAAGCCTGTTTTGTACGACACCATAATCATGAGCTTATTATTTATGGAAAATAAATGCTTGGCACTGATCCCTTTCCAAGGTGATAAAGGGTAAAGCTACTTAAGAGATTGATCTACTACACAGAAAATCAGCTCTTGCCTGCATGCCAGGAGAAGTTCTGTTAGCAAAACTCTGCACATCCTAGCTGGAGGCAATGTTTCAGAATTAAACCTGCATAAATAATAGAAGATTCATTGTGGAATTAACCAGAATGTGCTGCTTGACCTCAGAATAAAGTAGGAAATGCTTCATTTATGGGTTGTAAAGCCTTTAATATAAAACTTTTTTTTCTAATTTATGATAATCTAAAATTGAAAAAATATGTTTAAAAAAGTCAATCATTTCATAAATATAAAAATCTTTTTTACATGAAAATTCATTTTGACTTTTTCATTTTCTGTTATTTAAACACTCCCTATCTACTGAAGTATTCAAAATAGTATTTCTGCTAGATGCATTATTTGATGGAAGAAATATATTGTCATCTACCCTGATTCATTGCTGGCAAAAAGCTTACACGGGCAGAGGAAAAAAGGAAATCACAGTGGGATTTTTCTTCTGCGTAGCTTTCAAGGATCTGAGGTTGCTTGAAGTGGCCAAGTTCACCTGGGTTATGGCTGGGTGGCAGAGAGCTTGTCCTGACTCTCAGAGCTGTGACTTTATCCTGCTTCCAGACATTTCCATGGAGAACCCTTAGCTGCCAGTGGCTGAGTCCAGCACAGACAATTCACGTGGGAGCTGCAGAGAGGCTGATAACCTGTCAGAGAAGCAGCATTTTAATCCACTTCTGCTTAAATCTAACTGTAAGAATGAAAGAACTGGTCATAATCTTTTCCAGCTGTGGAACCTGCTGGTGGTATCACTCCCATTATTTCTCGTGTGATTTTGTTGCTTTCCTGAATTATAGTTTGTAAGCTTCAGTTAAAAGAAAAGCAACAAAAAAAATGGTCAGAACAGTCTGATTTTTCAGCCTGATTTTTCCTGAGACTACATTTTTTGTGCTAGTATATCTTTAATTTGAAATTTGTTGATGTTCTGCCATATTCAGCTTTACTGTTTTTCACAGCCTAATGAATTAGGCTTTGACACACATCCTGATAACTGTCCAACACATCATCTTGCCTCTTCATATCCCATTACTCCTAATTACTGTTTTGTGCATCAAATACTCAACATCTCTGTGATTAATAGGGCAATTAATATTACACATTACTGCCAACACTTTTTTTAAACTTTTTGTCTCTGTATATATCTGAAAGCATTTCTATTGCTGTGTGTCAAGGCACTGCATGAGCATTTGCACTACTAAACACCAACAGAAAGGACAAGGAAATGGTAATTCAACATAACAACATCGAGTTCTCTGCCAACCTGTTGCAGGACTTCAGACTTTCCTAATAGCACACAATCCATAACAAACTTTACACCTGCATTCATACCTGAGCTTAAGCAATTAGGTGTGAGTGTAAAGTGTGATACAGCAGTCTGGCCTTTGAAGTTCATTGAAACCAGCTGAGTTCTCTAATACAAAACAGCTGAGCATTTGTTCATGCCCTGTGTTACAGAGGAAAATAATAAATTTTTTATGGAGACTAATTAAGTTCCCAGGACACTCTTGAAATTGCTTAATGTTTAATAAGATTAGCATTTTGTTTATTGAAAATTTATATCAATATTTGCCCTAATTATATTTAACTGTTATTAAATAACCTTTGAACAATTATTTGTACAGCTAGTAGGTAGAGTTCTTTTAATAACCTGGGAAGGAGCAAGGTATGGAGCTTTGTACATTATTGCTCCCATAGCAGAGACATGTTGTAAAAAAGTGCAGTTTATTGCTGCAAGAAATCTTGTTGGCCAAATGTAGAATGCAGTTTTCATTAAAGCCAGAAATGAAACTTCTAACACCAGGTCCTGGGTAGCATCCTCTGTGAATTGGTATTGATCTTGGATACCCCACGACTGTCTGTGTCTCTGGAAAGGCTGAAATGTTCAGGCCTTTTTCAGTTACCAGGCTCTAAATCTAAATCTGCCATGAGAGAAAAGTGGGAGCAGCATGTGGAGGCAGGGATGATACCAGACCTTGAGACAGGGGTTCCTCTGGCCAGCAGGACCTTGCTGCTTTTCCAGCTGAACTGTGGACCCAAAACAATGAATATGGATGGTAATTCTGTTTTTTATAACTGCTCCTTGTAATCCTCAGTAATCATTTATAGAGATCCTTGGTATGGAGACCATAGTTAAAACAAACAAACAAACCATGGAACGAAACCAAAAAACCCACACTAACAAAGTCCTAAGACTGATGCAGACAGCTGTTGAAAGCAAGTTGTTTTGGACTGGGACTAGAAATGCAGAGCTGCAAACCACACAACCCTGCCTTGGAGACAGACATCATCCCAGACACTGGGATACTGAACCCCCTTAGAAGGGTCCTGAAGTCCTGCTTGACCTCCAGCTCTCCATCCTCCCCATCTCACACTCACAGAATGCTCCAGGGGCAAGAGGAACATGCTTTCCCAAGGCCAGTGTGTCATCAAGGGTACACTGCTGTCAGTATTGGAAAACCAAATTACAGATGTGACAAATGGGCAAAGTCAAATCCTTGTTGTCCAAAGAGATCTGGAAAGGAGGGAGGGTGCCCCTCTGTCACTGCCAAAGCAGAGCATTCCGTGGCAGAGGATGGAGGAGTAAATCACAAACTCTCAAGAACAGCTCCTGTTATCTGCATTTGCTGCATCTGGTACCTCAGGGTCCTGCTCAGGGGCTGCAGCAGCTCAGTGCTAATGCAGAAATGATGAAGTGCAGACAAGGTTGGATAAGCAGAAGTCGTTTGGGATGGTGGGAGCGCACTCAGCTTATGCCTGAAAGCAGGTTTGATGACAGGCTGTGATGGAATGCTCATCAGCATATTTGTTTCTGTAATATTTGCAAAAGGCATCCAACACGTTTCTTCTTTATTGACTTGTCATTTCCAGCATCCAAGGCAAATTGAGAATGGTTATATCAATAAAAACTGAGCTCAGCATATTATGACACATTCACTGAATTTCTACATAGTAATTAACAGATATCTTTTGGTAATAGATCTTATACATTTTAACATCCTTGGCTACTGTCCATCATTGGCCTATATATTTCTTTAATATGAGACTATCTGAATTTGCCAGTTAGATATTTTTTCTGTATTTGCACAGGTTATGTCTACTCCTAAAATAATAGGAGCAGGGTTCCCCATGGTGTGATGTTTGTCTGTGACAAAAAATCAGAAATATGTTTGCACTTACATATTTAAGCAACTCAGAATAAAACAAAACTCCCAATGGTAATTTGAGTAACAGTGACAAGGTGGCTGATTGATACATAAATTAATTATGTGAACCTAGCTGAGGTATGTCAATTAACAGCTCATCATTTAAACTTTAAAAATGTAAATCTTCTTACTTTCTCTAATCAGTTATATAAGGGACATAGAGATGAAATTCTGCATGAATGGTCATGAATAATAGCAAAAACTATATTCCAATTAAAAAGTCAGTAACCAAATGAATCTGACAGATACCAATCAAGCAGTGGTAACTCTTTTCTAGCAATTTTGTTCCTCAATGGTCTTCAGGCATGTTAAATTTACATTAAATCCATGCAAGTCATAAAGAATTGGGTGGAATAAATTAGGAAAAACCAATAAAAAGTTAATAAAATAATTAATTCTGAAGGCTGAACAAAACAGCAGTTATGCACCTGTGTGCTTCTGACAGCATGTCTACAAGGAGCTACTATTGCAAAACACAGTTAGAATTATACATTAGAACATGATTATTATTTTGCATTATCTTCCTGGCTTCCACTGAAGCTCAGAGCTGTAAGCAGAAACAGAGAGGAGACAAGTGCATCTGAGCCCTGCTTATAATTTGGTCAGTACTGCTAGAACTTCTCTGGAAGCAGAGTGGGGTGGTCACAGTGAGGGAGAGATGAAAGGGACAGTACCCATCAGAAAGACCACATTAAAATGGAATTTATCCTGGTATCCTCTGTCTGCAATGCTGATGTACCACACACTGAAACACTGCCATGCACAGGTACACTTGGCTGAATTGGCAGGGATTCAAGGACTCCAAGGCTGACTTAAAAGAAAGTTGAGTAAATTATGAAGTTCAGAGTTTAAACATTTTCTATTTTCTTTCTCTTTTGTTGTTTCTTTGGGATTTTTTATTTTTTTTTTTACTCTGGTTTATTTTAATATTTTGTTTCTTTTAAAAATAAATGTGATCTTTTTTTGGCTACTGGATTTAGAGTTTTATGATCTCAGAATTCTTTGAAGTTATGCGAAAAATGATATCAAGTTAAACTTTTCTCCCCATGATGAGTAACTATACTATGAAATCTCTTGTGGTTTTGGTTGGTTTTTTTTTTCACTGAATTAGTATTGTAATGGGGTGCAGGGAAAAAGCAAAGAGAATAATTTTGAAGTTCTCTCTGTGTCTGAAGCATTTTGAAAGTCAGGTATGAGCAGACCAATGAAGTGTATCTTCTCCAATGCCTGTGCTTCTTCCTGCCAGAGTGCTTGATAAAGCACCAATAAACTTAATTGCCTTTGCATAGCACTGACACAAAGAACAAAGATTATGTGCCCAAGTATGGCTCCCATTTTGCAGCGAGTTACTTATGCATTCTTCTTCATTCTGTATTCTGTATAATCAAGAGCTGCATCTTGGAATTCACAGCATCTCTCCTCTCTGTGCTGAACATCTATGAGATTTATTACTATTTTTATAGATATGGTAAGTAAATATAAACTGGGAAAGTGTCATAAAGTATAAAATTCATCAAGAGAAGCTGATTAAGGAGAATTGTTATATAAGCCATATATATTTTTTTCACTTAAACTTCATCTTTGCTAAAAGAAAAACGAAAAGTTAAAGCCTTTTATTAGAAAAGGGTTCATATGAGAAAGGTATGACACAGGAAATGGTGGCAGAAGGAATTGTGCACACCAATGGAAACATATAATTTGAAAAGCCTTTACATCCTACCATTGTGCCCTAGAAAAGGGAGTATTTCAAAAAGTTATTTCATTTGACCTACTATGTTATGAATAACACTTTTACTGTAGTCAAAATCTGTGACCAGGCTCATTGGAAGTGATCACTTTCATGGTGTCATAGAATGGATTGGATTGGAAAGCACCTTAAGGATCCTCTTGCTCCAACCCCCTTCAGTTTTCTCAAAGCTCTATCCAATTGGACTTGAACACTTCCAGGGCTGGGGAATCCACAACTCCTCTGGGCAACCTGTTCTGAGGTTTCAGCAGCCAGGAAACTAAACTTCATTGATCTACTTCAACTTTATACAGCTCTTTGCTCGGTCATCCCATAACATCCCAGGAGCTGATGGATGCAGCAGACCTGCACACCATGTAGGGAATGATGGAGACTTTCAGAAGGTAGAATGGGAGATGCTTTTTAAGGTATCAGGCTTTGTGGCCAGGGCCAAAGGGAGCCCGTAGATAGATTTTTCAATTGTGTTTATCCACCAGGTTTCTTATTGCAAATACCAGCCTTCAGTAATTAACAGTTCGAGGGGGAAATGTTGCTCCTGGAGCTGCTTCATTTGCAGTGCTGAATTTGAATGCAGTGCCTGTTTCATGCCTTCACCTGCCACATATGGGGACTGAGGAAGGGTGGCTGTCCCCCAAAATGAAGAGCAGGGTTCAGGGTAGGAAAATTCACATAGCACATTCCTGTTCCCTGAGCTTTGGTGATCTGAGCTGGCACAGAGCATGTCTGCCTTTGCAGTCAGCTGCAATAGAGCTAATTCCTGTGTCCCCAGAAAGAGTTTGTGCTTCTGCAGTGAGCTGGTAAGCTATGGCTGCCACGGACACTGGGTTTGCTGCATTAAGAGCTACACACTCAGCTGTGAAAGTAACCTAATTGCTGTTGAACAGAAGCGTTAAATACACAGTGAGCTCATTTCCTGCAGAGGCGAATAATTGCTATGTGCAATTTTACACTTAGAGGGTCAGATTTTGCTGTGCTAAAATCATACAGTTCAAAAGCAATTGGCTTTCTTCTAAAACAGAGCAATTTGGTTCTGGTGTGGGATAACAATCAGCAACACTTCACTGCAGCACTGACTCAACTGCAGTATTCCTCGGGTTCTGGTCAGTATAAATCTACAGCTCAGGGCTTGGTCCAAAGCCATGTTTCTGTCACTGCTTCCAATAGGCTCTAACTCAGGACCTAAAAAAGAAACCCGTTGTGAAAAACCAGAGAGCTGAGCGTATGTCCTATACAATTCAGCTGACTATTCCCATGCTCAGCAGCTGATAGTTTAGGGCTGCAGTATTGATTTGTGTTACTGTACTTTATAGCTAGTATGTTACAAGATTAATTTTGTGCTACTCAGCATCTGCTTTCTCCTTGTGAAGTTTTATAAAGAATTTTGCTGACTATAAAGAATTGACTTTTTCTTTTTTTTTTTTCAAACCAGCTGAACACATTCTTTATACCCTGCCCTTCCAAAGCATAGCATGACAGATACAGTTAAGATGATTATACTATATACTTACATGTTCTTCTGTGAACAGCTGAAGTCTTATTAGTACAGCTCAGCATCCTTATTCAGTCTTCTCTCACTTACTTCCAGCCAACATTAGATAGATTATTATTCTGCCAGGGTAGCCTATGTTTTGGTTCCTGTCCAAAAAATGTTATAAATCTATATGCTTTTATAGATGAGTATTATTTTCTTCTGGCATTTAATTTTGCTTTTAAATAGGAAATGACAGGGACTGGCTATAGCAAAAAGGGTAGCTATTCAGTTCAATAAATAAATGTATAAGTAGATCAAAAATAAAAAATGTTAGGTATTACCATGACTAAAATTTCAGATTTCAGGTGGAATTTGTTCATTTAGGTGTCTATAAATATCAGTGACATGATATTCTATACTGACATCTAATACCTTTGCACCAGATCAATACAGGCAGGATTTTGAGCACCTGTGATTTGGCTGTGCCTCCCTTCGGGGGTCATTTAGGAGCAGGCAGTGTGTGATGGATGGCAGGCAATCAAATGGGTTTTTACACAGCTTAACACAGCCACTGCAATGCGCAGGGCTAATTTCAGGGAAGAATGGGAGAAATAAGTTGCACCATTTCAAGTCCTGACATAAATCCTTTTCCTCTGCTTCAAAGGAAAGGAGCTCTGACCCCATTTGTTTCTGGACTGAGCAGTTTTGTGCTGGCTTTGAGTGAGACTGTGCTTCATTGCACCTTGCTTTGTAGGCTTTTGTGCCTGCACTATGCAGCAAGACATAAACCTCATCCTCAAGATTAGTGGCTGAATTAAAAGCAATGGAGATGTGAAAAGTACATGCTCAGTCAAAGTGAGAAGGGGGAAATGAAAGCATGGATTCTTCTTAAAGGTTAACCCAGGCTGTGTCTCAGAAGCAGGGGCAATGACAGATGCTTTTTAATGAATCCTAAATATATTGCTCATGAAGGTTCTTACAGAGGTGTTTCATCTATCTTGCTCCAGATTTGTTCTTACTGAGTTTTATGGCAGCAAAAATTTGTTTCTTTTCTTTGGAAAGCGTGGTGGTAGGCCTGAAAGAAGGGCAGAATTATGGTGCTAAAGATTACAAAGCCTAAATCAGATCATTTCTGAATATGGACTCTCACACCTGAGGTTTCTGCAGTAGAAGATACAGACTTAAGCCCAGTGAAGTTCTGTCCTTTTTATCTGGGAGCACGCCCAAAGGCTAGCACAGAATGGCAAATTTTTTGGTGAGTTTTCTGTAGAAATCTGGAAGCATGCAAGTTTTAGGCCAGTGAAAACAGATTAACTACAGTAATTTCACACCTATAAGGTGCACTGAACTATAAGGCGCACTTTTTTTTTTGCAGGATCCGCATGCAACAAAGTAACGAATTAGTAACGAATTAGAAATCGGATGATTGCAGGGTTTACTGGCAGATGCAGGCTCGGCTCAGCTCAGGGCTGCTTGGGCTCACACTTCTGAGTTGGCAAATCTCTGAATTTCATCCACATATGAGGCGCACCGGTGTATAAGGCGCACGTCCGGGTTTCGATCAAAATTTTAGTCAAAAGGGTGCGCCGTATAGGCGTGAAATTACTGTACTATCCTCCATCCAAAATCCACGTCCTTCTCATAGCACAGGCTGTACACCATGACACAGAGAACAATTCAATAAAGTTAGCAGTGTGTGAACAAAATTTTCAGGGTTCTTGTCTCCAATAACTGTAATGTACATGTAAAGTAATTCTTCAACCCTAGACACCATGAATAAAAAAAGGTCAAGAAACCTTGGCAAAGCATCTATGGCAATGTGCTATTATCTGGGTAAAGGCTGCTGTAAATCACTTTGTATGGCACATGCTCACAAGCAGAAATGGTTTAAAATCAGTAAGAATAAACTTGGGAAAACTGACTGCAAACAACCAGCAGATGGTGGTAAATCTTGAGAGATAAGTACAATATGTTTATTGCTGCACCATAAATGAACATGGTTCTGTGGATGTAAATAGGTTATAAATCTGATTCTGCCCTCAGTTAACAGGGCCTTTAGTGCTGACCAGAGATAGAGCCACTATAGCTGTGGATTTCTCCCTCAGAGATAATCTCTATCCAGGCTGCCATCCTCAACAACTCCACAACAGAAAGAAAACCAGTTTAATTCTCCTAGAGCATTTTTCCAAATTTTCTTCAGTGCTATCTTCTTGCAGCACCTTAATTTTCCAAATAATAAAGGCAAATAAATTCACTCTATCTCACCTTAGATGTCAGAAACTCAGCGTGAGCATGTCTCCATGGGTTCCAGGATATGACCCTGCAGAGGGCAATTCACCTGACAAATGTAACTGAACAGACCCTTTTGTGCTCAATATAGGTCAGACTTGAGTTCAGACAAAACTTCTAAATTAAGGTTTCTGTCACACAGTGGTTTACATGTGAACTGGCTATGTCAGGTCCACTGCTAGTCCTCAGAAGTGTATTCAGTGCAGCCAGTGGAGCCACAAGCCAAGCTCAGTTCAGCTCACCCCAAAAGAGACATGGCCTGATAAGACACCCAAAATGGGAACCTGACATTTAAGACATGGAATTTATGGCAAACATACGTTCTTTTGGAGGGGCAGTAAGAAATCATGTGGAATAACCTCAGGCACCTCAAACAGCAGAAGATCCTAATGTTTAGACAACTGAATTGTACCCTTTTATGTAGATCATTTCACATGAACATTAACTGAATCCAATCCCTAATTGCTTGTGTTAGGACAAATCAATACCACCTGCCATATTACCTTCTACAGTAGAGATCTTGAAAAAATATGAGGGGTTTTTTTGTGGTGTTAGTCCTTATTTCTGTATCTTTCCCATTCTTTAAATTGTTGAAGACTTTTCAGCTGCAACCAAAAAGGCCCAAACTGAATTTTGTCATGTAGGGGGCCAGGGTTGCTGCATTCCTCTCTGTCATTTATCACCAACAGATTGATATGCATCACACAGAAATTCAAACTTTTATAAACTTATCTACAGTGCTTACAGTTACCACAGGCTCTGTTAGAAATCATCTAAAATAAAGATGATCTTAGCTAACCCATGCTTTGTCTCCCTTTTGTATTAATCATTCATGCTATGCACAAATCTCCTGAAAACATATAGGAAAAAATATGCAGTATGTAAAAGAAGATGAGTTCAAATATGTAATTTTAAGAAGTTAAAACAGCTGGATCCTTGAATCAACATGAAAGAAGATTCACTACCAGAAGAAAAGAAAACTGAAACATGTGGTGACTTTTTACTGGAGTGTTTTGAAAGCGTATTTGTCAGATAGTTCCCAGATCCATTCAGGGCCAGACCCTGAGTAAATTTATCATTACAGAAACAGTCTGAAGACCAAGAGAGTACTATCAACCCTAGTGCGTTCCCTTCTTCCACTCAAGTTTCCAACACTGAGATGCATCAGGAAACATTTGAGGGATTGCACAGGAGATGAAGAAACCCAGAGCAGAAAAAAACGACAAGGATGTCAATGGGAGGACCTCTACAGGTTTCAGCATTTTGGACAAGACTTGATTTCTATCTGTTTAAAAGAGTAGATATCAGCACTCAACCTGAGTTTCAATTTCACAATACATTTGGAGAACAGGTTGCTAGAGAACAGAACTCCCAGCAATATTAATGTTGCTTTCTGAAGGATAAATCTCAATTATATCCCTAATTGCCTGTAATTATGAAGGTCAAAGTCATAAAGTCAAATACTGAGAAGCATTTTCTCCATTCTGGTAAAGTCATTTTTGAGAAAATCCTTTATGTTTTGGTCCGTAGACAAGAAAAACCAATGTTAATGAACCATTGAAGAATATATTTTGATCTTAACTTTCCTTTGTTTCCTTTGATATTAATATTAGCAATTAATAATGAGACAGGTATTAATTGCATTTTAAAGTACTGGGATTGATGTACAGAGGTGAGACAAACTGGTACTTATGCCAAGCACTGCTGGCAATTATACATAACCTTCTTTTAATCCTAATTTCATCTATTATAAAATATAATATTAGTGTGGAGACAATAAATCACTTACAGACAGTACAAAGGTTCATTTATCCTTGTAAAAATTATGCAAAGAAGCCACCTCTGAGTTATTGCAATGAAAAGTAGATTTTTAGACACTTGTGAAAGTACATTTTCAAAAATGTTTCTTTTTCAAGATACTACCTTTTACACATTTTCACTTACACCTGCTCATGATTTTTGAAACAAATATCATTCTGCTTTTAAAAAATAAGTCATTTCCTCAAGGAACATGATATCAGATATAGAAGACAACCTACAATGATGCAAGCATGATAGCATCGACAGGTTAGAGTTAGAATAAACAGGGAGCAGTGCTGGTTTCATGTGAAGATCATTTTGATTGAATGGATCTCTGAATAAACAGCACTGACAACAAAACACTCCATTTTCCCTATCCGTAATGGTATGTCCAGTCACAGTCCCAGAAAAGGAAAGGCTGGATATTTTGGCAAATGGAGCTGTCTAGCACACTTGGTACATGCTGTGGATCAGGATGTTTCTACTGCTCACATTGCTTACCATCATTTTTGCCTTTTCCAGTCCCCCAGGAGCCTGCTCCTCATTGCTGGCCTCACCAGGCATGCCAATAGCAATCCCCCGCTGCAGACTCTGTCCCCCTGCCATAGATACTCCTTACCCTATGGAATCTGATTTTATTCTCTCTCTGGACATCAGAAGATGACTGAGGGCCCTGAGGATGTACATCCTCTGAAGTTTGCCATCCTGGCAGGCAATCCAGGGTAAGGTAATGAGATGGACTGAAGCCCACGGCAAAGTCCCTCCAAGTTCTTTCCTTTTAGCAAGTATTTTGGGATGAAGAGATGACAGTTCACACCCTATATTTTTTAATATATTTTTTTTTTCATTTAGAGTTGCTTTTTTTCTTCTCTCTGATACTGTTTTTCCCTGTAACTGTCACGGCTGGTTTGCACCAGAGATTTGGATATTGATTCATTATCAGTGCCTACACACCATGTCCTTGGCATGAGCTGCAGGCAAGAGGAATAATTAAAGGGAGCTTGAGACTGCTCCAGAATGCATTTAAATCTGTGTGTGCAGCTATGGGGAATGTTTTCAGCAGTCCAGAGAGCCCATGATGAATGTGCCTGCCCACCCAAACTGCTCTGCCTGGCTGAGGGGTTGGCACAGGGGCTGGTGGTGAGGGACCTGCTTGGTTTGTGACACCAGGCAGAGTTGTGGCTGGTAGGAGAACAGTTTGTAAGGATAGTGCAGAAGGCAATTTTCCTCAATGAATTACAGCTGTACTGATTGCTGAGAAGTTGAAACATTGCCTTCCCAATGAAACGTTGCCTTCCCAATGAGAATGGGCGTTCTAAAAGTGGAGAGTTAGTTGCAGTTAGTGCTTGGGAGTTTGGGATGGTGTCTGCTGGCTGCAAGGAGGAGAGGATATGGTTGTGCAAGGGACAGATAAGGTAAGAAGGTGCTGTGTGAGGGGCAGGCAGGGTTAGGTTGCTTGGTAAGGGACAGGTTGTGGTTAGCCAGTCATGCAGAAGGGAGCTTGCAGAGCGGAGAGCTGGAGCTGTGTAGAGCTGCCTGTAAGGAAAGGAGTCAGAGTTGCCTGAAAGAAGGTATGGGAAGCTTTTAATAAAGGACTGATGATGTGTTAGTCCAGTCTGTATTGACATAATTTCTGTAGAAGCTGCTGCAGGAATATGTCTGGCAAAGCTGGGCTCTGCCACTGAACCAACATTTTCATAGAATCATAGAATGGTTTGGGTTGGAAGGAAGCTTAAACATGATCTATTTCAAAACCTCCTGTTATGAGCAGGGACATCTGCAAGAGGCTGAAATGTTAATGACTGAAAACAATTACCCATTTCTAGAGGGGCAGGGTGCTATGCTGAGGCCAGGTTTGTACCCTCCAGGGGGGACCAGGTGAGTTTTTGGGAAGTCTCTGATCTGCATAAGACAGAGGGGATGAACAGTCACCACCAGAGGTTACAAGGGCTTTAAGGGTAATAAGAAGAAGATCCTGCGAGGTGGGATGGTGTTCTTTTACCATGCCAATGGCGCTCTCCTACACAACTCAGTTGTAAACCTCCCTCTCTCCTCCACAGAAGGTGCTGAGGATGTTCATCCCTTCTGATGGGGCATAACTGGCTCAAGTGCACTGATGTAAGAGCCAGCTCTCTTGTTTTGGAAGGTGTCATAAAGCATCAGACACTCCTGAAGTACCACCCAACTCATTTCTGAGACCTTCCACCAGAGGACAGAAAGCTCCTCCTGTTTGGGGGAAGTACCTGGGTGTTCCCACCTGAACCTCAGTTACTGAGGTTTCATCAGACTTGGTGCTTTGCAGAGTTTTCTCAATCTGATGCATCAAGATGGTGACCATCACTTTGACAAATGGGCATCTAAATTGCAATAATCAAGTCTTGTGAGATCCATGGGTGGTGATAAGTTTTTACTTTCATAATTTTTTTTTCCCTTATAAACTTGCTTAGGTGATATTTTTATGCTTTAATATTGCTATTTTGTGATAGATAATAACCAAAGTTACTACTTTCCATTGCAACCAAATTTTTCTGGAATAAACCTTAGATGCCTATATTTATAAACACTGATTGTTCAGTGTTGTTCCAGTTGAATTCCCTCCCCACTCCCCCCAGGGATCTATTACCAAGAAGCTGTTTTACCCTTGCCTTTAGGGGAGGGTTGTAACAACACCTCCTACTAGACCTGCTTGGTCAAAGACCCATCCAACCTCGCCTTGAACTTTCCCATTTTCCATGCAGAAACTTCCCTGCTCTGAACCTGAGTCTGGTGTGTGCTGAGCGAGCAGGTTCAGTTGCTCTTGTTAATCAGATTTGTGGTCCCTGCTTGGTCTTATTTGTCTGGCTAATTTGTGTGTTTTCATCTGTTGGTTCCTTGTTATTCAGATTTGTTTGTTAGTGGTAAGGATTTGTGTATCAGTCATATAATTGCAGTAGAAGAGAAGCTCTCTAGTGGAACACAGCAGCTGTTTAACAGTTTGTATCAGCAGTACCCAAACTGCAGCAATGCAAGGAACAATGCTCTGCTAAAAATCCTGGAGAATGGAATGAAGACTACTCCTTGAGGCTAAAGAAATCTCAGCTTTCTGAAAACTCTTGTAGAAACTCTAAAGGTCCCTCAATGAGCCATGATTTTACAGACATAGTGGTAGTGCCTGCTGGATACCTGTGCCAGGACTGAGCTCGTGTCGCAGCATGGTGCATGAGGTGCAAAGTCACAGATAACAAAATAAAAATTACCAAGGGTTTTTCCCATGAAGGTTCACATTTGAATAAAGCAGGATTTTTCTTTGTTTATGGATAGCTGTCCAGATCAGAGGTTGCACTGGCTTGTTTTAATTTCCTCTGCACACAGTATAATTGCTGAAATAACTGAACTGGATGCAATTATTGGCCATGCAATTTCATGCATCCGTGAAAATTTATTGAAGTACAAATCCTTCCATTTGCTCTAATTTGTGCTAATGAAAGGGCTTGGCACGTTTGCTAGTAAGTTTTATAAAGAAGATGATTCAGAGGGAATTCAAAGGGAATCACTGTAATGATTTCAAATTAGAGTAATAAATTTGACTTTATCATATTAAAATTAATAAAAGTGTTGTTAGTGATTTGATTTTCCACTACTGTGCATCTAGTATGGAATATAAAGATGGATCATTTTTTCATGAAGTTTCTGGCCATCCACAGTTGAAACTTTTGATCAAAGCATAGCAATAGATTTACATCTCAGCATATTTCTCATTACGAAATTTATCTCTGGAGGAATTATTAGAAATTCCAAGAAAGAGTGGGCTAAAGAAACGCAAAGGCTATACAGCTGCACAATGAGAACAATGTTTAATGAATACTTAGTTTGCAATTTGACTTAAAAGTTGACTAATTATACCAAGTTATATTTTTTCCTCCCTATGACAGTATAATCTGAAAAGCAATGTGCAGTAGCAGTGTGGATGTGACATCTTTATTTTTCAGACCTAAATAGTATTTGCCTCAAGAGCAAACATATTGTTCGTGTGCTGGTTGAAGCTGGTCTACAGCAAACATACACATTATGCTTAGCCATGGAAATTCATCTCTTTGTCTGTCACGTTGTACTTCTCTACAGTGAAAGCAAAAGCTTTCAAATGTGTTTTTTCCTTCTGTATTCACAAAAATAATAAACTTCCACATGAAGAAAGATGAAGTTGAGTAGAAAAAGCAACAAAACCGTTCAGCTGTGTGTTGAAATTCAGCTACACTGTGTCCTCCTGCAGCAGAATGGCCCCACTTGTACCCCTGGGGTGGGAACCTCCAGCCCATGCCCTGCCACAGAGGGGCTGAGGGCTCTGCTGTGCAGTTATAAACAGTGCCAGTGATGAAACTGTGCACAGATAGCTTCCTTTGGTACAAGGTGGGAAGGATGGGTGGCTATGGGATGGTCTTTAGGAAGCAGGCTGAAAAAGATGGAAAGAGGAGAAATACTATTACTGATCCTGTTTTTAATCTTCTATCTCCTTTTTATTAACCTCCAAATTCTCCCTCCCTCTTTTTTCCATCTGACCTTAGATACCTCTTTGTCTTGTTCTCTCTTTCTAAGTCTCCTCTCTGTCTGGACAGATGAGTTACTGAGGATCCACCTTGTTGTACCTGTGCTGTCCCAGGAGTGACAGCAATCTGAAAGTACTGGCCAGGTAATCTTTGTGCCAATAAGTTATTACTAGAAGAGCAATGCCCCTGGTCCCAAGGGCATTTCCCCAGCCTGGCCCCTAACCCTATTCAGCTGCTAGCAGCTGGTGCTAAAAAACACCTTAGGGAAGAGGCTTTTTGGAACAGGGAAGAAAAGCCACACAATCCTCACCGTCTTCCCAGGAAAAACTGTACACAGGAGAGTTCTATATCATCGTGATCTTCAGCCAGCTCTTGGTGTAGGAAACCATTAATTGATATTGGATAACAAGGCTCATGTCAAGATTTCTGGAATAAAGCACTGCCTGGGTGTCTTTAATGGCATTTATATGGAGTATATAATGGCAATAAACTATTTACAGTGAAAGCTATCCTACACTTGATTCCTCCTCCTGTTCTGTTTTGTAGGAGACATCATAGTAACACCCATTACACATATGTAGGGAAACAAATCTCATGTCCATTACTCTAATGGTGTTGTGGACAGCTGTGAAGCTGCTCAAGCAGCTAAGGCCCTCTCTTTATTTTGTTTTCATTGGAGAGTGGCTGTTATTGTGTTATCACCAGTGTTATCACATTAGAAGGCAGCACTCTGTCATTCTTCCCTCATTGGTAATGCACTAAATTGGAATTAATTCTTTTTTTTTAAGATTTTTGCCTACTTGGCATTATCCCTAACCAAACAGCATTTTTGTGTGCCACAAAATGACACACAGGTGGGGGATAGTGCTAGAGCAATGGAAATGGAAGTCATTCAGCCTGAGTTCTGTAAAACTTTGCCTTACGTACAGCCTAAGCTATATCTAATTACTTTATTAACTACAGTAATTTCATGCCTATAAGATGCACCCTTTTGACTAAAATTTTGATCGAAACCTGCAAGTGCGCCTTATAATCTGGTGCGCCTTATATCTGGACAATGTTCGGAAATTTGCCAACCCTGAAGTGTGAGCCGCGCACCACGAGAGCTGTGCCAGGGCCCGCAGCATGGGGAGGGCACTTCGGGCTGCGTTTAAAGGCTATGCTGATCTGTGAAAAATGTTTGCAAATTGAGCACCTGCCATAAACCCTGCGATCGCTTGATTCCATTACTAATTTGTTATTTTGTTGTGCGTGGATCCTCACTGCAACAAAAAGTTTGCCTTATAGTCCAGTGCACCTTGTATTTGGACAAAGTTCGGAAAAATTGCCAACCACCCGGAAGAGCGTCTTATAATCTGGTGTGCCTTATCGTTGTGAAATTACTGTATATATTACAGACATAGATTTCAGTGAGAAAAAAGGGGTAGGGAAAAAAATGTTTGCCTGGAAACAGAATTGCTCCTGGGTTTTGGAGATATTTATGAGAGGGCTCCCTTTGCAGGGTTTTAGAGCTGCTTGTTCTCCCAGAAGTCAATGTAGAACTGCTGTCCAATATCTATCACAAATTGATTCATTGCTCAATTTTTCACTCCAAGATCCTGACACTCTGGATCAAGCAGCTAAGCAGCAATTAACAACATTTATGGATGGCTGATGCAAAACAGAGATTGACTCCAAGGTGATCCCTCTGCTCTGCTTAGCTCTTGGATTTGCTTGCAGCAGAGTAGGAAGAGGCAATGAGTAACTTATAGAGAGAACAGGATGTACATGGAGAGCACCATCTTCTGACACTGTTCTGAACCAATTTGAAAAACTAGAGCCTAGTGTTGTAAGAGTTATTTTCTAATTATTTAATTATAAACATTTGCTTTTATTTTAAATATAAACTCTCTCATATTGCAAATCCTATAATAAGAATTTCCTTTGAGATCCCACACTTCAGAAGTTGAAAGGGACAGGTATGAAAGTCAAACTCTCTGAGTGGATGTAATGGCACTTTTTTGAACATTGTAAGAATGTAGAATTTCTATCTAGAACTTGCCTTTTCTGGCCTTTCTTTGTTTAATTTTTTTTTTTTGGCTTTATATTCACAGAGCAAAAGCAGTTGTCATGCAACACACTCATCTAGGGGAAGGGATTATGGTAGCATGTATTGTTTATCATGAGGTGCACCAGAAATTTAAAACAAATATTCTAGTAACGTTTTGGGGTTTCTGAAAGAACTGTTTGAAACTGTTAATTTCTAACTCTTCTCTTACAAAGCTATATGCCTCCCTCACCAGGAACTTACAGCATAAAGAAGTGAAAGCCTGCTTTCAAGACCCCAAAAAAGAGCCCAAAGAAGTTTCAATGTATCAGAGATTTAATAGATGTTTAATCAAGGCTTTCTGGGACTCAAAGTGAGAAGATGAAAAATCCATGTTCTGAAGAGATATAGGTCCTACTTGCAGGCTTTCAGGGAAATAAAACAAAATCTCCATGGCTGGGAATTTTTTTTATTTCAAATGTCAGATTAGACTGGTCCACATTCACGGTGTGCTTTAGTTTCAATAAATTTGGGCAGAAAATCATATGTTTGCAGGACACAAGGATTTATTGTTGTCTACCCTGCATTCCACTTACCTATCTGCTTGGTGGATTAAAATTAGAGTGACTCCTTTGGGAGAATGATTAGTGAGCAGAGAAGAAGGAAGTGGCTAAGGTACTTGATAAATAAATTTATCACCTAACTGCACTTTATGACTTACATATTCTCTTCTAGCAGAAACTAGAGTGCTGCAAATTACTTTGTTACTAAAGAAATAAATATCCAGTCTGCCCACATCAATCTATCTTCTCCTTCATATTCTTCAAGGCAGGGATACTGTTTAAAATAATACATACAGTCTGGTTGCAAAATAAGGTTGAAATTATTACTTTAATTATTTAATGGATTTTTTTCAAGGAACTGGGTTGAGAACTCTTTTTCTGATAACTGCATCTCAACAACCCCTTACAAAAAAATTCATACTTTGACTTTAGTTCACACTGAATTTGACAAAATTTATTCTATGTTGTAGTACAGTTCCCTAATGGCCACGTCAGAATATGTGCTTCTTCTTGCTGTGGTTTGCTCCTAATAAAGAATCAAGAGGTAGCAGGAAGGGAATTATTCCCTCTTGGGGTACCCTTGGTACGGGGTACCCTTGGTACAGGGTATCCTGTACCCCAGGTCTTGCCCTCCTGCCAGGAGAGTGTGATGAAGTGACAGAAGGAGGTTGCCCCACTTCCATCCTCGAAACTTCAGCAACACAAGGGTCCCAGATCAACCTTCTGTTGGAGTCCATTGAAGAAAATAGCTTGCATCCATTCTTTATGGATGTATAAGGTGAACTCCAACAGGAAATGCAGACTTTCAGCTCCATCTTTCCAGGAGGTCCAGCCCTAATGATGTTGCTATAATTATCATGCCCTGATTGATATCTGCAAGAAGACTGAACAATGATCACTTACAACATCAAGCAAATGTGTTTATGAAGCTCAAACTGGTGTGTGACTTAGGGACATCCAATTTCACATATTTCATTTGCAAATCGTTCCCTGAAGTTTTTTTCTTTTTTTATAAAATCCTTCAGCTTTATAGAAAATCAATTCTCTGTCATCTAAATGTTGCCTTATAGCTCAGCATGCCCTCAATTTATTTTTGTATTGCTCCCTATTAATGGGAGTGTATATTCGAAATAGCTGTAAAATATATGGTGCGCCTTATTGCTGGGGACAATTTTAGAGAAGTTTGATGAAATTATATTTAAAGTGAGTACTCTAGATTTTAAATTAGTATAATTTATATGTCCAGTGTGACAGATTAATCATAGGTGCCCGTACAACTTAAAACTCCAATTAAAATAAACAAAAATTAACTTGTTGGAATTGTCATGTATGCAAGAAATTAGTTTGAGTAATAAAAGATGATTTTAAGCCAACTTTTCCTTGTCAATGCTCCCAGCCTGAGGCTAGAGGATTGATGGACTACAGTTTACCAAAGGCAGTTTTGTGTTTCAGAAGGGACTGATGTAGACAAACAATAATGATGGCTGTCACCCTTGCATGGAAAATTCACAGAAATGACCTGCAAAGAGAAGAACCATTTTGTGGACTTCAAGCCAATGGTTTGTGCTTGTATTAACACTGATGAAAGATCAGAGTGACACTGAGAGTCTGCAGAGGCCATGTTAAATAGCGGTATTGAAATATAAGATGGGAAAATTTGGGGTTGGGTGGAAGTCATTGTTACTGAAAATCAGCAATTAAAATAAACATTTATTTTTGGTCACAGGAGTTTATCTGACAAACTATAATCTTCAATTGATACTGGTTTCCATGTCTTTATCCCAAACGACTAAAATCAGAGTATTTTCCTTCACTCTCCAATTACAATTTCTCATCAGCTCTAGCATCTCCAGCTCCACTGAGGAGGGGAAGAGAGGCTTGGGAGTGAAGGAGATAATGGTCTGCCTGGAATTGACTACCAACATTTTTGGGGGAAGCAAAATAGGAATGAGGGTGAAATAAAGAGACAAGAAAGTATAGCAACTAAATAGAGAGGACAGAAGTAGTCTTGGAAAAATCACATCTGTGAACTTCACCAATTAAAACTGAAACGAGCTAACCCAAATTATAAAAGACACCTCCATTGTAAAAATCACCATGTTGTATCATATTCTTTTAATAAATAAGATAATCTTGGGAATTAAAAACATCTACTACCAGTAAATAATGAATTTAAAAGAATATTGTATATGAAATCTGGAGTAGAACCTGAATGCTGCCCTTAATTTTAACAATAAAATTAGTGCCTAAACTTGGCTCCTGCAGATAAGTGAAAGCAGTAACAGGACAAACCAAGCCCTCCCTCACCCATTTATGCCCAAGTAAATGTGTAAAAGTAAAAGAAACACACACTATTAGTCAAAACATAATGATCTTGACATACTGAAATCCCACCTCAATGTGTCTAGATGTGACAGGGAATTCTGCAAATGGGAATTTTCACACCACAAAATGCAAATGATGAAATTACAATGAAGATAGAAATTGAACAAAGCAAGAACTATTTTATCCATAGTGATAACAAAATCTCTTTTAAGACTGGCAGACCTTGACCATCTTGTTAACAGACCAGGAGCACCTATGCAAAATCCTAGCAATGGTCCAAAAGTATTTTCAGTCCAAATGATTCTTGTTTAAAACTGTACTCACATCTCTATAGGCAAAGTACAAAATAAGTATATTGTCACCCTGTGCAAATTGGCTGACTAATGATCACATCTTAAAATTTGAACCAATGTTGTGATAGATTAATCATGGCCATGAAGTATGAAGGAGCTCAAATGGGAATACTCTGACAGCCTATAATAAATCAACTAAGAGCAACACTCAGAGCTAGTAAATAAGCTCAGAACCAAATATAGAGCATATGAGTCAGGCACAGAGCTAGAACAGCAAATAATATAAACAAATATGGAAACTGTAAGAAAGATGTATTAATTTGCTACAAAAGAATGTAGAAGTACATAGATAAGAGGAAAACAAAATGAAAAGTAAAACCTAAGCACTATTGCCACTTTAAGGAAGGCAAAAATATTTCCAAGTTTTCATCTGTAAAACATACTGACAACAAATTGAATGGGGGGGTATTTATATCAGTGTTTGGCTGCTGGAAGAAGGGATGAACAGTCTGCAATGCCTTGAATGGAGCAGTAGAACAGCCTGAAAACAACCCAGAGCCAGGTGGGAGACAGCAGCATCAGACTCTTCAAGCAGGTAGTTAGCATATCTAGATCTGGATAAATATGGAATATTGATTATTTTTGGAAATACTGGGATACAGATACTGGAAAGGAGAAATCATTACAAACTCTAAGTGAATATAATAAATCACTTCAGAAATACCATAAGCAATCTCCAAACCTCAAAATATCTCCCATAAATTACAGTTTTTTGCAAAATCTGAGGCACTGATTGACCAGAGAATGAAACAACCATGGTTTCTTCCTCTTGATACATTTGTCCCACATGTCAGGGAATTAGTGACCTATTCTAAAACATTTTTGATGTAATGAAAAGGTAAAGACAAGAGTGATGGGGCAAGAGTTGAAGCACCTTCCTATGAAAGGGACAGCTTTAGCTTCTTTTCAGTGACACTAACATGAATGGAATAAAGATAGACAAATATTGAAAGAAATGTCTTGAGGTGATGTTTGTGTATGAAAAGTTCACCCAGCTCTTTCAGAAGCAGGAAGCCATTCAAGTAGAACTTAGCCATAAATCACTGGAGGGCATTTCTTAAAAGCAGGCTGCTCCAGAGTGCTTTCAGTCCATGCTCTGAGAGAGCAGCACTATTATTTTATAATATGCTGCAAGAAATGGACTGCAATTACTGACAAGGAATTGTAGCATTAAATGAAAGACAAGTGAATAACAATACAAAATTGCAACCCTTCCAGAAATATAAAAGATGGGGCAACACTAAGAGACCATGGGAAAATAAATTTTCATGTCCCTTTTAAGAAGAGGTCTGGAGAGAATTGTATGAAACACATATGACAAACTTCATAATATTTTTCCTTGTGTCTGTCTGAGAAATAGAAAGAAATCTCAATTCTACTGAAGTGTGATAAAAAGACTGACATGAGAGAAATATCCAAGAATGCATTAAAATATATTTTGCAGTCGAACCTGCAAAAGAAATTCTCCATTCCAGAATATAGACCTGTGCCAGAAAGCTGAGGCATCCTGTGTATCAGCAAACAGCCCTGAAGATCTCTGAGATCTAATAAGTTGTGATAGATGTAGGAGGAGTCCAGGAAAGCCACTAAAGAACAACAACAAAAAAAGTAGTCTCATAGCAGAAGAAAAATAGATCACTTGAACACAAACCACTCATGACAGTGATTCCTTGACTGCCTCAGTGACAGATGAAGCAATGTGTTTGTTAAGTACAAAGTTATCACAAAGAGTATTATTTGAGAGAAGGGCAACAAATGAAAACAGGAACCATTGAGGGTGAGATGGAGTGTTAATCTAGGAAGAGGGAATACTTGGGGTTGTGCACAGAGGTAGTTCTGCAAGATATTTCTTCACCTTAGTATGGCCTGGGACTTCCTAAACCAAAAGTGTTGTGTTTGTTTATTAGCTCCCAAGGAATGATTCTTTCCATGCAATTTTCTTTATAGCCAAAAGATTCAATTCTTTCAGTACGCAGTATGCCTGTGTGTAATTGAAGTGTACTATCTTCTCATTTCTCCATCTTCTCTTCTAAAAGCTCTCTCTAAAAGCACTTCAGTGTTTTCTCTAGTAATTGCTGTTGATCTCATGTGAGCTTTCTCATGTGTTCTCAAATGTTTTTTAAGTACCATGACTCATACCAACATCTCTTTTCACATGAGGCTTTGCTAATGTGGCATAGAACAGAAAATTAACCCAATATGTTTTGCAGGTGAAATATGCATTTCTGAGAAACCCAGAATAGCATAGAGGCAGAACAGCTGGAGTTTTGTTGGTCATGATGTTGTGGGAACAAAAGCACATTTGTTCCTCTTGTGCCAAAGCACTGCTGGGATGCTATCCAGAGCAGGGCGTGTTCACTGGAGATTAAACCTTTGCTGTCTTTTATCTGCTTACAGTGAAGAAAATTGTTCATGCATAGTGCAAGGTATGAGCAGCAGTGCAAGCTATGAGCAGCATTCTAGAGTCATTCCCTACTTATCTGCATGACTGTTCCAAGCTGTCTGTTACATAAGGCATGAACACTGAAGAGTCAGTGCCTAGATGTCAACATAATAGACAGCTAAGAAATATCTTGTATGAAGGGAAAGATTTTGTACATCAGTGAAGAACAATGAGCTAATGAGTCATGGATATCCTGCATTAAATGTCTTAAGCCTATTATAAGGCTTATCCATTGTAACCTCAAATTATTTCACTAAGTCTGACTGGGAAAGGGGGAGATGTTTTCATATTCATCTTATAAGAATTTTCCATCTATTTGATGCTTAAGTGTGTTTGCTGGGAAAAGAAAACTAAAAAAATCACCAAATTTTGAGCTGTAGCCTACAAGGATGCAATTAATTTTCCCAGCACACTGCTGGTTCCTCCTGCAGCAGAAACCACACACAGCATCCTCCTGCAAGGCCCTCCAGACTCAGTGGGACCTCTGCCCTGGCTCACCAGTCAGCTGGAAAGGAACAGCTGGTCAGAAAACAGCAGCAGCAAGTGGAGGAGCTGGTGCTGGCATCTCCCAGACCTCCACCAGCTTATTCCCAACACTCAAGTATTGATCCAGCTAAGGGTGATAGGGATTTGCAGTCCAAAACATTCCCCAGATCCTGGAGACATCTCTGCTGCACGCTGAGCTGACTTGGGGAATGATAGAAATTATGAAATTTCTGCAGGGCAGGGCAAAAAATGGTTCAACCTTTTGAAGTTCCTCATCAAAAGCACCTGAAGTACTTTCAGTGTCTCAACAACTCCATACTAGCTTCTTAAGTACTGCAGAAACATGAATCCTTTTATCAGTTTTGCCATGTTTGCAGTTCTAATGAAGGCTTCAGTATCTCTTAGCAGTTAAAGTGAATTCTATATTTTCTAAGAAATTTTTTATTCTAGTTTTTTATTTTTTAGATGAAGATAACTTTTTTGTATATCTTCCCTGAAAATTCAGATTTTCATAACACATTATAAGCATATAAATGTCAAACTAACACAGGAAAAGTCCCAAATAAATCAGAATTAATGCTCTGCGCTAAGTACTATGGTGCTTTGATACTTCCACCTGTCTCTCTTGATATCTTCACCAAACCATTTAAATTCTATATGAAGTATATATAAAGTCCAAGGTTGCTATCCATGACAAGCACATATTCATTGCAACATCAGTCACTCAGGTTTCATGGTTCCATTGCCCTTTCTCTCACTGGGTTGGGAAGTAAGTCAAGCTACAGCTCTGTTTCTGGACATATTATTAACTAAAGCATGGACAGTGAAGATCTTAGTTACCATGATGGATGAAGCCCTGTCACTGTCTGTATAATTTAGAAAGTACAGCTGACCCTCTGTTCTCTCCTTACTCATCAGGTATAATTGCTTAATGACTGAAACCAGAAACTAAATCACACATTTATCAGCATGTTATATGTATATGATCTCTGAAGAGCAGCAACACTTGCAATATTTCCATGTTATATTAAAGTCCTCCATGAGGCATCTGGAAAGGCAGCCTGATTTTTTTGAGCCAATCGTGGAAATACTGATGTTCAAAAAATTGCACAAAGAAATAAGAATTAACTATACAAGGAAGGCAGAAAATCTGGATCGCAAATTCAAGCTGAATATAGCTGAAGAAATTCCTAAGAATATACAATAGCCCACAGAAAAACTGCTACCAGGAACATCCTCCCTCCCCCCACCTAACCCCCTAAACCCCACAGCTGTCAAGGACACTGGATTTTTATTTAATTCACCCTCCTCATTTTCTTCCATAGCTAATGCAGCCAGGCAAGCATTTCTGCAGCCAAACACCTGATGAGACTGTCATGAGTGAGAATAACATTTGAGCTGTGTGAAGCTAAAGAACCAGGAGAGAATCTGCACCCTAAGGAAAGTTTGTTATTCCTGCTTGCACACAGCTGGAAAACCCTATCCTTTTAGTAGCTAAAACAATTTAATTAGCCCCAACTTTAGCTGCTCTGTTATTACACTGGTCCTTGACGAAAATGTTTCACAGCATTTCCCCCTCAGTGTTTACTTTAGCACATCACTGCCAGGAGGGGTATTTTTAAAGCATTTGGGGTCAGCTGCCTTTTCCTCCTCTCCAGTCGGTGAGGAATGCTGAGTAAGTTGTTCTTACCTGCTAAACTAATATTATTGCCTCCAGGTCACAGCAGCTAGTGGGTAAACTAAGAGATCCCACTCAGGCAACTCAGGCTCATATTTTACACATGGCCATCAGATCTAACGAAGGATCAAAAAACCCTGCTGGACTATAATTGTAATTAAAAAAATCTGTCTGCCATCAGAATCTCATAATTGAGGAAACTGTTCTAGGGAAGAACCATGAAGATTTTCAACTCCAGGCCATGGGTGCTGCTTGTACCATCATCCAGCTGCTCCCTGGCAATTTTAGTAATTTCATGACTATAAGGCGTACTGGACTATAAGGCACACTTCCGGGTTGCCAGCAATTTTCCAAACTTTGTCCATATATACAGTGCACTGGACTATAAGGTGCACTTTTTTTTTTTGCAGCGAGGATCCACGCCCAACAAATTAGTAATGGAATTGTGCGATCACAGGGCTGCCACAGGTTTGGCTTGGGGCTGCTGCAAGCTTGCACTTCCAGGTTGGCAAATTTCCGAACTTTGTCCATATATAAGGTGCACTGAACTGTAAGGTGCATTTCTACGTTTCGATCAAAATTTTAGTTAAAAGAGTGCGCCTTATAGGCATGAAATTATGTACTGTTCTGCAGTCCCTGCAAATACATGGCCAGGCCAAAATCAGTGGAAAACACTCACAGACAGCCTCAGCATGCAGGTTTAAGAATTAACCTCTTTCCTGAAATATTCAGCCTACCAGGTTGGAGTTCAAATTTATTGGGAAGGAGTTGAGAAGCAGATAAAATGTTTCTGTGGATTTAATTTAATCCACGGAGGGGATTTCATTTCCAAATATTGTTAATTTTCTCCTTTTACTTAGTGTCTGTGTACTTTCATTTGTACCAAGTCAGAAATATTTATTATGCCAATTTGTACCGCAATATAGCACTGGACACAATCAAGACCCAAGACTGCTTTGAGTTTTACCCATCCTGCTGCTTGTTTTTTTTTTTTTAAAGCCATAATTGCTGTAAATTTACCACCCCATGTGGAAAAAGGGTCAGTCAGTCATCTGCACTGCATCTAGAGATATCCTTAACAAGCGTATCAAGGCAGTTGTTACATGCTCTGCTTTGTTCAGCTTAGTTGTCTGTAAAGTACCTTGGTATTCTGAGAGGAAAAGCAATGCATTGGCCCTAAAATCGTATGAGTTCTCTAAATTAGCAGAGCAAACATCACTTTCAGCAAAAGTTCTACATTATAGAAGATGCTACCTTTATTTTTAAAAGTAGATATTAAAGATAAGCTGAGCAATTAATAAAGGTTATAGCTGCAGAGGGTCTGAGTTTCAGCCTCAAGCAGCCACTCACAATATTTTATTTATGGGGCAGCTGGTGTTACCTAAACTTGGGCCTTTGATACCAGCTTATATACACACCTAAGCTTTTTATAGCATTCAGCTACTGACATACTCAATTTCATCTTTCCAATATAAGAAGGGACAGATTTTTTACTCAAAACCCAGGAAAATAGTCATAGTGTGACGTTTTCAATAGACTTTTTTCAAATATAAAATAAGGGAACATGATGTAGATATCATTCTTCTTCCTGTAGCCTGAGCAAGGAGGTAGTAAAGAAACCAATAATTCAAATAGTAACATCTCTCAGAGAGAGCCTGGAAATTACAGTCAAGGCTGGAAGCAGTCCTGAACATCCATCAGTCTTTGGATGCATCCAATGTCCAAGGACTCCACTTTGCAGGTTGTTTACATTCTTCACCTATCCAGGCTTTGTCTTTTTATTAAACTGCTAGTTAAAACTTTCTTACTGATAAATGTTAGCAGATATTGCTAGACACAACACCACAAGAACATTGTGGCAATTTTTGACAAATTGGTTTTTTTATAAATTTAACATGTTACAAAACTGCGGTAAATTTCTATCTTTTCTGCATAGCAGGAGAAAAGACGCAAGAGTTGTTAAGAGCATTTATTTCAAAAGGTCTGCAATGGAAAATGAAACTGCTCAGTGCCATACTTCAGAAACCTTGATGGGCCTTATTCTTCTAAAATTCCACATTGAAACATAATTGCTCCCAACCATTATTAGTTTACTGAATTTTGTAAGACAGCTATTTCTGCCACAGGGCTCAGTCTGGCAGTAGATCATTGCTTGGTACCTGCGACCTGATGTCTTGGAGACTGAAATTATTATGATTATGCTGCTTTGTTGGTAGGGCATATAGTCAATACTGAAGCCAGAAAAGCACTAGCTATAACCCATGTTTTGGCAGCTTGTCAATAATCCTGGTGTTATGATCAAAACCTGTGTCAGGTGAAGAGAGAGATTGACCTTATTGAAAGTAAGGTGAAAAAAACCCAAACCAACCAGTTACGTAGTTTTACTGCTAGGAAATAACCAAAACCAACAGATTGCTTGTCAAAAACACACTAAAATGGGCAAAGTTGACAGATCTTCTGAATTGTATAGTTAATAGGTTATTAATGGGAGAAATTATCAGTCATTAGGTATTTGTGTTTTCTCACTTGATCACTTTCAAAGAAAAATGGAAATAAAATCTTCAGATATTTTAAAAATATTTCATTTTAACTGTTCTGACTTGTCTTTTTACACTATCACATCCCACAAGTCTTTAAGGAATACACACAGCAAAGCTTTATTAAAAAATGATCTATATTTTGTACTTTTATATTAAAAGTTAAGCCGATTTCAGTCAGCACTGAAGAAATATCAGCCCAAGTGGACAGGGTATCATGAGTTAGCAATATTTCACAGAAACAAGAGGATTCATGGAAGCAAGGTACAGGAATAACTGAAATGCTTTAATATCTACATTTTTTTATATTATATTTGAAGCTCATAAGCCCTTGTGTTCCTCTGGATGGAAAAAATTTCTTTAATTTTCACAAAAGATGAACTTGGTGCTAGTTTGGAGCCAGTGCTGCTCCATGGTGGGCACCAGGGAGAGGATTTGAATGTAGCCTACTCGAGGCACCAGCATGCCTAACTGAGCCTCAAAAGTGCTTTTTTGTTTTCATGGCCTTCACAGAGAACAGCATTTCGAATTCCACTCCTGCAGTCTTTTAAATCACATTTTAATTAAAATGCCTAAGTAGCCTGAATAGACACTACCAATGTTACCTTATACTCATCATAATTCCTTGGAATATTGCAACAATATAATTACAGTTTGCCCCATCCTTGTTAAATTTGGCTAACAAACAATTTTTCTTTCATGAATAAGAGAATGTACATGATTTTTTGGGTTTTTTGTGTTTGGTTAAGGTTTGTGGGTTTTTTTGAGGTGAATATGTGTGATACTTAGGATCTCAGTCTATTCCAGCAAGTGCTTGAAAGGCATAGTAATTAGTCAAGCAGAAATCACACAAAAGGAAATAAAATAAGACAGATATCACCTGGCAGCATTATTAAGGAACTCTTTCTTACATGAGAAGAAGGATGAATAAGAGGAAAATGCAAAACTGAGCTGGATCAAACAAGGTGATATCAGTGAAGATGAGGAAGCAGTGATGACAACATCCATAACAGTAAGAAAATGTTATTTGGAATACCATATAACACTTTGATCAGATTGATCTAAGGGGGAAAAAACACAGCACCAATAATGGAAAAGGTGCAGTGAAATGCTGCTAGGGAGCTCAGAGTATGTTTTGCAAAAGTAAAGGCAATTCCTTGTTACTCTTGAGAACAAGTCTTAGGGCAGAAGGATTTTGCTCTGTAAATATTCTAACACAAACAGAAAAAGGGAAGAAGGGGAATTCAAGCTCTAAACCAAAGCCAATCCTCTTGGGAGATCAGTGCAGGTAGGGTCTGGTACCCCACATTGTGTCCTTTAGCTGACAAAAAGTAAACAGCCCAAATATTTATGAAAGCAGCAGTGCTTAACCATTCTGCATTCATGAATTTGCATGCTATAAACTGACCTCTGAAAGCCACAGAAATGTATTCAGACATAGGACTACAATTCATGAGCCTAGGAGACACAGTACATATGAACCTTTAAGAGGAAAACATCACCAAGAAAAGTAAAGTAATTGAAGTATGGCTTTGAATGTTCTGGGGTAGGAATGAGTTAAAAACAATGTTCCATGAAAGAAACCATTTGTGTGAAAGCACAATCTTTGATCTTGCTTATGCTGGAGCTTTCTGGAAAATGGAAATACAGGAAACCTTGCAATTGAACAAATATTTGAGATTGATGGCACATTCCAGATGAAGAGGGAATCAATAATTTAATCATTCCATCATCCTTGGCTGAATTTCCTCTCTACCTGTAATAACTCTAATGCTAATCCAGCACATGCAAGCAGCAGCAGAACAGACATTGTGAGAAGAAGGACTATGTAACCCCATCATGGGAGCTATAATTCCTTAACCTGGCAGTTCTACAAAGGAATAAAACCAGATCAGCCTTATACCTAAGTCTTCAAGGAATGGATTTCCAACATTTGCTGTAGCAAATGCAATTTCATCATCCGTATCTGGGGCTGAATTGCTCAATGTCAATACAGCTGCTGAGAGAAGACTTTTAGATGTGAACCTTTAGGTCTAACGAAAATTTAAAACCAGAAACTGTAATAAATTCCTGCCCTAGGAATTGTTTGTGCACATGAAAAATTTCTTGGGACTACATAGATATATACATAGGTATGTTCATCCTCCGTAATAAAATTGAAAAATATTAAATTTCATTAAATCAATTTGAATTTTAATAGGTTTTCTGAAGGCAGTAAACTGAGATAATCTTATTTTACTCCATTCTTATTGGTCTCTCACTCCTTATAAGAAGTAAAAGAGCATTTGCAGGGGATGCATTGCAACTGATGATACAGAGAACAAAGAGCTAAAGGAAGCTTGTGCACTGAAGGACAAAGTGGCTCATGCAGCTGAATTGGAAAGAGAGATAAAGAACCCAGTTTTCTTTATTCCTATTCTAGCATCTTTCTTGGTAGAAAATCTTAAAACCTTTCTCTCCTCTACTGGAGTGGTCATCCCTGAGAGCAGTGAGTGGATTAGAGAGATATGTTCAAGCACTCTGTAATTGAAGTCTAAAATATATCTATAAAATGGGGGCGCGTTATTTATTTATTTTTTTAAATAATTATAACCTTGTGGAGAAATACGGATCTACAACAAAAGACTGCCATGATTTAAGTCTCAAATTTTTCAAAACTCTTTCCTGTGATAGCTACAGTTTCTCTCCTGCTTGACTATTAAATGTCAGGAATCAGACTTTACAAGATAAATCTTTTCTTTTTTTCCTCAGAGTTATAGAAAGTAGTATGTATATGTGGTGGCAGTAACACAGAATGGTTTCTAGTTATTTTATCTTTTCGTCTGTACTAATTAGCAGAACTCCCAAACAACAGAGATTCATGGGCCATCTCAAACATCACTTAATTTACATGAAATCTGTCTGTTTACACAAACATATTGGGAGAGCAGTGATTAATTCTAGAAAGCTGGGCAGGTAATTTAATTAGCTGGTAACACTGTCTTGAAATGTTTCATTAATTTGTTGTGAGAAGCTATCTCCAAAGTGCCTCTATTAACCCTATGCATGGATATATTCAAATGTCACACACACAGAAAATCAAAGTGCTTTCAATAACTTCACCGGAGCTGTAAAATGCTTTTGTTCAGTCCTTGGCAGTCCAGTGTGCTCAGTCCTTGGCTGCCCAGTGTGTTTAGTATCTTTCATATGTCAGCAACTCAGTAGAGAGCGAGAGAGGAGCAGCTCCTGAGGGGTCATCTCTGAGCAGAGGTGCAGGTAGGAGCCTTGGATGTGCTGCAAGAGACACACAAAAATCTCCTCCTGCCTCTGAAATCACTCCTGGAAACAAACTCATCACAGCATGCCAAAAAGATCCTACTGCAGAGGGCAGGGGTGTTGACAGGTAGAGAGAAAAGGACAGTTTTCCTCCTGGTCTGGGATTCCCAAAAGAGGCCAGCAAGAGACAGCAGAGCCTTTCTTGGATCTGATCTATTCCCTGCACCAAAAGGAAACTGCTTCTCTGTGCCTGAGCCTCATAACACAGACAGGTACTGAGATGATGGGGTCACCCAGCTGACACCTCACTCTCACTGCTTTTTCCCCTCCTTCTCAGTTACTGTAGCAGCAAGAAACTCTTTCACTGTCTCATCCCTTGAATGAAGAACACTTTGAATACCAGAAAAAAGTGAGTTAAAAAGCTTTATGGGCTGCTTTAAGTGAGCCAGACTTCTCCTGAAAGGAAAATAAAGATATTTTGACCTGACAAAAACGGCACAAAGGCATATACAGATTTAGGCCATGTCAAAATCATTAGGCAGGTGGCTGCTGCCACAGCTTTCCTCTCTGTGGAAAGAGGCAGGATGGAGGGGGTGATGCCTGCCTTGGCTCACCTGGGTGCCACCTGTGGGTACTGTGGTTAGGCTGCATTTCCAGAGGAGGCTCAGACAGCCTCAGAGGGGGCTGAAGAGGCACTGCAGCCCTTGGGAGCAGCTCCCTGCAGCTCCAGGCTGTCCCTGCTCACTCGTGGGCAGTGACAGGGTGGCCTGGCCACATGGCTGGGTGGCCATGTCCTCTCCTGCTCAGCAAGAGCCCACTTCTCACAAGCTCTGCATCAGCCACAGACAGGAGACAGCTGAGACTGCTCTGCTGTGCCAGGGGAAATCCACTGCCACAAGGCAAAGAAACTGCCTGGCATCACAAATCTGATCTAACAGTGGGTGCCCCTTAATTAAGGAGCTAAATCAGCAGGAACAGAGCAAGGTTTGATTGTCCGTTCAGCCTGGGGGGTTTCAATTATGTGATTTTTGAGATCCCTGCAAATGTATCATTCTACAAGACCTCTCTCTTCTGTAGCTGCAGGTGTTCTCCCTCTGAGTCCCCCTTCAGACACAACGTCCAGAATTAATACAGCCAGGAAAAGTTTTATTATTCACAGAAGCCTGCCTCTGCCACCAAGCTACACCTATCCAACAGGCACCAGTGGGATATTGAGCCTGAAAACCATCCACTTAATTTAGGAAAAGTTAGAAACCCTTCTGGGTGATTTAGGAAATGCTTCACCCCATCTTGGTCTAGGAAATCTAGGAATTCAGATACTCCAGACAGCATCCAAACTGTTTGACTTCCATCACTGCCAACATCACACACAGCCAGGGAGACATTCTGGACTGCCCAGGCTCACAGCAGTAGGAATACTGAAATAAAATTTAAGCATTACTCTTTCCTGTACAACCACAATTAAAAGATGGTATTCATAGCAATAGTTGGGAAACCCAATATAGACCAGCCTTGGTCCCAAGTGGAAACAACACAGGTGACTGATCTCACAGCAAGGACAAGGAATGAAGTGTCAGCTCTGATACCAGAGGCTGGGAACAGGGTAGGTGCTTCTTTCTGAGAAGTATAAAATGGGAATGCTCAGAATTACATCAACCAGAGACAAACATGCCTCCAGCAATTATAAATTTTGTGGCAGAACTCCCTTCTCAGTTGCCTCAGGCTGTTACAAATACAGCTAAATAGGATAATTTGTCTGTCCCATCTTTAAAGAGGCACATATAACATAGTCTAGAGCAAAGGCAGATGTGCCATATTATATAATATCTGTTTAATCTGACAGGTTAATACAGCCAAAACTGTCAGCTCCTCCTCCACACACATGCACGAAGGGAAGGATACTGCTGATGCTAATCTTTGCTTTTAGATCCACAGCACAAATAATTTAAACTAATTCACAGCACTGTGGCTAGACATGCCATAGCTACTTCTCTGTCACCCTTAAGTCTTAAGCCATTGAAATCCTTGATTTAAGCTGATGCTGGCAATTTTTTACAATTGCTACATTCAGTTTTAGGAAGGCAAGGGCTGCCTCTTGCTCTGCAGTAGTTGTGTACTTGAGCAGAACCATTCAGAGCTCCAAGGGTCTGTGCTGCAGACAGTGTAAGTTTCTATATTACCTAGTCATTGTCTAATCTACCTCTGTGATACCTCAAAAGGAAACAAAGCAGGGAAAAGACAGCAATCCATTAAATGTCTGTGACCTTTCAGAATAATTTATGAAGTCCACTGCACAAGTTAAGCTCTCTAGGAATATTTAACTACTGGGAACATACTCAGATGCTTAGAACTGGTTGCTCTTTTTACTCTATTCACTCTTTTCCCTCAAAATAACCTGACTAGCTTTGGATGTCCAGCATTGCCCAGGTTTAGCTCTGCTCTAGGCAGGTGAATAGTACAGCTCATAAAATGAGATGAACTGTACCTATTACTAATTGAATATTGTTTTATTTTCCTTTCCGCCTGGAAAATGAAATTTTGCCAAATAAAGTTAACAATGTCAGAATTCAGGTAAATAGAAATGTACTGTATTTCAGATGCAAGGAGAAAATGCACTTCCTTTTAAAAAAAAAGTTTGTGTGGTAGAATCTTGGAGTTTGGTTCTGTAGTTGATACAAAAATAAGAGGCATGGAAGAGTAATTTCCAGATGAGATTTTCAAAGGATCCTAAGAGGGTTAAGATTCAATTCAATAGTGGGTTGGAGTTACTTTGAAAATCACAGTCTTAATCATTGAGCTACTGCTGTGAGAACTCAGTGCTGTGCTATTGAGTAAAGGATCATTTTACCATAGTCTTTTCTCACAACAGAATTATCCAGCACTGACAGTGATTAATAGGCAAGAGCTAGTAATTAAGGTTGTATTTACAGAAAACACACAGATGAAAATGATGACTAAGGAAATGGTGTTACAAACTAACCCTTCTCACTTCAAAGAATGTGAAAGGTGCAGCAGACTTTGCACTCACCCCAAGCTAAATATCTAATTACACGTACCTGTTCATCCTGAAAGCTGTAATGAGGAGGTTGCACATCTAAGAATGAGAAAACTAGCAACTACTCTTCTTGAGGGTTTCAATAGGAAAGAGTTAAATTTACCTCATAAAAAAGTGAGGAAATGCTGTCCCTGCTTACCCTGTGAGTCTTTCAGGGCTCACCCTTTACTGAGAAGCAGAGAGTCACTCTGTAGAAGACACCAATAAGACACAGTCTGTTTTTTTGGCCACTTCTAACACTTCTGCAAGACAAGCTAGATCCTCCTCCCAGCCTGTCATACTGCATATGGGGTCCCAGCCCCAGAACAACCCAATGGAGCAAATTTTCACATGTTTCTGTGTAGAACAGTGCAGCTGTGGATTGCAGTGGATTTGCCAGTGTGGCCCGTGGTTGTTGTCACCCAACCAAGCAAGGATTCACTGTCTGAGCTACAGATGGAGCAGGCTAGAGCAGAAAAGGAGAGGAGACATGCACAGACAATAAATTCTCTCCACTCTCCCATCATTCCAGAGGATAAGAGGTGGGCACAATGAGTCTTCCTCAGCAGTGCAACAAGAACGCACTGCATGCCAGATCCAGGGAAGTCCATGGGATGAAATCTGTGCCTTTACACATCTGGGGATCAAAATGCAAGTTCACAGGGCAGGTGTGAAAAGGATTAATTTCTTGTGTGTTGAGATAAATTGCTGCCAAATCTCAGGCTGTCTAAAGCAGTGGTAGGTATCTTTTTGAAGTTATGAATTGTGCTGGGCAGCCTACTCCATCTCAAGCCATAGATCTGATAAGCTTTGTATTACCTTTGTAAAACTTGAATCAGGCCCTAGGGTGTTTTCCTACGTTAGAGTATTTAAGATTAATAAACTTAGATGTGGTATACAGTTCAGAGATTTGGGGGGAAAATCATATGCTTACCAGGGAAGATGAAATACATACTTTGTGAAATAAATATTTTATAAAAGAAATAAAAACAAAATAAAAATTCAGAATTGTGTCTCAAAGGACTAAAGTATTTTAACATTTATGTTGAAATTATTCTGAGGCCTCCAATGATTCATTTCCCTTGCCTTTGAGCAACATGATTAATTTAAATAGACAAAGAACCAAACGGTAAATCACAATTCCTTTGAAGTTTAGAGCTAAGTCTGCTGAATCAGTATTAAGCTGTTACTGGTTTTCAATTAACTCTTTGAGAAACCACTGCTTCATGGAGACCTTCTGTAATTACTGATGTGAATAAGTGGAATTCCAGAGGTGATGAAGACGTTTCAGTTAATTGATTTTGAGGCTCTAGCTAGACAAGCCATAAAAAAAGAGAAGAAAATAGCCCTGAACGTGGTGATAAGTAGCTTAATCTTCAAAGTTTTTTGGTTTTATTTTTTAAAAGTAAACACTGAATAAGAATGTTTATTCTCAGAGTTCTTTTGAAGAGCAGCTTCTGTAGTTGAAACAAATGTGTTAGTAGTAAAAAATTAAATCAGTGACCTCAGCACCCTCCTCTAGATGCAATCCTAAACCAGTGCTGACCTGAGTCTTTTTATTTGAAGATTTTTAATTATATAAAGACTGCCTCTTCCTTATTCTGTCATCAGTGCAATGGAACAAAGCTATTTGCAACCTCTTTTCTACAGTGGATTAGGTTCTTTTTTTTTTTTTTTTTAATTCAGGAGACAGCAATTTTGGAGATGAGTTACAATCATGAATGATCTTGCCAATGAAATACCAGAACATGTTTTATGGTTTGGCAAGAGCACTTATCTCCTTTCATGAAATCAAGGTTGGACAAGAGCAAGGTTCATCTCCTCTTCAGGTCATCTGAGTTGGCAGTGTATTGAAGCCTTGACTAATATACTATAGCATGCATTTTTATTATTTTTATAGCATCTTCTGTCTTTCTTATTTCCATGCCTTCCTAAGTTAAAATTAATAGAATTTGAAGAGAGTTTACAGTACAAATTTTTACAAATTCCTTTGGTTGTAGACAACTTGGACTTTAAAACTTGGTTATTAAATTCTCAAATCTGGTTTATATTCATCAAAACTTGTGTATGTGTGAGAGGTAGGAACTGTCACAAACCAGTTACTCCAAGCAAAAAACATTTTTGGGAATATTATTTATACTCAAATAAAACCATAAATGACAGGTTGGTCCTTCTGTGCTAGACACTGTAGATGTACATCTGCTGTTGTAGGTGGGATTGCTGAAAGCACCAAATAAATTTATTCTGTGTTGGCAGAACTGCCCCCTTGGGTTCTAGGCCCCCACTACCATATACACCTGGAGACCTTTACAGTTTTGTTGCTTTGAGCCTTGCCATGCTCCTTTATACACCTGGCAGGGTACTATATTTTTTGGACTATAAGGCGCACTGACAATCCTAAAATTTGATCAAAAACCAGCAGTGCGTCTTATAATCCAGTGCACCTTATATATGAACCCTGAGTATTGAAGGGATCTCAGAATAATTTCTGTTTTATATTGTGCAGCAACAAACATGAAGCTCACAATGGAATGACCGCGAGCAGGCATGCACACGTCCCTCAGGTCTGTCCCTCCTGATTTTATGCTATTATCATGACCTTGACCCCCTTTTCCCGCCATAAGGACAAGCAAGACGGTGATGTTTCAGTTGAATTCCACCCTTCACCTTTCTAAAAAGTCTCATATTCCCCTTTCATTCGGGAAATTCTTATCTCATTGCTTCCGAGTTTTACTTAGCGTGCACACGAATACACCTTTATCCGGCTTCTAGAACCCAACCCCAAGTGTTGCACTCGAAAATGGACATCTTTTAACAAAGAGCCTCACCCTGCAGAGCAGGGATTATGCATCGAAGGAATTTGGCACGAAAACAACGGGGAGGGAGGGGGAGGCAATTTATTTGCGTTGCATGCGGATCAACATTGCAAAAAAAGGGTGCGCCTTATAATCCAGTGCGTCTTATATGTTAAAATAGTTTGAAAATTTACTGCTAACTGATGCTGCACCTTATAATTCAGTGCACCTTATGGTCACGAGAATACGGTATTTTTGCTCCTCAGGATATTGGCAGCTGTTACGATGGATGGCTATGAGGATCTGCTCAGATACACACACAGACCCAAGGAGCATCCTGCCTCCAGGACACCCCCACCAGATTTGTATGCTCAAGGCTGTTTCCCACAGTATTAGACACCTACATTTGGGCATCTGAGCAGGGGCCCTGATGAAACTTGAGCATGAGCTGAATTCCTTTCCAGCTTCCACTGAGCACTTCCAGGTTGCTGCTGCCCATTTTGTCCCTCAACACAAATCCAGACCTGGATCCCCCTCCCACCTTCAGTTCCAACATGAATCTGGCCAGTTTTAGCTTTACTGCTCTTTCTTACTGTTGGGGGTTGGGAGGTTTACTCTTTCCCTTGGTAAAAGTTGAGAATTTTCCCCATTATCATGTTCAAAGAGCTAGCAGGGCAGCTCCCAAAATTTTTAATTGCTCAAGACAAAGGAATGGGATTGGGGGCTGGCTGGCTGGCTTGATTGCTGGTGGAGGGGGAGGTTTGAGGAGTCAGGGTGGTTGGTGGCTTGGTTGCTTTGTCCTCCCTGGGGGA